>OY776280.1:48400852-48410852 GCA_963675445.1 Linnaemya vulpina | reverse complement strand
CAGTAAGGTTTAATTTCTCATGAAAAGAGTTTCACACTAATTTAATTAGAGATCATATAAAATAAATTCCACTTGAAATATTTTTATACTGCACAACTCTATTAAAAACTCCAACGCACATACGTTCATATATATGAAGCTCCATTTTTTACAGATGAACTGCATTCAGTCAACTCGCTCCGACTTTTTTATCTTGAGTCTTATTCCAAACGAAAAAATTAATATTGAACTAAAGGTAAAATTATATAACTGAATAATTTTACTAAGAGATTTGAACTCTGCAGATTATGAAGAAAATATTGTTGAATATTTTAATATTACTTTTCTTTTATTTGTTCAAACAAATTGAGCCTAATAAAGTATTTACTTCTTTAACATCTCTTTGACTAAGTTACATGAGAAAACATACTGAAGTTTGTAAGTATTTTTATAGGAGCACAGCACAATGGCGGTAAATAAACCGAGTTGTACAAAATATATGAGAATCTTAAGACAACTTGAAGACAACATATTTGTTCAAACTATAGTATCGGAATGGTAATGAACCTAATATATTATTTTATAAAGAAAAACATCCGGTGTAGTAAAATTGTAAATAAGGTGGTTAACGCAAACTCTCTCTCCA
The DNA here is from genome assembly GCA_963675445.1 of Linnaemya vulpina. Lineage (NCBI taxonomy): Eukaryota > Metazoa > Arthropoda > Insecta > Diptera > Tachinidae > Linnaemya > Linnaemya vulpina. Next base: position 48,410,227 of record OY776280.1, on the reverse strand, counting down.
ACATCTTCCTTCTCTAATTCCAAGCACAATGCATACCAACAGTGGCGAAAATGCCGATTGCTTAATCGGTGATCCGATGCACACAAGTAATACGGTAATTTACAACATCTCATATACGAATCCAGTATACATTTTACAACACATTGCAATTGTGGAGTGAACGCTTTCCGCTTGTACACATATTAAGCGAGGTAGTGGTGTTTATAAAGGATCAATACGGACTAGAATACATGGTACGCAGCACCTCCTACATAACTTCGCATATATTTTGGTACGTAGAAGACACTTTGAACAGAACTCGGCGCACGTTGTAAGCTGGCATTCATTGAAGAAAGTGGATCACACATCATTGAAGAGCTGTTATAGCACATGTTCATCGTTAAGCAGAGATCATTCCCTCAACAACACTTTTTACAACAGAAAATATAACACATCATCATTTAAACCGGTGGGCAAATCCGGTTGGTATCGAATGCGGCAATTTTTCTTTTCTGAAGGCAACTACCAAAAAACTTAAGCGATCTATCCAAAGATCGTCTCCAAGTAGTCTAAAAGTTATGTATTCGGTAGCATCGTCATTACTTCATAACCATTGTGCATAGTTACAGACACATGAATTGAAGCAGAGCTATAAAGGAGTATTTTAGTCACATTATAACCGATTTTTATCTTTACATTCTATATTAGGAGGAATGACATATCGTGAAAAAAATTATTGCAATTTTTGCACATCTTGTAAACATTGAATAGTTGCCACATCGTAGTAAATACTTATGATAAAGTCTAAGGCGTTTTTGAAGCAAACTCTCAGAGTAGTCTAAATAAAATTAACGCTCTTGACGTTTGCATTGGAATATGTATACATATGTAAATATATATATATATATATATATATATATATATGTATATATATATATATATATATATATATATATATTTATATTATATATATATAGATATATATATATATATATATATATATATATATATTTATATATGTACTATTTATGCATATATTTATGTAATAGTAGCATTGCTGCTACCAAGACCAAGTTCAGATGGAAGATTTTTAAAACTCCCTTTAAGGATTTTCTTCTTTCATATATCTTGCTAATGTATGTGAAAAAGTTTATTTGTATTAAGTAAGAAAGTAAATATGCAATCAGTGAATACATTTTGAGAAATAAAAATTTGCCTTATTTAAAGACAAGTACATACTGTCGTAGGTATATTGTTGTATTTGTAAATCTACTTAATTTTGTAAGAAAACGTGTGTAAATAACATGTCGTTGTTTGCTTTTGGTGAGGGATTGAAGGAGATTCAAACAATGCTCCACTACACATCCATATATAAAGATTCTTTAATGGCTGACGCACTACTATAGGCTTGAAATTAGAAAAATCTTAAATAAATTGTAGATTTCTTATGATATTTAAAACAGCATTTTGATTAAAAATATGTTATCAATGTTTCCAGTTCATACAGAACTTGTTAATGAAACAGCTGATCGCAATAGACGAATGACTAACGAGGGAACCTATAGTCAAACACCAAAGTATAGTAAATATATCACATAGCAGAAGTGTACATACTGCGATAAAATCCTAATTAGATATGAAGTAACTAGCTGCACCACATCACCACTAGCATTGGACCAACAATATTAGACATCAAGCCCATAACTATGCACAGATAAATAAAAGATTGGTAACCAATCGTGTGGAGGGTTCTACGACATGATTAGTAGCTCTTTCGCCGGCCAGACCATAATGCAGTCTTTAAAACTGAAATCACGGCAATTACGAAAAGGATGACACGGCTAAAGGAAATGGATTACAGGCTTCTCATACGTGGATCCTAACGAGCTGAACAAAATTTTTTCAAATTTTCTGTTCTACTGGATCTACTTCTTTTATAACTTCGCTGAATACTCAAATAAAAACATACAAATAAAAAAAACATGACTCGCTAAACTAAAGTAAGCATCATCCAAAGCATTTTTTTAGAATTTTTAATAAAAAAAATTTGACGTCGCTGGTATATACGAGTATGAATGCTAAAATCAAGACATTCAAACATGTTTCGCATGTTTTAAAACAGTTTTGATATTCTGAATCACTTTCATATGCCTTCAAGATTCTTTTGATGAGGTTTTGTTTTCTTGTTCAACATATTGATCGTAAAACAAAATGAATACTATTTAATTGTTTCGTAATAAAAAAGTAATACACACTCCATTTCATTTTGCTGAGAATGCTTGAATTCAATTTTTCCAGAGTATAAAGTTTAGAATATAGTAAAGAAATTACTTAGTTCAATCTCGGAGCATTTTACAATGATAGTATTAGATAAACTCATAAAGGCATTAATAATTATCTATATAATATGGATTCCAGGACGTCTTAGGAACGATGACATGGATAAGTTGGCAAAGATGGTATCACTAAAGGCAAACAGCATACACACATTTCAAGTATTCAAAAATGGGCGGAACTCGGCTGTCGGCGAAGTAAACGAAATTCTTACTATGAAAATCGGCCTAAACTAATACCACAGAAACTTAAGGTATCACCTAGCGAACATGACTGCTATTGATGACACATGTAGTACGCAAAGCTGTCAGAAATATGACTAAACAATGGACTATTACTTTTGCCACTGTTCTGCTTTGAAGGGAAATATATTCCAGATTGGATTATATAGACTATCTTAGGGATTCTAACTAGAATATTTTAAGAAACATATTGAAAAATCTAGGTTCTGAACCTAGTTAAGCTCACATAAGTATAAGTTTTTTGCTTTTATATTTGGAGTTTCCCATTTTTCCTCAAAAAGTGTACAACATGCCACTAAGGTAATATTGTGTAAAGGAATATGACAACTTGTTACTGCTGCTCTCAAACTAATCAATCTGTATCGTCAGTCTGGAATAGGATGTGTGATCTGAAAAAAAACAGTCATAGTGATAATCAAGCCATATATAAGTCCATCTAGTTAAAGCTTTTGTTAAAATTGCAACCAGAAATCTTAAAAAAACATGAAAGTAATTAAATATTAGCAATTAAAAGAAAGAACGATATTTAAAAATGAGGCAGATAGAGATTTTTCAAAACAGGCTACGCTGATGAACAGTTTAAAAGAAAAGTGAATTAATTTTCAAAGAAATTTTAAATTTCCAACTGTTTTTTTCTATCTAATTTTAAATCAAATAAAGTTTGCGCTAAGTTATCTAAGTTAAAGTTATTTGTTTTCTTTTGTTTTTAGAAATTGTTTCTGTTTGTCTTTTACGCATTTGTGCATTGAATATTCGTTTAATCGTATTCTGATACTTATAAAGTATATTACTCTGTGTGTCTTTTTGTTTGATTAACTGATTGCATATATGGGTAAAAATGTGATTACCATATAATTACATCGTATCTGCTTTTGTAAAATATATTTGCGAAAACAAAACAGAATAAAAGTTGCTCAATAGAACATTTATTTCTATTTACTCCATTCTAATCAATAAGATATGTGTTTACAATCTTTAGCCTTGTCGTAAAACATATATGCGAGTAGAATAGCAAATACATATATAAACGTTTTGTTATAATTCTATGAAAAGCTATCAATGTTCATACATGCGAGTAAATCTGTTTTGTTATATTATGTTGGGATATATTAAGTAACAAGATTGCTTCAGTCTCATTTTTGGTTATTCCTTTTTTGATAAAATGAGGCTGAACACTTGTATTACAAATAGAACTGTTTAAAATTATACTTATGTACCAAAGGTAATGTAATAATATGAAATTTATTTGTTGGGTGGTTAAGCAATGTCTATATGCATTTCAATCAAATATGCAATCTGTTAATTTATTAACAGATTTCTCAGATGGTTTATAGAAGTCTATTGATAAGATTGAAACTTTTCAAAACTGTGGTTAAAGTCTACTGACGATTTGGTATAAAGCGCCAATGAAATGCATATAGACATTGCTTAACCACCCAACAAATAAATTTCATATTATAATAGTACAATAACAGTATGTCAAATAGATAACTTATAATATATATATATATATATATATATATATATATATATATATATATATACATAGATATATATTGATATATACTATTCATTCCGGTTGCCAACTTATATTACAAATTGAATGTCAAACTAATTCCCTCCCAGATAAAATCCAAGAGAATTTATAAAAAATATTATGTTGGTTTGCCATAAAATACAATAAAAGTAGTTTATTGTTTTCCACACGTGCACATAATCACACGAATAGAAATGCTTCAGGTATTTGTTTTCACTTGCATGCTTATTTGAGAGTCTTGTTCATGTTTCTATTAAATTTAATGCAAATGCTTGGTCAACATATGTATGCCCCAGTAAAATAGCAAAACAAAAATTTACATAAATGTGTTGTAGCTGTACGTGGCTGTTAGCAACATTACAAATACACATAAAAAATGGATGATATGAATAATTTGCAGTTAAGCTCAAAAATTTCCGTTTAAAGGGCGTATAATGAAGAAAGCCATTTAGACAAACGGGAAAAAATGGAACAAGTAAAAATGCTATATTCGGCTGTGCCGAATCTTATACACCCTTCACTAACGGACGTCTGCTTTCTAACTTATAAAAAAATTTCAGTTATCAAAAAATAAAAACAACTTCAGTTGCATTTATGGTTACTTTTAAAAAAATATTAAAAACTTCCCAACCCTGGAAACGAAATTTTAATTTAAAAAAAATAAAAAGTCTTCATAATGTGAAAGCGGTTTTATTTAAGCAAAAGTACAAGTTTTTAACCATTTTGGTAACGTTCATGTTATACAAAATATTGCAGTGTCCAACCCTAGATTCGAAGTTTTTATTTATTTTTTAATTTTTAATACTAATTTTGTTTTGCCAAAATAAAAAATAATTTTAACTTGGAAAAAACGACGTTAATTGATTTTTGGTTATGTATTGTATAAGAAAATTTTAAATTTCGGAACCCTGGATGGGAACTTTTAATTTTTAAATTTATTTTTCATTGATGCAAATCTTCATGATACCAAAAATAATTTTATTTAAGTAAAACTTAAAATGTTTAAACATTTTAGTTACTATATGTACCACAAAATACCGAATATGCCAAAAAAAAAAAAATTAGTTTCCCACCCCTGGAGACGAAAACTAAATTTTTTAAAATAATGTTTTACCAATGCATGTATAAAGTGGTTTTATATAAGAAAAACTAAAATTTGTAAAATTTTTGTAACAAAACATTGCAGTATCCAACCATGGAAACGAAATTTTGATTTTTTAAAAATTTTTGATACCAAATTTGCTTTGTTAGATTAAAAAATTATTTAACCAAGAAAAAACGAAGTTAGTTGATTTTTGGTTATGTTATTGTATTAAAAAATTCAAATTTCCTAATCCTGGATTGGAACTTTAAATTTAAAATTTTTTTTTCATCCGTGCAAATCTTCATGTTACCAAAAACGGGTTTATTTAATAAAAACTTAACATATTTATACATTTTATTTATTATATGTACCACAAAATACCGAATGTGCCCAAAAAATATTTCAGTTTTCCATCCCTGGAGGCGAAAATCAAATCTTTTTAAATTTTTTTTTTACCAATGCAAGTCTTCATGATATATAAAGTGGTTTTATTTAAGAAAAACTACAAATTTGTAACCATTTCTATCACTTTCATGTACTACAATACATATCAGTTTTCGAACCCTGGAATCGAAATTTGTTTTTTTTTAATTTTTGATACAAATTCTATTTTGCCAGGACAAAAAATAATTTTAACCAGGAAAAAACGACGTTAGTTGGTTTTTAGTTATTTTAATGTACAAAAAATATTAAAATCTCCTAACCCTGGATAAGAATTTTTAATTTTAAAATTTTTTTTCCATCTATGCAAATCTTCTTGATGTATAAAATGGTTTATTTTAGAAAAATTTAAAATTTGTAAACATTTTAATTAGTATATGTACCACGAAATACCGAATGTGTAAGAAAAAAATTCAATTTCCTATCCCTGCAATCGAAAATTTAATTTTTTTTAAATTATTTCTTACCAATGGAAGTCTTCATGATGTATAAAGCGGTTTTATTTAAGAAAAACTACAAATTTGTTACCACTTTCGTTACCTTCATGTACTACAAAATATTGCAGTACCGAACCCTGGAATAGAAATTTTGATGTTTTTTTTTAATTTTTGATACCAATTTTGTTTTTCCGAAATAAAAAGTAATTTTAACGAGAAAAAAACGACGTCAGTTGATATTTGGTTAGTTTATTGTATAAAAAATTTTAATTTCCTAACCCTGGATGGGAACATTAAATTAAAAAATTTTTTTTTCATCGATGCTTATCTTAATTACACCAAAAATTGTTTTATTAAGGAAAAACTTAAAATGTTTAATAATTTTAGTTATTCTATGTACCACAATAAACCGAATGTGCCAAAAAAAAAAATTTTTTAATTTCCCATCCCTGGAATTTTTTTTTTTTTTAGTTTTAAATGGACAATTGAGGAGTCCCACAGCATGAAATAGTTTAAATTTTCAAATACGCAAAAAAATAATCGGTTTTTGGTGTTAATTTTGCCTCGAGGAATAGGTGTAAGCTTCCCAGCTCTGGAACCATCCTTCCGATTTTTCTGAATTTCAATACCACTCTAAGCTAGCTCACTTCCAATCGATCAGTCTGAGAATGAAGTCTCTAGCTCTTCTGGGGGCTTCGGAAAACCGATTTCACGTACAGACAGACGGACGGACGGACATCGCTCAATCGTCATCGCTATTCCTAAGGATCCAGAATATATATACTTTATAGGGTCGCATATTGATATCGAACAAATTACACACGGAATGACAAACCTAGATATACCCTTTCACATTTTTGTGAAGGGTATAAAAATAGAAATACACATGCAAACATCCATACGTATGTCATAAAAATAGGAGTTCAACATACACTTCTATATAAAAAATACAAAAAAGTCTTGCAGCTCCATGATAAATGTCTTTCGTTAGAGAAGAAAATATATGTGCATAAATATTTGTATAATTTGTTCTGCATATAATTTTGTAAAGTATTGTAAAACACTCTCATGCACTTTTGCACATACACACATTCTTCGGTTAGCAAACAATTTAAGGGTACAGCTGTTTTCTTATTTTTCATTTTATTTCTATTTCTGGCCATAAGTCAAAACAAAAATTTCAATGTAAATTTGTTGCATATACTAGTTAGTATTCTGGTATAAAGAATACTTTTACTCATATGAATATATATATATATATATATATATATATATATATATATAAACTACCCTAGAGTTCTGGACAATACTTGGTATTGGATGCACCCTCGTATATGTATAACTGATAATATATATATATATATATATATATATATATATATATATATACAATATCAAAACATAACAAACGTTAAGTCAAGTAAATAATACTTGCATCATCTTTTTTACTCATCTCTACCTAATCGTAGATGGAAAACATATAAATACGAGGTGTGTTCAAAAACAAAATGAGTTTCAAAATTTCGTCGGCAACGTACATTCGATTGACGTTTTTGTGTTATATTAGAGTAGTCGTTTCGAACATAGTCGAATGTTTAAAATTTCAGCGATTTTCTGCTGTCCAAATATGTTGTAGGATTTTATTTACACAAAGAGGCGCAATTTCGAAATTGCAATTTATTCAATAAATTTTATCTTCCGTTCTCTCCAAATCTGCGACTCCGACTCTAAGCAGAACGTTTACAACAGGTAATTATAAACTTTTCAAAAAAGGCCGAAGATATATGAGTGATGACGCTCTGTACGCTTCAGCTACTGTACTTAATTATTCACACTTTACTTTAATATGTTTACACTCTATTAATTAACCGTGTTTTTAGTTTAAGCGGTTAATAATCGGTTAACTGATTATTAAATATTTTTTTATAATCGGTTATAGTCTGTTAAAAAATTAACTGGTAACTGAATGAATCCCTGACCCCAGCTCATCAGCAACGTTTGAAAAATGTAAGAAGGTTAAAAAAAATGTTACGAAAAACCGTCAAATAACTGTGAGAGAAAGTTAAGCAAAAAAATATTCAAATATCTAAAAGTATATATTGTCAATATGTGTAAATGTGATGTGTATATGTATATATATACATATATATATATATATATATATATATATATATTTATATATATATATATATATATATATATAAATATATATATATATATATATATATATATATATATATATATATATATATATTTACATGCATATATGTAGATTTTAACAAAAAAAAGTTAGCCGAACGAGTTTCAACCAAATATATTTTTTGTTGACGATTTTTTTTTTGTTTTTGTTTTTTGTTGACTATTTACCACATTTCGTCCTCACAAATTTTTAATTTTCTCAAAATTGGAAAGACCTTGTCCAGATATTCAAGGCACATGTTATTATGGCATATTTCAAAATGACACAATAAACTGAGAACAAATTAAGTGCCAAATGTGTACACAGAATTAGTGTCAGATATAAATAATTTATAGTCAAATTACTATATCTATTTACAATTGATTTTATATATTTGTTGTGGTTACTTACTGGTCTTGTTGTCAAGATATTAATATAAACCATGTGGTAAACCTTTGGGCTATAAAATTGCAAGCAATAAGTTTATATTTTCGCCACATTCACATACATAAATATATTATATTAAAACCCTTTAAATATATTTTCCATGCACTAGAATATTTTTGTATTCAAATGATATCAAAATATTTGAATTGTTATGGCATCAACTATACTGTAATAATTCCGCGCATTTTTAATTCAGAACAGGGTGTTATGCATATACATGTACACATAAGTATATTATCGGTTGCTTTTTAGGGTGGCTATAGTTTGACAGCTGAGAATGCGAAAATGTCATTTATTTAACTCTTCTATAGAGTTTGCTTGCGAAGTCAGAAGCAATTCGTGCAGTTATTAATCGTATTGAATTTATCCAGAGCATCTGTAACGGTAAACGGCGAGCGCCATCGGGGCACGATAATTTAGTTTTTTTTTTCTAAAAACTATTTAGTTAATCTTCAACAGCATTCAATGGAACATAGACCGCTTCTTGCAATCAATTTAATAGTGACAACTTTATTTTCAGAATTTCATGCAATTAAGCGACTCTGGACTACTTTTTATAAGCCTTTCATTGGCTTACGCTGAAAACAAGCAAACAAAGTTGAGCTTACATTAATGCCATATGGCCGAATGTATTTGAAAGAGAAGTCAAAAGTTGGGTTAAACGAATGGAAGATATAATTTGCAGCTGAGATGAA
>OY776280.1:48138352-48398352 GCA_963675445.1 Linnaemya vulpina | reverse complement strand
CATTTGTGAATTTTCATAGTTAATTTATTAACAGAATTCTCAGATGGTTTATAGAAGTCTTTTGATAAGTTGAGAAGTTTGAAACTTTTCAAAACTGTGGTTAAAGACTGACGATTTGGTATAAAGAGCCAATGAAATGCATATAGACATTGCTTAACCACCCAACAAATAAATTTCATATTATATATATATATATATATATATATATATATATATATATTTATAAACATATTATTGATAATATTACGCTAGGGGTGAAGATTTGTATAAAATATATTCAGTCGAGCGATAAGTGCAGCTTTTCAATGATGTTGGAATAGTTAAACTCAACAACAGCGTTTTACAAAACCAAGAAGTGCTGCCTCTGACAAAAAAATGCAACCATTTATTTTGTCGGACCCTCAATTGTTAAAATATTTAGACTTTTTAATATGGTATTGTCTATATGTGAACAAATTGTATAGAAATGGTTTGATTGACATATATTTCAAGTAGTCAAATTTATCATCATATGTTCTTTTACATTACGTTACTGAGAAGAAATAAGGACTTAATGATAATATATAGGAAATATACTATTTTATTTAAATACGTACGAAGCTGGATGTAAAATATGACACATTTTTCATCGAGTTCAATTAGTTCTTCAATATGAAAGTTTATATAAGAAATTTGGAGTTTTGCATATGAATGTGCCAAGAATTTTTTTTATTTTCTTCAAATTTAATAATATTTCTTTACGTTAAGCATTGATTGAATGTTCTTGAATTATTATTCTTAATTGATTGTTTAGCTAAAATGTGCAAGAACAACGTTCGCGACAATAGCAGATACTAGCAACATAGCTCCGAAACCGTTTCTGAAACTTGCTAGTTGTTAGTGAATTGCTTTGCATACTCTTTGAAAAACGGCATACTTCTCCGTAAATTATCTCATGATCAAAACTCATCCCAAACAAATAATTCATACATCAGAAGTTATCTGCACAATTATTCACTTGTAAATCTATCCAACATTCTTTCAGATATCTGCCCGAACCTAATAACACGAGGTTTATATGATTTTTATAAGATTTCTATAACAATATCGGCATAAAGAATTCGCTATGCTATTGAGACAACCCGATAACAATATATATACAATCTTGGACTAATGCAGGTCAGAAAAATTCGAAACCATATTCATGACTGAAGGCGAAGTCAATCTCGGGATCTAAGGCATCGTAGTCTTGTCTTCACTACTTCAGCCAGCAGCACCCTTATAAAATAAATGTATTAATAAAATTATAATTTAGCTATACATATAATGAAGATATTACATCGGTCACAAGTTTAAAATGAAATATTGTACTATTTATACAATTTCGTACGTTTTCTGTACAAACGCAAAAAGGAAAGTGCCATCACTGCTTTAAGCAGCTTTTTTGATTTTTGTTTTTAAATGATAAACACCACAAGCTTAACAGTATTCTGTGACATTTTGCACAAACGTAAAAAGTTTAAACAAATAAACATACATACATATTTTCCATATCCATTTTACAATATACATATCTTCTTTTTTAATATTACCACAAAAATAACTTTAAACACTACAATTTGTTGTATGTATGTACATGTACATATATATGTACATACACAATTTTTTTCTGTAAAAACATATGGTGCATTCTTAGGCATTCTATAAGCAGAGCTGCCTTAGCATTTACGCTGCGTCAGCATTTGCGTTTGCGATTTCAGGGTTTGGCTAAATACGCCTTAAGCGGAGCTGCGTTAGCATTTGCGCTTCGTTGCGTTTGCGATTTCAGCGTCTGGATAATTAGGCCTTAACAGGTTTTTCTTGAACCGGTAGGCCACGTTTAAGTCACTGCGGAAAATATTGAACGAGTACAGCAAAGTGTTAACGAAACACCATAAACATCTACCAAGAGGCGTTCTGCTCAGCTAGGAATGTCTCGTACGTCAGATATAAAATCAACTTTATAGAAACTTTGATTATGAGTGATAAAGCTCAGTTTCATTTGAATGGCTTTATTAATAAGCAGAACTGTAGGTTTTGGGTTCTGAAAATACAAGAGCCATTCATCAACGTCAAGTTGGATCACATCTTGAAATATCATTTAGCCAAACTTCTTCGAGAACGATGTTGGAAGTGCTGTAACCGTAAATGGAGAGCGGTATCGGTTTATGATAAAAAGTTTTTTACATCCTGCTCTTGAAAGCAAACCTTGTATGCAGTTTCAGCAGGACGGAGCCACTGCCCACACTGCCCGCGACACTATGGAACTTTTAAGTAAAATTTTTGGAGGAATTCCGAAATTATTTGGCTAATGCGATCGCCAGATTTGACAGCACCCGACTATATTCTTTGGGATTTTTTGAAGGAGCGAGTGTATATGAACAAGCCAGAGACAATCCTTGAACTCAAGGCAATCATTGTAGCAGAAATGCTACAGCCACAAATTTTGAAAGATGTTATGGAAAATACTCTAAAACGAGCCTATCAGTGCGAAGCTGAAAACGGTGGTCATTTAAGAGACTTTATTTTTCATACTTAGTGTAAACAAATTTCCATTTTGTATATTATATAATCTGAGAAAAAATATATTATGAAATTAATAAACGAAAACGTTATTAAACTTTTAAACCCAATGGTAACTCACCGTCACCCTGTATCATACTGCGTTTCAAACGTAGGGGATATATTAATAATCAACAAGAAAAGTATGAAATAATTACCCGCATTTTGAAGTACAAATATAAATACATATTCCCAAAAATTTATGTATATATATATATATATATATATATATATATGTATATATATATATAAATGTATATATATATATATGTATATATATATATATATATATATATATATATATATATGTATATATATATATATATATATATATATATATATATATACATATATATATGTATATATATATATATATATATATATATACTCGTGAGGGCATACTCGTATAGACCATATATATGTGTACACTTTTAATGCATCATATAGATAAAAAATCGTATATAAGCTTTACACAAAAGCGCTGAAACATTTTTTTCCATAAAATGCCGTAAAAGCATAGCCATTTGTACATAAATATAGTAATATTATTAACAGCAGAATCTCATCACAAGCGTAGCCAAGAAAAACATGAAAATGTATGTAAGTAAAGCTAGGACACCTTAACGACCAGCACCCAATTCGAAGAACACAACTATTAAAAGCTGCAACCTTAACAAAGAGAATAAAATTTATAGTAATAAGTGTACACATACGCACATGTAAGTGTGACATCATAATCTAATTATAACACCAATTAAAATTTTCAACTCTTGCAGTTAGCCAGCCTTTGGTCCCTTAACATTTTGTGCCGTCTATAATGTTGGCCAAAAGCAATTTCGGTAATGTCATCAAATAATAAACAAGAATTCAAATTTATGTGAAACGGAAGACAGAAGGACAAACAGAAATGAGCAAAATATATAAAAGACAGTTACAATATATATATATATATATATATATATATATATATAATGTGTGTGTGTGTGTGTATACATATATCTGGTTTTTGGTTGCCAAAATATAACCAGACATAAAAAACTGCAAGCGGAAATGAACAATTTTTCAGTATGAAATGATAATTAAAATAAACGGGAGCAATAAGATAAATTGGTGAAAATTATTACAAGTTGTGCACAGTCCAAATAAGGTAAGACTAAATTTTCAAACTAATGTACTGGTACAAGTTACCTACTCTCTGCCAGAATTAGTTGTTAGAAGCTTGTTATTTTGGAAAACTTGCTATTTTTCGAATTATATTTAATAACACTGGTTTACAGCCAAAAAATACCAAGAACGCCACATGTCTAGATAAGTTAATTGGAACCTTCTGAACACGAAAAACGCTGTAATTTTTTTTCTTAAGTACAGTTTTTTAGATAACGGTACTTTTGTGTTTTTCGGTGTATGGTCCCCATCAAACCCCTGTGGAGCCCAACCGTAAAGTCCAATCGAAACTAATCGCATATCGTTTTCCGTCGATTTACTTAAAATTTCTATGAGATAAGAAATGGGTGACTTATGTCCCCTCAAAGTTCAAAATTTTCCTATTTTTTACGTATTTTTCAAAATTTTTCATTTTTATTTCGTTTTTTTTCTAAAAGTGTGGAATGTTTTATTATTTTGCCAGATAGTTTATTTAGTTACTGATATTTTAAGACTAATTTTAAAATTAACGGATGAAAAATAAAGTTTCTATTAAGGATTTTCTGGAACGACAATATTTTCATATTCATTGCTCACATACTATATTCGGCGAAAATTAAAAATATTTAAACTAAAATGACGAGCGACTTGAACTTTTGCTGTTCGTCCCACCAGCCTTTGTAACATCTCTCGATTTCTTCCATTTCCTGGTGAAATCTTTCACCTTGTTCATCACTTTCGGAGCCTAAGTTCGTAGGGAAAACATCCAAATGACTAAATAAAAAGTGTAATTTAGGTGTCATATTAGAACCTAAAAGTAAAAGAGAATACATTTTTAAATGATGATGGCCTTTTTGATATACATGCTTTCACTCAATGTTTACCAATGGCATTGAATTTCCGCAGTAACACATCGATCTTCTCAGCGTAATCAGGACTTCTGTAGTTTCCTAAGAAGTTGCGAACGATGTCTTGGAATGCTTCCCATGCCTCCAAATGAGCTGGACTTAAGCTCTCATTAAACGCTTGGTCACCGTACAGAGCCCGAATTTTAGGTCCATCAAATATACCAGCTTCAATTTTGCTCGCTGTGGCTCTCGGAAACTTTTGCCTAAGATAATTCATGGCTAGACTGTCTTTTGGCAACTTTTTCACAATATTTGTAAATAGCCCAAGCTTAATATGTAATGGAGGAAGTATTATCTTCTCCTGAGAAATGAGTGGGTCATTTTTGATGTTGTACTCTCCGTGCGTACGTCCACTTCTATCGGGCCAAACTTTTCGGGTGTAGTGATTCTGACGGTCACGGCTATCCCATAGACATAGAAAACAGGGAAATTTCGTATTGCCCCCTTGCAATCCAGATAGTATGTCAACTAATTTCAAATCAGAGCTATCTTTCCATTGATGTTGGTCATAATGAATAAGATGGAGAAGTTCTTTCATTGCTTCATACGTTTCCTTTATATATTTTCCATATCCGATTGGAATAGATGGTTTCATATTCCCTTTATGAAGCAAGACTGCCTGCAAACTGTCCTTGCCTCCATCCAGAAAAAGACGCCATTCCTTCGGGTCATAATTCTGCTGGAGAGCATAGAAAAGCCCACTTATGTTGTTACAAAAACAAAAGTTTGCCGTTTTTGCGCAGAAAATTGCAAGTTGTTTGCTGCGATCACGGTAATATGTAACACGTGTCTCAGGAGAACAATATCCCCACTGTTGCAATCGCGATGCAAGTAATTCAGATTTCGACTTCGGCAAATACACATCTCGGCACAAATCATTAAGCTCGGCTTGAGTAAGTAAATAAGGTTTCTTATTTGAAGGCATTTCTGATTCACTGCACTTATCTGAAGAATCAGCTTTTATTGTTTTTTTTCGAATTTCTGTGGGCCCCGCTGCAATCAGCTGCGGTTTGGGGCACGATACTGAGTGCGGCACTGGCAGCGTCACCGAGCTAACAACTGGATAAACTGGGTCAATTCTATGTCCGATAGCCTTTTCCGTTAAACAAAAATAACAATCTGTTGTATGGTTAATCTGGTTTCTCCATTGCACTGGCTTTCCAAATGTAAAGAAACATTCTTGACCCTTACCAATTTTATTTAATATTGTTCGGCAGTTGTTACAGGCATTATTCGGTGTCCATGGTTTGTCGAGGGATGCAGGTGGAAAGCCGAAATACTTCGTATACGCTTCAGATAAATTTTTCGTATTAATTTTTCTCATCAAAGATTGTGATTTCTTTTTCACAAGATCACCACAAACATAACAAAATTCGTTGGGATCGATTGAACACATTTTATTTTTTGCACGTACTAAGCCAAACTGAAAAGTATTTACTGTGATAGATATAGAGCAATATGTCATATTTCATCAATCAGGGCTATCTAGATTACGGATATTCAAATTTCCTTTTTTTAAGTACGTTAAAACTGGTGGACGTGGAATATACATAGTATGTGAGCAATGAAAATGAAAATATTGTCGTTCCAGAAAATCCTTAATAGGAACTTTAATTTTCATCCGTTTGTTTTCAAATTAATCTTAAAATATTGGTAACTAAATAAACTATCTGGTAAAATAATAAAACATTCCAGACTTTTACTATAACGTAGAAAAAAAAAACGAAATAAAAATGAAAAATTTTGAAAAAACGTAAAAAATAGGAAAATTTTTAACTTTGAGGGGACATAACTCTGCCATTTCTTATCTCATAGAAATTTTAAGTAAATCGACGGAAAAGGCATTCAATTACCTCTTCAACGATATGCGATTCGTTTCGATCGGATTTTACGGTTGGGCTCCACAAGGGTTTGATGGGGACCATACACCGAAAAACAAAAAAGTGCCGTTATCTAAAAAACTGTACTTAAGAAAAAAAAAATTACAGTGTTTTCGTGTTCAGGAGGTCCGAATTAACATATCTAGGCATGTGGTGTTCTTGGTATTTTTTCAAATTTAAAATTTGTAAAGCTGTGTAATTAATATGTAGCTATTTTTTGTATTGATGTAAGTTATTTTATGTAAAGAACTTCATGGTTTAATATATAAACCAATATTTTATCATTTAAGGTGTGACTTCTTCAGAGAAATATAAAGTAAGTTTAATCCATAACTAATATACAATATAATACTTGCTAAGTATGCCTACAATTCATTAGGTTTTATATCAATTGGATTAGTAGAATTTAAATTAATTTTAGAATAAAGAAATATTTTAATAAATTACACCGACCAACAAAATGAAAACTTTAATCTCAGAATATATTAATTTTCTTTATATAATTTGCAATGGCCTAGTCAAGAAAAGTTTGTGCCAATTATCCAAATCATTTAAGTTTCATTTGCGGATGGTTTATAAAATTGTTTTTAAAGAAGCATACAGCTTTTTTACAGCTTTCAAGTAATTTATGTTTAGTTTGTACAGTAGTATTTCGATTGATGATAGTCCTGAAGTATATGCTGAAACACCCGTTACATGTAGAACAACTGACTGTTTGGTGATCTTTATGGTTCATACTTCTTTCAGGGCGATGCTGGTCAGAGCGTTGTAGTAAATGGTGACCGATACAGAGCTGCGATTCTCAACTTTTTCGTTCATCAATTTAAAAACGATGATGTGCAGGACAGTGCAACATATCACGCAACTCTTACCATAATCGCCTTAATGAAGGATAAGTTTGTTAACCGTAGAGATTGGCACAGAATTATATACTTAACTCAATTCAAACCATTCAAATCACCAAATAGTTAAGACTCCAAAAACTTAATTTTTAGAAGAACCCATCACAGTGCTAACCATATCCACGAAAATAATATCAAGTATATCAGAAAAAATCTGATAGAAAATATCATTCCTTCCAAACTTATCAGCGAAACTAACACAATTAGCAAACAACAACAAAGTGATGTAGTCTATGAAATAAATGCTAAGTATTCGTTAGTATATGAGACATATCCTGCCGGACATATTTTCTCTTGTGTTCTTGCCTGAAGCTGTTACATAATGGAAATCAGTAGAAAGGCAGACGCGTTTGTTTACTAATTTTTGTGTGTCTATTAAGAAATGCCATATTGTATAATCGTAACAAACGATTTGTAAACATGTCGCCGACATCGTGTGATTTGACCCCGTTAGATTTTTCGCATGAGTCATGGAAAAAAAAATCCCGGGAGGCCGTGGCAGAACTTGAACGGTGCCATAATCCACAATTGTCATTAGTAGATTTTTCCAACGAATAAACTAATTTCGATGATGTCTCACATTAGTGCTGTAATATTATCGATATCTATCGTCAATTCAGATTTCAGTATCGGGACCATCTACATCTTATCTATTTTTTTGCAGGCTTCAAGTCGTTGCGTTTTCACTTTGTTATAAGTATATCTAATATTTTTCAACATTCCGCTAGGAAAATTTTAAATTTAACAAAATCTATATGATATTGGTTTTACTTCGTTGTGAGAAAAGTGAGTCTTATCCTATCTCGACGTCTTCAAGTACTCAGAAGCTTATCTGACTAGTTCAGAGAGCCCGTCACAATGTCTGTAAGTAGTAGGATAATGTATGTGCGAGACCAATTAAAATTGTCAAATTTCGGCAATTAAATTTAAAATTTTGAAATTTTAGTTGCCAAATTTATGTTAATTGGTTTTTTTTAGTAATTTGATACTTAAATTTTCCCACGGTTAAATAGGGTGTTCACATTGTTGTTGTTTTTTTTTCTTCATAATGTTGGGGTAGGCGTGGGAATTTGTGTCTGTCCATATGTGACCTTGAGAATACATGTCCGTCCGTATGTGAGCGTGGGAATTTGTGTCTGTCCATATGTGACCTTGAGAATACATGTCCGTCCGTATGTGAGCGTGGGAATTTGTG
The DNA here is from genome assembly GCA_963675445.1 of Linnaemya vulpina. NCBI lineage: Eukaryota > Metazoa > Arthropoda > Insecta > Diptera > Tachinidae > Linnaemya > Linnaemya vulpina. The sequence continues at coordinate 48,389,744 of OY776280.1, read as the reverse complement.
TCTGTCCATATGTGAGCGTAGGAATACATGTCCGTCGGTATGTGAGCGTGGGAATTTGTGTCTGTCCATATGTGAGCGTAGGAATTCTGTCTGTCTATGTGTGCTATAGCCTAATAGAAAATAAGAAACTTTTAGGAACATTAGAAAATTTTTTTAGGAATTACACTATTTCAAAAGTGTTGTTATATATGGATGGCCTTAATGTTTGTGGTTCGTTTCTTCTTGCTGGAGTGAGATTTCTTCTTTTATTTTTTGTTTGTTTTTAATTTTGGTGTGTGTTTACTTAAGACATTTTGTCCAGCAATTCAGTTATTTCTTTTTTGTTTCCGATGCTTGAGTCTGGGGGAATAATTTGATTATTCTGATCTTGAAGACGTTGTGAAAAAAAAATTTACTATTCCATAAATATTGAAATTGATATTTTGTTTATTTTATACATGACGATCATCGATGGAATTTATTTGGGGATCTGGATGGTGGTGCGATTTCTGTATTTTGTAGAATATGAATATTTATGCTATGTTTAAGTGTGTGTGTTTTTTGTGTTCTGAGTGGCGGTTGGAATGTCTGCCTGTCAGACAGGCTGTGTGTGTGTGATGATTGGTGAGCCAGTATGACAGTCCGCTTTCTTGCTTTCCTGGATTTTGCGCAAGTGGGTGACTATGAAATGTGATAAGATGTACATATTCATGCGTACATAAATATCTAAAAATTTATTTCATTTACGCATATACATACAAACAAATAATAATCGTTTATTCTATGTGCCCAAATATTCCCTTGACCATTTGAATGAATGTGTGTTCTCTGAAAAAAAAAATATGTTTGTAGGTTTTTATTTGAAATAAAAAGACATTTATTTTAATTTCTATAAGCATTTATTTAAAAGTTTGTTAACATTTTCATTTTTAAGTAAAATTGCATTCCTTAAGGCACAAACAGCATAGTCGTGATAGCTACAATAGATATATATTGAATGCTTAGTTTCCATTTATTTAAAATTAATGCAGCCAATGTCTTCAATGCTATAAACTGTTTGATGAATAATTTTTTCCAGCCATTTTTTCTTCTCTTCCCCCTTAACATATATTTGTGAATTTCTTATATTGGATTTTAAAAACTTGCAAACGTTTTGAAATGAGACTGATTCGTTGTTGCTGAAAACTACAGCTAGTTCTTTTGCGATGAAGTCATTTGAATTATTTTTGAAACCTTGCAAGTCTACAAAAACAATATCACCATCCATGTTATTTAATTTATAAGACCTTCCGGACTTGACCTTTTATTGGTATGTATTCTATTACGCGGTCATGAATAAGAACGCAGTTAGCTAATGTTTTTGATGCAATATTTGTTGCTGTTTCAAATTAAATTTTTATGTCGATTGGTCCGGTATTGAGCGTTTCGTTTTGGTGACTGACATCAACTGCAATAATTGGAGCGTTATTTTTAAACTCTTGACTTGTTAGAAGAGGTTGGGGTTGTTTCGTGTAGTAGCTTTGTTGGAATCTTAGATACATATCATATAGAATCGCATAGCGCTCATTTTTGAATTTTATATTAAGATCGTCATGTGGGTAAGAGGTTGAGTTTAAATGTACTTTTAAGTTAGTAAGATCACAATGAACAAACTTGTTTTCTTGTTGAAAGGCAATCAACACAAAACGAGGGCGTTCTTTATTAGCGGCCAGTTTCACATTCCATATGTGATTGGTCCCCGTATTAAGGTGTGGATTCATATGACAATCCCAACTACGGAATGCTATTGGTATAGCAGCACCATTATTAAGTATTTTGATCATATTCAATTTACTATGATCAGATAATTGAACATGTGGAATTCTCCATGATATTAGTGAAATTGTAAGTTTTGCTTTCTCAGTGGAAACATTTGAGTGTACAAGATCCTCATCGTTCTCAATACGCAATAGTATCAACTCATGTTTAGCATTTAATAAAACTTTATTATAGTCTTCAGCGAATCCTAAAAGAAGTTTGAGTGGTACATAGAAATTAAAATTTCCATTTTGAAGATTTATTTCATCAAGTTTATTCCATCCAGCATTTTGCAATACAACGCTTGCTGTAGGTGATAAAGAAACCAAATTTTTTATGGTACTGGTGGCTCCCAAATATCTTGTATGATCAAAATGAGATTTTTGGGAATCTCAACTATTTTATATCTAGCCGGTACATTAATCGGAAATTCATGTAGTGTATGAGCTTTAGAATTATTCATATACGTATTAACCACAATACTGCTTTCAATCCTCAAGAGATTCGCCTTAAAGATATTCACTGGAAGATCAGAGTAATGTTCTTTGTTTGGTGTTAATATTCTGCTATTGAATCCTAAAAGTCTACCTATTGTATTTTCTTTATTAAAATATATTGGTTCTTTAGAGCTGCTGACTTTAACTTACATTGTATAGTTATTAGCTTCAATCAAAATTTTGTTTTCTGGTCTATATCGTTTGTATTGTTCTTCTATATAGTCAACTATATCATTTAATTCATAAGATCCGATCGGTATTTCAATTACAAGTTCACCGATATGAAATATATTGTTGTAGACATCCACATTTGGGATACTGTTGTATGAATGAAAATCAGTTAGAGCACATTCATAGGTTCCGTTTAAATCAATAGGAGGAAAATAATTAGCAGATAGCTCTGATGAATTGGAGCTTAGAGTCAATGTTATTGACATTGCGACTGTTTGATTGTAAATAAATGAGGTTAAACACACAGTATGATTTATAAGAATCACTTTCGTATTTATTGTTTATTTACTTATTTTAAACTAAATTAAATATTGATGCCATTGTTGTTGTTTATTTATTGTATTCTTCCATTTACAATATCTCATCTTTGCTTATCCAAGAATTGTGCTCATTACCAAGGCCCAGCCACTTAACAAACACCTTCTGTCCTTTAGGTTTGAGAACCTTTTCAACTAGGTATGTATTTGGATATCTGGTTTTTGAAAGTTCTTCATAGAATCCACCTTTAATAGCATTTCCGCAATAGTCTTCTAATGTATATGTTGTAGGATATGTGTTTTGTACTCTTTTAATTGTAAAGATTTCTGTTGTCCAATTCGGAGTATAACCTTTTTCAAAAATGTTTTTATATTTGCTTATGCGTACATGATCTCCTGCATTAAATTTTGACATTTTATACACCTTTAAATGACTGTATACTGTTTTTAAAAGCTGTTTTTCATTTGTTGAATTTACTTTAATCGGTGACATTTTAATGGTGCGATAAATTCTGCTATTGTATGCATTAAGTAAATCTCTATACATATCAATCCAATTATATGAACCATTTAAGCTAAATTCTTTCCACATCATTCCTTTTAATGTTCTATTGAATCGTTCTACTATTGAGGCGTGAGTAGTGATTAATATTGTATTTATTCATCAACTGATTGAAATGTTTATTGAAAAATTCTTTACCATCGTCTGTTTGCAAGTTTTTCGGTATTCGTCCCAATTTCAAAATATTCTCCATTGCCTGGGTTGTTTCGAATGCATTCTTTCTTCTCAAAGGTATTGCCCAAGCAAATTTTGAGAATGTATCAATTACAGTTAGCAAAAATCGATAATTTCTATTGTCTAAGGAATAATTTCCCATTTCAACTAAATCAGCTTGCCAAAGATCATCTATTCCTTTCATCACAACTCTACGACGTACAAAACGTTTTCGAGCCTGCCTATGCAATTCATTTACAATATTTCATTTTGAAGACATCTTATTTTTCCAGTCGCTGTTTTAAGTGTGTTGTGATCTACTTGGTGCACTTTTAGCTATTGATACGAACATGTAATTTTCTATTCTATAAATTTTTTCTCGTAGCCCTTCAATTTCCATATCAAAAAGTGATTTATTATCATCCATTTTCTTATTGATATCCTGCAAGTGAGCATTAAGATTTTCTAACTGGAAACCTACTTCTTGTTGCTGTTTTTTGAGTTCAGTTTGCAGAAACAATTTACTGATAACATCGTTTTCCTCCAGAGCGTTTGCATCATTTTTGATTCTCTTGTATTGGACATCAATGTTTTTGTTCGTATCCATAAAGAAGCCCAACAACTTAGGTGCATTTTTGGTTGAAATTACTTCACTTCTATCATTAATATAATGCCCAAATTTATCGACGGACATGTTTAAAAAAAAAATCTATTTATGTATATAGTTTATACAATTATATTAGCTTCACGTAGTTCTTCAATAATTGAGACAATTTCGTTGTTTTGATTAGTATGGCCTGCAGAATGTGATGCAAGCAGTAGTCTAAGTCGAGCTACCAACTCGTTTGGATCATCCCAGTATATATAGTTTGGATTATGAGGGTTAAACTGCATCAAACCCCTTCCTAAATAATTAGTTTTTGTTACATCTGATGAGCTTTTATGATTTTCTCCTTTGAAAAGTTTTCCAATAATATGTTTGTACTTATGGGCTTTGCTCCCTTTGATTTGACCATCAGACTTATAGTCTCTCCTGTGAGCATTGGTAATAAGTAATATTTTTTTATAGATTTCAAGCTCAAATTTTTCATAGTCTTTTGGTGTTTTATGAAACATTAAAAAAAACAGTCCTGGCGTGAGAGTCCATATTTGTCCACCAACCTGTATCTTATCTTGATTTAACTCGATGGTGCTTTACCAAATCTCCATTGATTATTATTGTCTTTATGTGGACCCTAGTTAGTATCTTGTTCGTTTCTCGATTGCAATAGTGATAAGTCAGGATAACTTTCTTCATTATTCGAATTTTGTGAGTAAAAGTCATCTTCATCATAATTACTGCTACTTTTACTATTCGATTGTTTAAACATTGATTCTTCAATTAGTTTCTTGGGCGTACTCGTTTCCAATTTTATTGTTGAATTCTGAGGATGAAAACTTTCATTGTCATCAATTCCAGTTTCCTTATCACTCGGTTCTTTTTTAACCGGTCTACCAACGTATTTAGAGCTATTGATGAATTATTTTAAAGGTTCTGTGATAGGCTTGAATGTATCTCTTAATTGTTCATGTGCATTTATTTCACCAGTTTTTATACTTCGAAGCTTTTTCTTCAAGTTATTTCTTGTAGTCACCAAGTCTTTAAGAATTTGTTCATTCATTTTAGTTATCAGGTCAGTTCAATAGGAAGCAGATCAGTTTATTGGATCAGGTTAACAGATCAGGTATCAGATCAGCTCATCAGGTATCAGATCAGCTTATCAGGTACCATATCAGCTCATCAGGTCAGCTTATCAGGTATCAGATCAGCTTATTAGGTCAGTTTAACAGGTATCAGATCATTTTATCAGGTATCAGATCAGTTTATCAGGTATCAGAGCAGCTTATCAGGTCAGTTTAACAGGTGTCAGATCAGCTTATCTGATCAGTTACAATAAACACATGTATAAAGTTTGAAGTCAGATTAAATACTGAAGGGTGCATTAGATGGACAGTAAATTATATTATGATGAAGTAATCAAATGACTTTCTATAACGACCGTTGTTTAGTTCATTATCTTTACTTATCATCAAAAATCCGTATTTTTTCTTCCAATATTCAATACAAATTCGTTGAAACATTTCAAAGTTCATATCGCTGGCAACGTGATCATCATATACATGTTTCATATTTGTCGAATCTTGTTTAAACATAATAATTACATTGGCATTATCTCTTATCAAATGTTTTGGAATCCGCGTGTAAGTTTGACACAAGTAAAATGAATCTACGTTCTTATGACGACCCATAAAAAAATATGCACGTATGTTGTTTTGCTTTTCACATGCAATATCATCAAAAATCATAATTGAATTGCTTTTAGCTTCACTAGGAGGAACAACGTACTCGTTATCTGCGAATGTGTAGTATCCCATTCCTTTAATTGGTGAAATTAATTTCTTTAGGTATTCATATTTAGGTTGATATAAAGATTTTGAGTACAAGTAAGTATTTTCAAACTTGAGACCATTAGGACTTTCCAGCAAACTAATCATTATGTTAGTTTTTCCACAATTTGAAGGAGCAACTATTAATGCTCGAATAGAATTTGGTAACAAGGAACTATGTCTTATTTTTTTACTGTCATTTGAACAAATATCAGCATTACGAACTAATATATTTTTACGTTGTTTTACGAAGCGCATTTTAATAACTACTTGTGAAATTTGCAAACAATATCTTTCATTGTAGATTAAAGTAATTTGGTTGTATTTTATAACAAAAGTTTTAGTCTCAAGCACACTATCGTTGGAGAAGGTTTACTAAATAAAGCAATAAATTCTCTGCCTTTTGAATTACATCTTCCTGGATATCAGTACTGTGGACCTGGCACAAGATTACAAAAGCGTTTAGATAGAGGAGATAAAGGAATTAACTTATTGGATGCTGCTTGCAAAAATCACGATATTGCTTATTCGAAAAATAAAGACTTAAACAGCAGACATCAAGCTGACAAAATTCTTGAAAATAAAGCTTGGGAAAGAGTTCTTTCAAAAGATAGTGATCTTGCAGAAAAAACATATATACATTTGCATATATAGTCACCAACGCAATGAAAGCAAAAACTAAACTTGGTATAGGTGTTGAAGCAAAGAAAAGGAATACAGTGAAAATACCATCACCACGAATTCGTATAAATGACAAAAAACTGTTTCATAAAACAATTAAATCAGCAAGAAAGATATTGAAGAAGGAAAAACCACAAGATATTAATTCAGCCATTAAGATTGCTCGTAAAGCTATCAGTAAATCTCTTAATATTTTTTTTTCCCCATAATACCGATTCTAACTGCTCTAGGTGCACTTGGTAGTCTAGCAACTGGAGGTGCCGCTATAGCTAAAGCTGTAAATGCAACAAAGAATGCAAAAAACAACTTGAGGAAGCCACTAGACACAACAAAGCAATGGAGTCAATTGCGGTGGGAAATGGACTATACCTTAAACCATATAAAAACGGTTATGGACTTGTTTGTAAAGATCAATCAAAAAACTTTTAAACATGCTACCCAACAGACCATTATCAGAGTTTGATCTGAGAAAATTTTCAAAATATATTCCACACTTCAGAGGAGTTTTTATGTTGGATTCGCTACCAAAACGACCAAAGACTCTAGAGTGTGGAATAATCAATTTGGATTTATCAACAGGCCCAGGTACTCATTGGGTAGCATACTATAGAAACAAGAATGAAAAACAATATTTCGACAGCTTTGGAAACTTACAACCTCCTCTAGAATTAATCAAATATTTAGGTAGAAATATTGAATACAACTACAATCAATATCAAAACTTTAATACATATAATTGTGGCCACTTATGTTTGAAATTTCTTTATGAGATAACCAAAGATATTAAAATAAACACAATCATATATATTTAAAAACATTTTATTTTTTATTATTATTATTATTTTTTTCTTGTTAATTACAAAACATATCCACATAACATTTTTTTTTACTGCCAAATGGAGTACTGGGAGTTTGGTATCAAAAACTCATTCATCGCACTCTCCAGGATAAGTTTTCGCTCTCCTTTTCTTTGTAGTCGATATTTATCACTTGAAAGATCATCTAATTCGACATCTGTTGAAATATTATATCGGTTGGGGAGAAACATTATATGGTTTTCCAGTTCAAGTTGAACTGTTTCCCCATACTTTGTTGTTACTCGCTTTGCACGTACGATGGTGTATTTGAATGATTCATCTAAATCCTTTATATGGATTAAGGATTTTGTATTACAGGAATTGAATTTGCTTATCAAACTCATTGCGCTATAAATGTTTCACAACTTATAAGTTTGAACTTAAATTTCGAATTAATCTCGATATAAGCTTTCTAGACTTTAATAAGTCTAACTGAAAATTATTAAACAATGAATTAGATTTGTGTGTGTGTGTGAGTGGGAGAGAGAGGGAGCAAAAGACGAAAAGATAAATAATAAAATCTGGTGTTAGAAGAAGATAGAGAGATACTTATATACATTTTTCAGTCCTTTACTCTAAAATTTGAATTTGTTTTTGCAGTGGAACGCAGATTCAGTTTTATAAATTATATAAAATTTCTCTTACAACTTGTTCGTTAAAAACAATTATTAGTAGAGAACTGACATTCAAACCGAGTGATAAGGAAACAATGAAAGTTTTCATCCTCAGAATTCAACAATAAAATTGGAATCGAGTACGCCCACGAAACTAATTGAAGAATCAATGTTTAAACAATCGAATAGTAAAAGTAGCAGTAATTATGATGAAGATGACTTTTACTCACAAAATTCGAATAATGAAGAAAGTTATCCTGACTTATCACTATTACAATCGAGAAACGAACCACATACTAACTAGGGTCCACATAAAGACAATAATAATCAATGGAGATTTGGTAATAGCACCATCGAGTTAAATCAAGATAAGATACAGGTTGGTGGACAAATATGGACTCTCACGCCAGGACTGTTTTCTTTAATGTTTCATAAAACACCAAAAGACTATGAAAAATTTGAGCTTGAAATCTATAAAAAAATATTACTTGCTACCAATGCCCACAGGAGAGGCAATAAGTCTGATGGTCAAATCAAAGGGAGCATAGCCCATAAGTACAAACATATTATTGGAAAACTTTTCAAAGGAGAAAATCATAAAAGCTCATCAGATGTAACAAAAACTAATTATTTAGGAAGAGGTTTGATGCAGTTTAACCCTCATAATCCAAACTATATATACTGGGATGATCCAAACGAGTTGGTAGATCGACTTAGACTACTGCTTGCATCACAGTCTGCAGGCCATACTAATCACAACAACGAAATTGTCTCAATTATTGAAGAACTACGTGAAGCTAATATAATTGTATAAACTATATACATAAATAGATTTTTTTTTTAAACATGTCCGTCGATAAATTTGGGCATTATATTAATGATAGAAGTGAAGTAATTTCAACCAAAAATGCACCTAAGTTGTTGGGCTTCTTTATGGATACGAACAAAAACATTGATGTCCAATACAAGAGAATCAAAAATGTTGCAAACGCTCTGGAGGAAAACGATGTTATCAGTAAATTGTTTCTGCAAACTGAACTCAAAAAACAGCAACAAGAAGTAGGTTTCCAGTTAGAAAATCTTAATGCTCACTTGCAGGATATCAATAAGAAAATGGATGATAATAAATCACTTTTTGATATGGAAATTGAAGGGCTACGAGAAAAAATTTATAGAATAGAAAATTACATGTTCGTATCAATAGCTAAAAGTGCACCAAGTAGATCACAACACACTTAAAACAGCGACTGGAAAAATAAGATGTCTTCAAAATGAAATATTGTAAATGAATTGCATAGGCAGGCTCGAAAACGTTTTGTACGTCGTAGAGTTGTGATGAAAGGAATAGATGATCTTTGCCAAGCTGATTTAGTTGAAATGGGAAATTATTCCTTAGACAATAGAAATTATCGATTTTTGCTAACTGTAATTGATACATTCTCAAAATTTGCTTGGGCAATACCTTTGAGAAGAAAGAATGCATTCGAAACAACCCAGGCAATGGAGAATATTTTGAAATTGGGACGAATACCGAAAAACTTGCAAACAGACGATGGTAAAGAATTTTTCAATAAACATTTCAATCAGTTGATGAATAAATACAATATTAATCACTACTCACGCCTCAATAGTAGAACGATTCAATAGAACATTAAAAGGAATGATGTGGAAAGAATTTAGCTTAAATGGTTCATATAATTGGATTGATATGTATAGAGATTTACTTAATGCATACAATAGCAGAATTTATCGCACCATTAAAATGTCACCGATTAAAGTAAATTCAACAAATGAAAAACAGCTTTTAAAAACAGTATACAGTCATTTAAAGGTGTATAAAATGTCAAAATTTAATGCAGGAGATCATGTACGCATAAGCAAATATAAAAACATTTTTGAAAAAGGTTATACTCCGAATTGGACAACAGAAATCTTTACAATTAAAAGAGTACAAAACACATATCCTACAACATATACATTAGAAGACTATTGCGGAAATGCTATTAAAGGTGGATTCTATGAAGAACTTTCAAAAACCAGATATCCAAATACATACCTAGTTGAAAAGGTTCTCAAACCTAAAGGACAGAAGGTGTTTGTTAAGTGGCTGGGCCTTGGTAATGAGCACAATTCTTGGATAAGCAAAGATGAGATATTGTAAATGGAAGAATACAATAAATAAACAACAACAATGGCATCAATATTTAATTTAGTTTAAAATAAGTAAATAAACAATAAATACGAAAGTGATTCTTATAAATCATACTGTGTGTTTAACCTCATTTATTTACAATCAAACAGTCGCAATGTCAATAACATTGACTCTAAGCTCCAATTCATCAGAGCTATCTGCTAATTATTTTCCTCCTATTGATTTAAACGGAACCTATGAATGTGCTCTAACTGATTTTCATTCATACAACAGTATCCCAAATGTGGATGTCTACAACAATATATTTCATATCGGTGAACTTGTAATTGAAATACCGATCGGATCTTATGAATTAAATGATATAGTTGACTATATAGAAGAACAATACAAACGATATAGACCAGAAAACAAAATTTTGATTGAAGCTAATAACTATACAATGTAAGTTAAAGTCAGCAGCTCTAAAGAACCAATATATTTTAATAAAGAAAATACAATAGGTAGACTTTTAGGATTCAATAGCAGAATATTAACACCAAACAAAGAACATTACTCTGATCTTCCAGTGAATATCTTTAAGGCGAATCTCTTGAGGATTGAAAGCAGTATTGTGGTTAATACGTATATGAATAATTCTAAAGCTCATACACTACATGAATTTCCGATTAATGTACCGGCTAGATATAAAATAGTTGAGATTCCCAAAAATCTCATTTTGATCATACAAGATATTTGGGAGCCACCAGTACCATAAAAAATTTGGTTTCTTTATCACCTACAGCAAGCGTTGTGTTGCAAAATGCTGGATGGAATAAACTTGATGAAATAAATCTTCAAAATGGAAATTTTATTTTCTATGTACCACTCAAACTTCTTTTAGGATTCGCTGAAGACTATAATAAAGTTTTATTAAATGGTAAACATGAGTTGATACTATTGCGTATTGAGAACGATGAGGATCTTGTACACTCAAATGTTTCCACTGAGAAAGCAAAACTTACAATTTCACTAATATCATGGAGAATTCCACATGTTCAATTATCTGATCATAGTAAATTGAATATGATCAAAATACTTAATAATGGTGCTGCTATACCAATAGCATTCCGTAGTTGGGATTGTCATATGAATCCACACCTTAATACGGGGACCAATCACATATGGAATGTGAAACTGGCCGCTAATAAAGAACGCCCTCGTTTTGTGTTGATTGCCTTTCAACAAGAAAACAAGTTTGTTCATTGTGATCTTACTAACTTAAAAGTACATTTAAACTCAACCTCTTACCCATATGACGATCTTAATATAAAATTCAAAAATTAGCGCTATGCGATTCTATATGATATGTATCTAAGATTCCAATAAAGCTACTACATGAAACAACCCCAACCTCTTCTAACAGGTCAAGAGTTTAAAAATAACGCTCCAATTATTGTAGTTGATGTCAGTCACCAAAACGAAAAGCTCAATACCGGACCAATCGACATAAAAATTGAATTTGAAACAGCAACAAATATTCCAGCAAAAACATCAGCTTACTGCGTTCTTATTCATGACCGCATAATAGAATACATACCAATAAAAGGTCAAGTCCGGAAGCTCTTATAAATTCAATAACATGGATGGTGATATTGTTTTTGTAGACTTGCAAGGTTTCAAAAATAATTCAAATGACTTCATCACAAAAGAACTAGCTGTAGTTTTCAGCAACAAGGAATGGTTCAATTTCAACATAAAACCTCCTTTTGATTTCGCATGTTTATCAGCCAAAAAACAAAGAGAAGCAGTTTGGTTAACAAAAAACTATCATCATATTAACTGGAATGATGGATCAGTCTCATTTCAAAGCGTTTGCAAGTTTTTAAAATCCAATATAAGAAATTCACAAATATATGTTAAGGGGGAAGAGAAGAAAAAATGGCTGGAAAAAATTATTCATCAAACAGTTTATAACATTGAAGACATTGGCTGCATTAATTTTAAATAAATGGAAACTAAGCATTCAATATATCTCTATTGTAGCTATCACGACTATGGTGTTTGTGCCTTAAGGAATGCAATTTTACTTAAAAATGAAAATGTTAACAAACTTTTAAATAAATGCTTATAAAAATTAAAATAAATGTCTTTTTATTTCAAATAAAAACCTACAAACATATTTGTTTTTCAGAGAACACACAAACAAACATACACAATGGTTAATTCATTCATTCAAATGGTCAAGGGAATATTTGGGCACATAGAATAAACGATTATTATTTGTTTGTATGTATATGCGTAAATGAAATAAATTTGTAGATATTTATGTACGCATGAATATGTACATCTTACCACATTTCATAGTGACCCACTTGCGCAAAATCCAGGAAAGCAAGAAAGCGGACTGTCATACTGGCTCACCAATCGTCACACACACACACAGCCTGTCTGACAGGCAGACATTCCAACCGCCACTCAGAACACATAAAACACACACACTTAAACATAGCATAAATATTCATATTCTACAAAATACAGAAATCGCACCACCATCCAGATCCCCAAATAAAATCCATCGATGATCGTCATGTATAAAATAAACAAAATATCAATTTCAATATTTATGGAATAGTAAATTTTTTTTCACAACGTCTTCAAGATCAGAATAATAAAATTATTCCCCCAGACTCAAGCATTGCAAACAAAAAAGAAATAACTGAATTTCTGGACAAAATGTCTTAAGTAAACACACACCAAAATTAAAAACAAACAAAAAATAAAAGAGATCTCACTCTAGCAAGAAGAAACGAACCACAAACACTAAGGCCATCCATATATAACTACAACACTTTTGAAATAGTGTAATTCCTAAAAAAATGTTCTAATGTTCCTAAAAATTTCTTATTTTCTATTAGGATATAGCACACATAGACAGACAGAATTCCTACGCTCACATATGGACAGACACAAATTCCCACGCTCACATACCGACGGACATGTATTCCCAAGTTCACATATGGACAGACACAAATTCCCACGCTCACATACCGACAGACATGTATTCTCAAGGTCACATATAGACAGACACAAATTCCCACGCTCACATACCGACGGACATGTATTCCCAAGTTCACATATGGACAGACACAAATTCCCACGCCTACCACAACATTATTAAAAAAAAACAACAACAATGTGAACACCCTATTTAACCGTGGGAAAATACACACACACACACACATAAAAGTATCAAATTACTAAAAGAAACCAATTAACATAAATTTGGCAATTAAAATTGCAAAATTTTAAATTTAATTGCCGAAATTTGAAAATTTTAATTGGTCTCGCACATACATTATCCTACTACTTCTGTATGTATATATGTGTGCTTATAACTTTTGAACGGCTAAGCCGACTCAAACCAAACTACTGGTGCTCAACAGTGTTTTTGAACTTATAAATCCTGCGAGTTTGACCCGATTGGATTTTAAGATACTTCGAAAAACTTTGAATAATATAATTTTTCATCGGTGAAACTAATCAGGAATTAAAAACCGCGCCGAAAGCTATATCAATCAACTCTTCTTACGTGAGAATCGGTTGATTGTTTCCATGTATTTTATATAAGAGTTGTGTGTATATACTTCAAAAACACCATAATTCAACTCACTAGCAATGCTTATGCCAAAAAACTTTGTTTCATATTCTGAAGGGAATTAATTGTTAATTATAAGGAATAAAAACATGTATAGCCAAACTGCTCACTCTATTGTTATTTCGTATTGATTATTAAGAGGGTTTGACCAAATATATGTAGCAAAAAATATATATAATGTCATCTCTTTTCTTTGTTTCTCGCACCAAGATTAAAACTTTACCAATATTTATGTATAAATGGTAACTAAATGCTTAATAAACAATTAATCATTCCACATATTGACTTAGTTTTATTAACTTTTTTATAAATCACTAAAATTAGCAGTTCCATTATGAATATTTGAAATGGTTTCGTTCCGAAGAAATATATTTTAGTTTTTCGACTTCTGAAGATCCGATTTCCGGAATAGAAACCACTTTCGATGATTAGCTCTGTTTCCTTACTTTAGCAGAACTAGAGTAGTGCTTTTCATCTCACTGCTCTAACCGGTCTTTTTTTAGTTTAGCCCAGTTTACTGTGCTAGATTATTCAATAGTTAAGTAGCCCAGTGATTTGATCATAATAACAAGTTAAGTATAGTTTTGATGACATATGAAGATGTCTCTTGTATTTCATTCCTTAGCTCAGTGATTTCAATTATATTGTGACTGCTTTTATTGAATTTTATGTATGGGCGCACTATTATGAGTTCTTGCTTCAAAATGTAATTGCAATATATAATATAAATTAATCCCGCTTAGTAAATATATATGTTTTAATATAAAGTATTTTGCTTAAATTCTTATTTTAATTATTTTTCAGGCTCTAGGTCTATGAATTGAAAATAAAACTATTATCATATCTTTTATTTCCATATTTCAAACCCCTTCGGTGTTTACATTTTACCCTCTTTCAAACTAGACGAATTTACTGAAAATTGCTTCTGAAGAAGAACACCGAAGGTGTTCGAAATATTGAAATAAGGTATATACTTTTATACCGAAATAAGACATGATACGAGTTTTATTCTCACACCTAGAGCCTAAAAAATAATTATAATAAGAATTTAAACAAAATACTTTATATTAAAACTAAAATAAGGTCGATTAAAATACATAAAATTAATTGTTATATATAAAATTGAGTGTTTGAGCCGTGATCGACATCGATATAATAAACAATAAATAATATTATTAAACTTTGAATATATAATATTCAATTGGTTTGAACCAGCAGCGTTTAATCGATTCATCAGTATATTGATATCGCATTAATTTTTAATATTTGTTTTAATTAGCTTCACTCAAAGTATTTTTCCTCAGGGATTGAAAATTTTATATGAGTTGGTTTGGCGTTGTAGTATCTTCAAATCGTGGTACATATATCTGAAATAAACTTCCTTTTACAAGGTTTCTTAGAAAAGCGATGAAATTCCTGTGTCATCAATGTAAACATCAAAACAGATGATGTTTTAAGAAGTAGTTTGAGTATATTGAGTTCTGTAAGCATACAAATAGTAACAGTAAAAAAATAATTTTTGATAAATTAAAGGAATGTATTATTAAGTATGGGGTGTATTAAAGATCTGACGAGATCGTCGGAAAAAGACTAACAATGTTGTGCACTTACAATTTTGTTTTTTTTTTGTTGTCAGTACATTGTGAGGCAATAATATTGTAAGACATCTGAGAGTTTTATGAACATACCATTTTGCCATTGTCAGATAGTTGCCATACTTAGTATGTTATTATTGGCAGTTGTGCTTGTATTAAATATTACATATATATATATATATATATATATATATATATATATGTATATAATTACATTATATAATTGCCGTTTTCATACATATTAATTTTTCGTGCATTTGTTAATTTTCAAACCAAATTTCGTCAAATTGAATCGAAACTTAACAAATCGACAAAAAAAAAACAATCGTTTTATTCGACATACATATTTTGTTTGTTCGGCCGATTTAAACTATGCTTGTAGTAGTCATGGGAGCTATGATTGAAATAAGGCTGCACAATGCAATTTCATTAGCTTTTGAGTCGATTTCAAAATCACTTCAAATAAAATCAGCTATTCATAAAACACATAAACTGTTGCAGACGTAGATAACATGAAGGTTTGTTACAGAATATTACTAACCATGGCCGAATAAACAGGACATTTTTGCAGGATTGTACTTTGACCGCTCACATTTCAAAGGTATAACATGCTAACATGTATATAGCAATCTTAACGAAATATTCTTTACATACATAAAATATCATTATATTTACCGTGTAAATACTTTGAGTAAACATCTCAAAACTTATTAATATATAATATTGCATTCATGTGTAACACTAAATTGTATTTTTGCTGTTATAACTGAAATGGTTTGACCTTTTAAAAAAAATTCACGCAGGCATTTAAAAACTGAAAGCAAAGTGGCAAGCAAGCATCTTCAAACAACTTGGTTCCTATTTGCCAAGTACATAATTTCACTAGTAGTCGGCTTGCGCAATCACGGTTATGCAATGACCTTAACATTCCAACACAGTTGAATGTGTTAATACCTAGTAAGTATTACCTGCAAATGAAAATGATTTTCTAAAAATTACACATACAACTTGAATACACATACATAAATACATACATATGTATATACACACAATGCCATGTAAAACTCAGAATATAAACATGGAATTAAATTGTGTCTTTGAAACCCTGCAAGACAATATCTGCAATACGTGATTGTCAGTCGCTGTCAGCCAAGTATGAAGTGCTTTGAAATATCCCCAAATCTGAAACTGAGTGCAACTTTACGCTTTTGTGGTAAAGGTGGGTACCAAACAGGTATAGGGAAAGAGTATGAAGTATCTATGGCCCAATGTACTCTGAGGAAAGTTTTATCAGAACTATTGAACTTATTTCAACAGCATATATACACAAAATGGATTGCTTTTCCTAAAGCGCCAAAAGAGGAGCAAACAATTTCGCTATCAATAACGCATTCCTAGCTTTATGGGCGCCATTGACGGGACAAATGTCCGTATTATTGCTCCTTGTAATAAGCATTTGTAGTACAACCGAAAGGGTTACTACAGCTTAAATTTAATGCTACTAAGTAATTTCAGAAAGATCAATATATATATATATATATATATATATATATATATATATATATGTATATATATATATATATATATATATATATATACATATATATATATATATATATATATATATATATATATAATATGAAATTTATTTGTTGGGTGGTTAAGCAATGTCTATATGCATTTCATTGGTGCTTCTTACCAAATGATATACAATGACAATATGTCAAAAAATTAGTTTATTAACAATTCAATTGAGATTTTATTTTTCATTTTGCCTTATAAATACTTTCATTGTTATCCAAGTGATTTCTAATTGTATAAAGGTATAGAAAAATAAAATAGAGTCGTATCGAATAAAAGTTGTTTGTTGGGTTTGGTTTGCATAAGTTTCATAGCCTGCTACACTTATTATAATGTGATTTTTTGAAATTGTTTGTGAATTTTTATAGTTAATTTATTTAACATAATTCTCAGATGGTTTTTGGAAGTCTTTTAATAAGTTGAGAGGTTTGAATTTTTGCAAAACTGTGGTTGAAGTCTACTGACGATTTGGTAAGAAGCACCAATGAAATGCATATAGACATTGCTTAACCACCCAACAAATGAATTTCATATTATAATAGTACAATGACAATATGTCAAAAAATTAGTTTATTAACAATTCAATTGAGATTTTATTTTTCATTTTGCCTTATAAATACTTTCATTGTCATCCAAGTGATTTCTAATTGTATAAAGGTATAGAAAAATAAAATAGAGTCGTATCGAATAAAAGTTGTTTATTGGGTTTGGTTTGTATAAGTTTCATAGCCTGCTACACATATTATAATGTGATTTTTTGAAATTGTTTGTGAATTTTTATAGTTAATTTATTTAACATAATTCTCAGATGGTTTTTGGAAGTCTTTTAATAAGTTGAGAAGTTTGAAACTTTGCAAAACTGTGGTTGAAGTCTACTGACGGTTTGGTAAGAAGCACCAATGAAATGCATATAGACATTGCTTAACCACCCAACAAATAAATTTCATATTATAATAGTACAATGACAATATGTCAAAAAATTAGTTTATTATATATATATATATATATATATATATATGGACTTATGAGATTTTATAAAGAAGATCGGTGTTGGTTTCTTACATTTCATTAATCAACTGTATTAAATCAAACTTAAACTTAAACTAAATAGAAATCACATATTTACACGAAACTTGTTAATCTTTCATTTTATCGAATCATCCAGACGAAAGTTAAAATTGTAATGGCGGATATCTAAAGATGCAAGCAAGCAGATGCGTGCCATTACGGTGTCTCTACCGGTTACTGTAGGTATTTGATAATTAACCTATTTTAACAGGGTGCCACATCACTCCCCTCGCTGGTAGAAGGTCATCTAAACCTTACTGGAAGATTTATTTGTCTTCCTCTTGTTGTTGTTTTGGGATCGTTTTGAGGTAATTTGTTGGACTGTAAACTCGAAGTTTCTGCGGTTGGGCTTAGATCATGTTGGGATGATGCTTCAAAAGTTGGATTGGGAACATGTATGGAATCTTCAGCAGTATCAGAATGACTTGGGTTGAAATCACATGATGTAGGTAAAGATGTATTTGTTGCTACATTTGGACTGGTTGATTCAGATGATGGTAAAAAACATGGTTTTAGGCGGTCTATGCTGATGTTTGTTTTCCGGTTGCGCAGGAGTATCGTAAAATATTTAGGAAAGCGTTTTAAGACTTGATACGGGCCGTCATATGGATGTGTAAGTGAGGGACGAATTGAGTCGTTTCTGACGAAAACATGCGTTGATGTATTGAGATCTTTTGAAATAAACGTTGGTTTTGTAGAATGATGTGCAAACTAATGGGGTTGTATCGTTCTTTTTGTTGCCGGTAATCATTTGTTGTAAAACTGTTTGGTAGCGAATGCAGTTTGGCAGGAACTTTCTATAAAAGTTCATCATTCCGATGAATCTCTTTAGTTCTTGCGCATTAACGGGCGCAACCAGTCGTTTCAATTCGGTGAAAAATTGACGATTTAGTTTCCGAACCATAAGGCGCAAGTACCGTGATGTCGTTAAATTCGTGCAAAAGATTTGCGAACGGATTGGCTGAGCTGAATGTTTCGATTGCTGCAACCTCTGTTGTCGATGGCAATTTTAGCTGTAAATCGTGTCCGGTGACGTTGTCTATTAGTTTATTGCGCCGTAAATCGATTAACAAGTCCTGATGTTTGATCGAGGGTAAATGGCTGAAACCGTATTGTTGGATCTTTGACGTGGAGAGTCTTGATCGTCGTCGTCAATTGGAACAGTTGATGTCGTTGATAATTTTTTGTCATTGGTTGCCATTGTTCAGTTTGCGGGGTCACCAATATGGATTTATGAGATTTTATTAAGAAGATCGGTGTTGGTTTCTTACATTTCATTAATCAACTGTATTAAATCAAACTTAAACTTAAACTAAATAGAAATCACATATTCACACGAAACTTGTTAATCTTTCATTTTATCGAATCATCCAGACGAAAGTTAAAATTGTAATGGCGGATATCTAAAGATGCAAGCAAGCATATGCGTGCCATTACGGTGTCTCTACCGGTTACTGTAGGTATTTGATAATTAACCTATTTTAACAGGGTGCCACATATATATATATATCTATATATATATATATATATATATATATATATACATATATATATATATATATATATATATATATATATATATATATATACATATTGTTACAAAGATTAGAAATATATTTAAATAAAACGACAATGTGGCTATATGTACTTGGCAGCACTGCCAATTAATCTATAGTTGTCAAAATCTTACAACCCTGGTCAACACTATATAGATAACATTAAAATTAACGGATATGGAATACTCCAGAATATACAAGATCATTCAAGGCTGTGCCAATAAGAGTAAAGCACACCAACAACAAACATAGCAACATAAATGCTAAGAGATTTTATTCTTAATGATCTTGTATGCAAGTATTCGCTGCTAATAAAGCTAAATAGATTCACAAGTATACACAGCCATATACACGTAGAAGAAACAAAACCGCACACTCATTCATACAACCACTCATAGTTACCATAGGCAAAACACACAGAATACTCATACATTCAACCACACATAAGCAAACCAAACAAGTCAGCATTGTCATGTATACAAACACACACATGTCAAGTAAAATACACCCACCATACCCAGAACTTTCGCGAGGTTACCAGACGACGTCATTTTTGCTATATAAAGGCGTTGCCAGAGCTCAGCGAGAGCCAGAGTGATTTCAAATATAGACGTGTTAACATCGCTAAGTGTTGAGTAGAACAAATACTCGTGTAAATAAGTTGATAAATAACGTGTTGCCGCATTATATTTCTAAAATTAATTTGACCGTGTTATAATTTGATGCAATAAAACGAATCCTTGAAGGATAAGTAATAAAACTTATTAGACCTTTTACGAAAAGGTCTAAAAACGTAACAATTGGTGTCAGAAGTGGGATAGCAAAAATAATTAAAAGGACATTGCAATTTAAGGAAAAAAAATAAAAAGGACATAATAAAGCTAAAAGTTGAACAGCTGAAAAAGGAGCTCAGTAAGCTGGAATTGCCAACTACAGGTAACAAGGCTGAACTGCAGAAGAGGCTGATAGATGAGTTTAAGAATCGCGGCATGGACAGCGGCACATACGAGTTTGAGGACAAAGACGATGTGCAGGTATGCCCTCCTGCCACGACCAGCAGCATGGACATAAATTCAATGTTCGCTGCTATGATGATCCAAATAAAACAGAACTCTCAGCAGATGCAGGAAAAGCTTGTAGCCGAAATAAGTGAGATAAAACAAAACTCTCAGCAGATGCATGAGGCATCAAGGATCAGCAGTGACAAGCTTGTAGCCGAAATAAGTGAAATAAAACAAAACTCTCAGCAGATGCAGGAAAAGCTTGTAGCCGACTCTCAGCAGATGCAGGACAAGCTTGTTGCCGAAATAACCGAAATAAAGCAGAATTTTCAGCAGATGCAGGAAAAGTTTGTAGCCGAAATACAGGAGTCAAATAAAGCCACGAACGAGACCCTGGTAGTGGTTTCTGAAGCCATTAACAGGAGGGTGGATGCTATTGAGAATAAATTCTCAGAGCTGGAGGAGCATGCAAAGGAGTTCGAAGAGAAATTGCATGCTCTAGAGGACAAAATGCATAACCTGGAGTGTAGCGGCGGGCCAGTACGAGCAGTTGCGGAGGTTTCTGCTCGGACAAAAGCGCCATGCTTCGACGGCAGCGTACCATTAGGCATCTTCAAATTCCAGTTCGAGACGGTTGCTAGCAGAAATGGATGGGATGCTGAAGAAAAGGCCATAGAGTTGATTTTGTCCTTAAAGGGTACAGCCGCAGAGGTACTTGAGACTGTGCCAATAAGCTGCAGAAACATCTACAATGAAATAATGGCAGCATTGCAGCGCAAGTATGGTGGTGAGCACAAGCGCGATTTATACAGAATGGAATTGCGATGTAGAGTTCAGAAGCCGAACGAATCTCTACAAGATTTCGCAATGGAAATCGAGCGTTTAGTGCAGCTCACATATCCAGGCGAGAGTCACCCGTTCCTGGACCATTTTAAAACTGAGGCTTTCGTTAACGGCATTCGCGACTCTGATGTTAAACTGGCGGTCTGCGCTACGCAGAAATCCACTTTCGCTGAAACTGTGTCATTTGCGCTGGCTCAAGAGACTGCCAGGATGGGTTTCAAGCCACAGATATGTAAAGTGCGGAATGTGGCGGTTTTGTCTCAGGAGGATAACAACCTAGTGGCTAGCGTTAAGGAGGTAATGCGACAACTGCTGGCAGAGAAGGCTATCAAAGAAAAGCCTAAGTGCTTTAACTGCGGAAGGATCGGTCATTTTCAGCGCAGCTGCAAAGCATCAAGGAAGAGAGGTACATCTGTTTTGCCACCAAGAAAGAGCATTGAGCATAGAAGAGGCACAAAGCATAACAATGCGGATGCTCTTTCAAGCAGACCCTGCTGTTTAGAGTCTAAACATTGTGATAGAACCGAGCAAAAGTAAGGCGTTGTGGATGTTCGGCTAATGCACATCGGCCCTGATGAAGACTGGTCAGCGGCACAGGGGGACGACGATATACTAAGGAAAATTATAGCGGCCAAAGAAGAGGACAGACGACCATCCCGGAATGAAATTTCGGCTGAAAGCCCACTCGCCAAATCTTATTGGGCTCAGTGGAACAGCCTTAAGGTAATAAAAGGGTGTTTATACCGCGTATGGGAAAGTGTAGATGGCAAAACAACTTCAAATTTAATAGTTGTGCCATACTCCAAGATAAGTAAAGTCTTACAGGAGTTTCATAATGGACCCAGTGGCGGTCATCTTGGAGTAACAAAAACACTTGAGAAACTGAAGCAGCGTTTTTATTGGGTTGGATGTCAACAAGCCGTAGCTGACTGGATAGCAAACTGCCCACAGTGCATAGCAGCCAAAGGCCCAGTAAGAAGAAGCCGGGGACAGCTGCAACAATACAACTCAGGAGCACCATTCGAGCGGATCGCAATGGATGTAGCAGGTCCCTTTCCCGTCACCGAAGCCGGAAATCGTTATGTACTTGTGGTAATGGACTATTTCAGTAAATGGCCAGAGGTATATGCTATACCTAACCAGGAAGCAAAGACAATTGTAAATGCTTTCGTCAACAACTGGGTATGTCGCTATGGTGTCCCAATAGAATTACATTCCGACCAAGGAAGGAATTTCGAGTCTGCCATATTCAGGGAAATGTGCGAGTTGTATGGGATAAAGAAAACCAGAACGACGCCGCTGCATCCACAGTCTGATGGCATGGTAGAAAGGTTCAATCGCACCTTAGAAGAGTACCTACGAAAATTAGTAAGCACCCATCAGAGGGATTGGGACGAGCACATCCCCAAATTTTTGATGGCATATAGGTCAGCTGTACACGACTTAACATCGAGAACGCCAGCCAAAATTATCTTCGGGACGGAATTAAAACTACCTGGTGATTTGGAATTTGGTGTTAACCCAACTGTAGAAGAAGGAGCTATTACGTCCCAAGAGAAGGAGGACTTAAACGAACTGCATGAGTTCGTGCGTAATAGAATCAAGATGGTCAGTGACAAGATGAAGGCTAGGTATGACCGCGCAGCAAACTCGGAGGGATTTATGGAAGGACAATTTGTTTTACTGTATAACCCACAACGGAAGAAAGGATTGTCCCCAAAATTACAGACTCAGTGGGATGGCCCGTATAAAGTGATTAAGAGAGTGAATGACGTTGTATACCGGATACAGAAGCACAATAGCCCAAGGTCGAAAATGAAGATAGTACATCTCGAACGATTGGCGCACTATGGAAGAGGTGATTGTATGCCTATTCGGGTCGAACAGGCTTAAGTGGGCGGCAGTGTTACAAAGATTAGAAATAGATTTAAATAAAACGACAATGTGGCTATATGTACTTGGCAGCACTGCCAATTAATCTATAGTTGTCAAAATGTTACAACCCTGGTCAACACTATATAGATAATATTCAAATTAACGGAAATGGAATACTCCAGAATATACAAGATCATTCAAGGCTGTGCCAATAAGAGTAAATCACAACAACAACAAATATAGCAACATAAATGCTAAAAGATGTTATTCTTAATGATCTTGTATGCAAGTATTCGCTGCTAATAAAGCTAAATAGATTCACAAGTATACACAGCCATATACACGTAGAAGAAACAAAACCACACACTCATTCATACAACCACTCATAGTTACCATAGGCAAAACACACAGAACACTCATACATTCAACCACACATAGTTACCATAAGCAAACCAAACAAGTCAGCATTGTCATGTATACAAACACACACATGTCAAGTAAAATACAACCACCATACCCAGAACATTCGCGAGGTTACCAGACGACGTCATTTTTGCTATATAAAGGCGCTGCCAGAGTTCTAAGAACGTAATATATATATATATATATATATATATATATATATATATACATATATTTTAACATTTGCAGGTATGTGATCATGAACTGAGGATTCGATACATTGACGCGTCCCATCGTAGTGCGTGCTACCCACAATTATCAAATATCAAAACATTTTATGACTCACAAAAAGCATATATAAAAATCAAAATTTCTCAAAAACATCATTAAAAATGGCTCCAAAGTGAGCGTGTTTTTTTTTATTTAAAAGTAAAATGTTATTATATTTACTATTTGACATATTGTTGCCATTTTATTATTACTATTATTATTATGTGGCGATGAAAAAATGTTTGTGGCTATGAAAATTTTGATATTGCGATTGGCGATATACGTGGCGATATTTAAAGTAATTAGCGACATTTTTGACAATGTTTCTTATATTTCCATAAATTTCTGACTTTTTTCGTTTTATTTTCTTAGTCTAAAAAGAGCTGTCTGGCAACATTTGTTTAAGTGATTGAGTTTAGTTAGTCCATGGTACAATTAATTAAAAAAATAATTGTACCATGAGTTAGTCTGATATGTATACAAAGGCGAATTCAAAGTATTTATATGTGTGTCCATGGTACAATAAACAGGTATATGCATGGTACAATTATCAGGTATATACAAAGCGAATTTATTACAACAAAGCATCTTTTTTGTGAAACACAATGTCAAAAATAAGGCGAATTAATTAATTCGCCTTTCTCAAATAAAATAAAATTTTTTGTAAACAAAATTTAATTTTATTCATTGTTGTGTTGTAAAATATCAAAGTAGTGACGTAGGTATTGATTGTAGTAAAATTTATGAAATAAAACAAAATTTATATATTAGGAGACACAGACGTGTTGTGGGTGTCCAAGAAGTTCAGAAACTCTACAGGTTCCCAAGAATCCGAAAAGGTAAGTGTGTGATAGATATAAACATCTTCCGGAAAAGTTTAAGTGGCAAACAGTGCTTGGAATTGATTCAGGACAAACGTTGTTTGCACTCATAATTTTTCCTGCAGAAGTACATACCTTCGTGGCATTTTTAATAGTAAATTATCATATTATTAGTTTACATTTGATTATGGATCAATAGTGGTTTGCATCAGTGAAATACTGTCCGACGATGGAAGTCAAATGAATATAGTTTGGGAAGAGAGCAGAAGTGGAATATGTTTAATGACTTCAGGTAATATATTTGTTCTGTTTATAACTCTTCACCTTTATTCAAACAATTTATTTTTTATTTTCTTTACTTTGTCACCAAACAAGGCAGTTCGTAAAAGTGCACCAGCAGCCGGCGGTGGTACGAAACCACATCGTTTTCATCCTTTAGACTAGTTTTGAATGAAATTCGTCGCTATCAAAATAGAATTGATTTGTTGAATTGCTCGTGAAATTGTTGAAGACCTTAAAACTGATTTGCGTTTCCAGAGTTCTGCTGTGATGGCTCTTTAGGAAGTTAGTGAAGCTGATTTGGTTGGTCTCTTCCTAACTACCAATTTCTGCACCATCTATTTACTCTTGGCCAGACGAATTTGTGGGGAAGGAGCTTGAATATTGGCTGACGCAAATAATTACCCCTACTACCATCGTACAAGATGTTAACCATTTGTAAAAACAATCGGACCACAAAATTTTTTTATAAAAAAGATTATATATGTTTATTCTTACAAATATTAAATAAATAAAAATATTGTTGAAGTGATTGCTCAAATCTTTGAATATATTGTATGTAACTTATTTTGCAATGATATCACATCGCCAATCGTCCGTTTGTATAGAATTTTGGGAATGGTATTTGATTTCAGATACCGATAAAATAATTAATACTCATATAACTTTATTTTGAAATCAATGAATAAAAATTTCAACTTTATATTTAAAAATTTCAAACAACCAAAACATAGTAAACAGAAAACAAAAATGCGGCGAATTTAAGAAATTTTGACAATCAGTTCACTATCACCTGTGCTGATGCATATACCTGTTTATTGTACCATGGGTATATGCATCAGCACAGGTCCTGAATCAATTCCAAGCACTGTCTGCCACTTAAACTTTTGCGGAAGATGTTTATATCTATCACACACTTACCTTTTCGGATTCTTGGGAACCTGTAGAGTTTCTGAGCTTCTTGGACACCCACAACACGTCTGTGTCTCCTAAAATATAAATTTTGTTTTATTTTATTTCATAACTTTTACTACAATTAATACTTACGTCACCACTTTGATATTTTACAACACAACAATGAATAAAATTAATTTTGTTTACAAAAAATTTTATTTTATTTGAGAAAGGCGAATTAATTAATTCACCTTGTTTTTGACATTGTGTTTTAAAAAAAAGATGCTTTGTTGTAATGAATTCGCTTTGCATATACCTGATAATTGTACCATGGTCTATATCATAAGTTTATGATTATCACGATGCTGCTTACCACTTTAAGGAGTTGACGAAGACCGTTCTTAATATGTTGTCAGTACCCACAAGTAACGCTTGTGTGGAAAGAATTTCTTCTATACTGAATTGCGTTAAAACTAAATTGTGAAATAAAATTCAGTACGAACTTCTAAACTATTAATAATATCGTTTATGAACGTAAACAGTATATGTTGTAAAACGTTCGTTCCAACTGAGGTATTTTAGGTAGGTTCAATTCAAAAGAAATGTACAACAATAAGGATGCAAACAACAATAATGATGAAGAAAATGCCGAGTACGAAAATTTTTATGCGATACTTGAGATCTGTGCCTAAATGGTTTTTATTACTATTTAATTTTTTATTTCGATCTCAGCACTAAAGCATTGATTAGTTTTTTATGTTTTTTGTCACTAATTTACTTCAATATTTTTTAATATGAAATGTTTTTTTTTTTTTCATTTTTGTAAGGATTATTTTGATAATACAATAACTGAATTTTTATATGTACTCAATTTTTTATAACAATATTTGTATTAATAAAATTAAAACAAAAAATTAGCAAAATATTACATTATATTATATTTTGGCGATATTTTCCCGATTTTGGCGATATTTGGTAAGGCATTCAAATGTTAAACTAAAAAGACTGCTACAATTTTTTGTAATAAAAAAATAAAAATATCTTCTATTACTTGAGTTACATTCTTTAATATTTTGGCGATATTTAAGCGATTTGGCGACATTCTACAAGCTATTTGGCGATGAAGATCGATAAAAACTTCGATTCCTGACTGCAGCCGTTACGCTTTACGAGCACCATTTGGCGATGGCTTTTTTTTAATTTTTTGAATATCTAGCACTTCGAATTATTCGCCTTACAATGTTTACGATAGCTGCTATACCCAATTTTTGCCTTATTATTGCAGCATAATTGCTCGAAAAAACTCTTATTACAGCCCTTCTGGCCGCTTGTGTTGTAACTGTTTTCGTACGTCCTTTCATGTTATTTCTATAATTGGACATTTTTCTTAAAAAACTGCTTAACACACTCAAGCTGCGACCAAGTTTTTTTTGCGATATTTCTATGACTTAAGTCAGTTTCTTCAAATGCTTTAATTTTACACTTTTCTTCAGTTAATTGCTTGCTGCGCTCCATTTTCAATAAAATTTGTAAAAAAGTATTGCAGTAGCTCACAAACGTTTAAATTTAGAATTATACCGTCTAAGGTCAAACGCAAACTAATTTTATCTAAGTGAGCCTATTCAAGTGGCCGGCAGTGTATAGATCTTCTTAGTGAAAAGTAAAGTGTGAGAAGAAATGTGTGAAGCAAAATTTGCTTGTTCGTTTTGTCGACGAAATATTACAGATATAGAACAATAATTTAATAAAAAAACCTAATTATCTATTTAGATTAAAAAGTGGAAATGGAACATGCATATATATTTTGAAAACTCTACATACCAGAAGCTTTCAAGTCCACTTAAAAATAAGCCGAAATATGAAACATTTTGCTGCGAAACGTAATTATTATGCCATTTAGATACGTTTAATAACATAATTAGTATAATTAAAAATACTAAATTAGTATTATGTGTAACTTAGAGAATATCACCCATTGGTTTTATGATCAGTTCATGAACTTGCACATGTGGCGGTGAAGTTAAAGCAAACATTACAGCTCGTGACACATCTTCTGCCTGCAGAATGGCTTCCCCAGCAATTTTCTTTTGGTTCTCAGTTATAAGTCCAGTATCAACTAAGCCAGGGCTGATGCTCTAAAAGTGTATCAAAGACTATATTTAACTGCTTATTTCGTTTTGTTAAAAACAAAATTTCGTATTACCGTAATCTTGACCTTCGAACCTATTTCACGAAACTCCTGACGATAGACTTCAGTCATTGCTGTTACAGCGTACTTAGTAGCAGAGTAAATGTTAAACATGGGCATATGTCCTGGTATAACTGGAACTTTATGTCCCACTATGCTATTAATTAATATAATGTGACCTGTTTTATCACCCTGCAACATTGAAGCGAACGCATAACGTGTACAATTCACAAGACCCATAATGTTGGTTTGTAGCATTTGTTGAATTTGTGCCGATGGCATTTGACACAATTGACCCAAATGCAAACAACCCGCATTGTTGACCAATATACAAATGATTCCATAGTTATTCGCGATTTCCTTAAAAACCGTTTCTACTTCTTTTTCATTTGAAACATCACATTTCATTGCTTTCATACGTTGTTGCTGGTCTTCAGGCAATCGTTGCTTAAGTTCAATGACACGCTCAATGCGACGCGCTAAACCGATAACAATCATTTGGGCATTTAACAAATCTTTAACAATGCTTGCTCCGATGCCCGAGCTAGCGCCAGTCACCACAGCTACTTTAGATTTCAAATACTCCATAATGTCTGCAGCTTTACTTTTATAAATCTTTACTTTTTTATTCCTTTACTTTGTTTTAGGCTTAAAGCGAGACTATATGTTACTGTTACCACTGTTTGTTGCACACTATGAACACAATAGAAAATATAAAGCTTTTTGAAGCAAATTGAAAACGGTGAACATGTACTTTTGTACTCACTTTGCAACAACAAGTTGTTTTCTGTCAAAAACTCTAGCCTTGCTTGTTGAGTACTGTGACCACATTTAAAACCACATTCATGCAATACATTTCAAGTTTCAGTTCGTATCCATTTTCATGTAATAAAACGTATTGATTTTCAAATATTCTGAACAAATATTCTTATTATTGCTAAGCAGCAGTCAATAGTATGCTATGTAGTCAAGAGTAGACTGTATTGTTCGAATATTCGAAGAATAACATATTTCTTGGCGAATAGATATTTATCGCAATTAGTGGGCTACCCGATTAATAATATCTTTTATTAGTAAATTTTTCGTAATTATTTTAAGATAGCTAACTGATTGAACTCTTTAAAACTATATCAAATTTATCGACTTATCTATTTATTTTTCTAAAATATGTTTCTTAATCCGAATCTGTAGAAATGTTAACAAATTTTCCAAATGGAGTCCCAGTTGAGAGTTCACTTGTTTATAGAGAATCTTGTCAAAATCTATCAGGAATCTTAGAAAAGATAATATAGAAAAGAAACCATATACAATATTAAAAATTTTGCGCCAGCGCTCTACAAAAATAATATGAATTATAATAGATTACGAAAATAATGGTTTCAAAATATGTTTTTTTTTTTTAAGTGTGTAGGCATCCTGGTAGCATGATATGACAACCTGGATCTTGCTTCTTTCTTAAGTTATTTCTTATTATTACCAAATATACAGTGGCACTAACCAATTGAGTGGGTTTGCGATATATCCCCGATACTTTACAACTTATATACAGCTGAAATTCCCAAATTAGACTATTTAACTATTTAAATTTTGCTGATGACATTGCGGTTCTTAGTTCCGAAATATTAGCTATATGGAATCGTATTTTGGTAAATGGACAATTACGTTTAACACTGAAAGATCTCCGGATATGCAAAGATTGTTTTCTACCACAATATAGTATTATGTTCGACAACAATCTCATACAATGGGAACGAATTGTTATATATATAGGTCTTATCCATAACCATAAAATGAAATTTAAAGACCGCAAACCGTATATAACATATTAGGCTAACATACTAACTCGAATACTACATCCCTTTAAAAACAGGAATTCAAGACAGCATAAAAAATAAATTAAAAAAATGCTGTTATTTTCTACACTGCTCCTGTTTGGTCCACGACTGTTAATTATCATTTACAGAAATTATGAATATCAATTTCATTCTCTTTCGGCTATTGAACTGGTTAAAGATAAGATAATTATATAATACTGACTGAAAATTTTAGCACCAGATGATTGAGCTCTACTTACCAGGTTTAGGTTAAGTTATTCAAAATTACAAAACTTTTAATTTTGTAGTCGTGTTTATTTAACGTAGAGAACCCGTGTATGTATTTTGTTAGATATTAATACGGTGAGTTAATATTTGTGCCATGAAAAGTTTATGTTAATAATAAGTTTATGTAATTAATAAGTAAAATCATTAATTTAGCCATACGTAAACAAAAACGAACGACTATTTCTTTAAAAACAAAAAGTAGAAAGGACAGACTAGGAAAAGGAATTTTTGTTTTTAAGTTGCGCTTTGATTTCCTAAGAATCATTAAATGAAATAATATATACAATATAAGAAAACATATTATAGAAATTTGTCTGCGAGTTTCTCTTAATTTTTAAAAGCCATATGTACATAGACATGTGGAGACTGCTGAATCTGTCTTCTTATATATTTATTTTCATTTCATATACGCGATTGTGTTACACGACATCCTCCGGAACGTATCTACCGTGTCAAGGCAAGATTGGGTGTAATTGGATACTCTACTTATTGCACAAAAAGGTGAGATCCAATTTATATTGTACGAAAATCATATGAATATCTTTTCTTATTAACGTTGGAGTATAATATGTATGTTTACTAAAGTTTAATTAGAGTCAGTACAAATAACTTATTTATACCGTAATATATTTTACATATTTAATTCTTAATTAATAAACAAACTTAATTTCAGAAAAATTTAATATATCTAATATGAATGTTTATTTCCTTATGTGAAATACCTTTTATATGTTGTACAAAGTCTGACCATCTATTTAATTTTCGGTGCGGACTAGACCAAAATCTTGTTTTCAAAAACATTGTGCACCATAACAAGATCATGAAAACTTAAGTATTCGAAAAATTGTTCCTGCAGTAACAGTAACAGGATATTTAATGAAAAAGAAAAAATGCGGTCAATTAGATACAATTGTGAATGAGGGTTAAATACGAGTGCGTTCATATTATGCAAAGTATACAAAGTTTCATAGAATTCTATTATAAAACCACTGATTACACTGGAAAACAGCATGCCTGTTGTATGAGATTTTTTACATCAATTTGAATACTTTTTCCACGCTGATTTTAAAAATATATGCCGGTTTCATATAATTAGCAGCTCTAGTTTTGGAGCTATGAAGTGACAGGATTTTTCATTGAAAATGCACATAGTTTAAGTTTAAAAAATTTATTAAATATATTTATTTATTTATTTATTTTACAGTATATGAATTTACAATTCTTACAGACTATTTACATACATGCATATACACATATACAGATTATAATTCAAAGAAATATCAATTATTGGCCGTTATTTAATGCAAACAAAATATTTCGTTTAATCAAATTTTCACTGAAAGAGAAATCAACATAATAATATATCTTGTTAAAGTCCTTACAGCATCTAATAAAATGATCAGAATTAGCGTAATTTGTTCATAGAAATTTAATATTAAGTAGACAGAAGAAACGAGAAGGACGTTGAGGAACACAAAATGATAAATTTTCAATTAAGAATTCAGAGCAGGTTTTACCATTAATTATATTTAAAATAAATAAAGTCTTTAACATAGATCTTCGACTACTTAGGGATGGTAACTTAATAAGAGCTAGTCTAGCTTTATAAGAAGGCAAACAAAATGGGTTCCATTGCAAACTTCGAAGATAAAATATTAAAAATTGTTTTTGTACAGATTCAATTGTGTTGATGTAAACCTTATATGTTGGATCCCACAATATTGACCCATATTCCAAAATGGGACGAACAAGCGATGTGAAAAGCTGCTTAGTAACATAAGGATCTTCAAATTCCTTTGCCCAGCGTTTGATGAACCCCAGTTGACTTCTGGCTTTTCTAACAGTTAGAGATATATGTTGAATAAAATTCAGTTTTGGATCTAGTAAAATTCCAAGATCTGTGAAAGTGCAAACATTTTCCAGCTCATAACCACCCAAAAAATATTTAACGTTGAAATGGCTCCTCCGAAAGAAACACATATACTTGCATTTTTTTAGATTCAATGTCATTAAATTCATTTCACACCAAGAGTACAAAGAGTTTAAATCTGCTTGAAGAAACTTATGATCATCAAAGATATTGTAGGTAAAAAATATTTCTACGTCATCAGCATACATAAGAATGAATGAGTTTTTGATAACTGCAGGTAAGTCATTGATAAATAGTGAAAATAATAGGGGTCCCAGATGACTTCCCTGGGGAACACCAGAAGTAACGGGGATCGGTTTAGATATAGTACTTTTGAATAAAACATTTTGTTTCCTATTAGTAAGGTATGAACTAATCCAATTTAAACAGCCACGTGTGAATCCCATATAATGCAGTTTACTCAATAGAAGTTTGTGGTTAACTTTATCAAATGCTTTACTGAAATCTGTGTAGACTACGTCAGTTTGTTTTTTATTGACAAAACCACGATTTACCAAAGTTGTAAATTGTATGAGGTTGGTTATAGTTGAGCAGCCTTTACGAAAACCCTGTTGACTAGAACATAATGTTGATGACACCTGGTGACACAAGCTACTTGTAATTAATTTTTCAAAGAGTTTCGGTATAATACTCAGTTTAGCGATTCCTCTGTAACTTTTAATGTCAGATTTGGTAACAGATTTAAACAACGGAATAATATAAGAATTCTTCCACATTTCAGGGAATTTTCCAACTTTAATTGAAAGGTTGTACAATAATGTAAGAGGAAACACTAAGTAATCAGCACACTTAATTAGAACATAGCTAGGAACATTATCAGGTCCACTCTTGTACGAGAATTTCAGTTTTTTCAATCCATTAAGAACAGAAATTTCATCCAGAAATGGAATTAAAATAGATTGACTTCCAGGACAAAGATTTGATTGCAACCCAGTAGTAATAGTTTGATCAACAGAATAAGTAGATGAAAAGAAATTCGCAAACAAGTTACTAATTTCAGCCTCGTTATCTGATTCTTTTTCATTTAGTTTCATAGTGGACGAAAAGGAAACTGATTTTCTTTTAAGTTCACGAAATTGTAGAAAGACCTTGGATTTTTCTTCAAGTTGTTTTTAATTTTTTGTAAGTAACATTTATAACATTTAAGATTTAACTTGTTATAGTCGGCACGGGCAACAGAGTATTTTGCAAAATCTGAGGATGATCCTGATTTTGTGTATATTTTATAATATTTGTTTTTGCTATTTTTAAGTTTGCAAAGAAACTTTGAATTCCATGGAGGTCCAGATACTTGAGAAGCGACTTGTTTAGGAACACATTGGGTGAAGATCCAATAAATCCTATCGTAGAATTTTATGGTTATGTGATCAATAACATCAGGATTGTTTTCTAAATTCGAAGCTACGAGTAAATTCTGCCAGTCTGTATTGTGTAGAAGTTCGATTATTTTGTTATAATTTGCCCTTTTAAAACATAAACTCTTGACTTTTGAGTTGTACGCAGAACGAGATATATAAACAGATGGAAAACATGTAGATATTAAGATTGTGGGATGATAACAGTCCTCCGGTAAGGTTAAAGGAACAGTGCGAAGTACAGACGTGTCAACACAATCATTTACAAAAACCAAATCTAAAAGCTTATGGTTATCATTATATATGCCATTTATCTGATAAAGATTCATATCCAATAAGCAATCAATAAACTCGTTATATTTCAGACTAAAAGTAGAATTATATGGTGTAAAGCAACCATTATCAGCCGAAAAATCCCAAAAAATCGTTGGCATATTGAAGTCACCAACTGCGATGATGCTATCATTATGATGAGACATATGCACAACAGTTGAAATAGCATCCGAATGCTTTCTAGAAATTATTTCAGGAGAATTTGGGGGAATATACGAACAGGTTATGAACATTTTTTTATGATTTATTTTTACCAAAACACCCATAAACTCAATATCCAGTGAAGAAGTAAACGATAACTTTTCAGAAGAAAGCATGCTTGACACTGCAATTAATACACCTCCTCCTTTCATGTTATTGCCACGATCACGTCTATATATTAAGTAACTTGCACCCATTATTTCTGTGTCCAATACATTATTATTAAGCCAAGTTTCAGTGAAAGCGATAACTTGAAAATCAAACGCATAACTTTGATTAAATAAAGATGATAACTTTGTATTAATGCCACGAACATTTTGATATAAAAGAGTAAACTTTTCAGTATAACCATTTAGTTTTTTAAAGTAGATTTTACAGATGACGACAATCGAACAGCATTCTTTTCTCTTGTTTTAAACATAAACTCACGAACGTATATACCATCAGGCCAAAATCTAGGAGAAATAATATTGTTAAATAACTCATCCGGTACTGTAATTTTAAAAGATGCAACTATTCTTGGTTCTGTGTAGGAAAATTTATACACTGATACACCTAAGTTGGTACCACAATTCAAATTTATGTACGATTGGAGTTCTTCGACAGTAGTATCTGACGCTAGTCGAGACACGAAAATAGTTTTATTTGGCGGTATAACTCTAAGTGTATTGGGACGATTCACAATAGAGTCAACGTTACTTGACGATGCTAAAGTTTGAGCATTACTAGTACACTCATCTGGCAAATTATTTGTTACCGCACCACTAATAGGAGTCTCTAGGGCTACTGCAATGCTTAAAACGTTATTTGATGAAACATGATTTGCTGGAGAATTAGAACCAGATGCTACAGGTAAATCACATGGAGAGGCACGGTTCTTGGATGTTTGCGTGGAATTATTTTCCATTGGCACAGAGATTACAGGAGTCTCTAGGGCTACTGCAATGCTTAAAACGTTATTTGATGAAACATGATTTGCTGGAGAATTCATGTCACTGCTCGCAGAATTAGAACCAGATGCTACAGGTAAATCACATGGAGAGGCACGGTTCTTGGATGTTTGCGTGGAATTATTTTCAATTGGCACAGAGATTAGATCTTTATTTTTATTTGCTTTTCTAGCAGATTTCCTAAGCTTAGGAGAAGGTTGGATGGGTGATTTTAATCTTTCAAGTAGTTTATAATGATCATAAAATTTGCCATATGTAGAAATACGGTCCGAAAGCTTGCTTACTTCATTCTGTGTTTCGTTAAAGTGAGTTTTAGTACCTTGAAAAAATCTGTAGAAACTAACATCAATCTTTTTACATCTATTGCAGCACCAACGTATAGAATCATTTTTTGAGATAGTATCAGCTACAATCACTGAAAGTCCACTACATTTAAAGTGACACAAATCGTGGCACAGCCAACAGCATATCATATTTTCATAATCGGTATCAAGGGTACATCCATTATTTAGACAAGACATCATATGAGTTTTTTGTAAAATAGCAGTAGGGTAAAAGAGCAATTTAAAATGTTCGCTGGGTTTACCAAATCAACTCACCAACAGATGGCGACACAGAAATAAATCTATTAACGAATGATAATATATGTATCAAATATTCAGCATAGCTAGCTGATCGCACAGATGGAATAATTTGTGACTATCAGAAGAATTTAAGTAGAGATGTAAGTATGTGTGTCCAAACATGCATGTATGATTGTCGATATTTAGGTATATGTGTGTGCGTATACTTAGCACCAATTCTGAAGTAATATTGAATCAGGCTTACAAATAACAATTTAATTCAGCACCCAATTACACAATTCCTTCAGCAACAATTCAAGCAGAAAAACGCAGCACAGATAAAAATTTTACAATGAAGTAATTAATAACTTTTGAAAAACTTTTCACGGAGCGACAGTAAACACGTCTTGACGTATATCCAGAGCAGAGGGAAGTAAATGCTTTTACCTGTTACGACAGTACGATATCTTTGTTCATCTAGTCAAAAAATTTCTTTCTTTCAATCGGGAGGCTAAAATTTCTGATGCCGTTTTAGAAAGTCCAAGGTCCCTGATCCAGTCATTTAGACCATCTTGGTCGGGGACTACCGTATATATATATTTATATATATATATATATATATATATATATATATATGTCTATACATATATACATACATACATACATATATATATATATATATATATATATATATATGTATACGTATGTGCATATGTTATATAAATATAAATATATATATATATATATATATATATATATATATATATGTATATATATATTTTTTTTAAAGTATTTTTTCAGCAAAAAGATCCACTTTATTTTTTATAAAAAAACATAAATTTTTTTATTTTTTTCCAATATATATTAAAAATTTTTCCTAACATACACAATAGATCCATCAGGTAAGTATAAGCAACTAAGTCCATGCACTCTAATATAGCGCGATAGATATTATATAGTGATAGATATTACAATGATTTTAAGTCTCTTACCTCTATATGTTTTTGAGACCCTTTGTAACAGTTCATAAACATATGAGGTATTCACAATAAACTTAATTAACTACCCATATAGTTGAGGTTAAACAATACAATTTGGCATTTGCTAAAAATATTAGTTCCAGGAAAACAACTTCCTTTGTATCATTTTTGAACAAGTTGTTAATTATCTCAGGTTCGGTGAGAATTCAGGTACTGTGTGTTTGGTATAGTTCCCTGAGTTGGTATGCTTCCCTTGTTTACCAGACATTCAGAACCGTTATAAATAAATTTCTTGGTATTTGATTAAAGATGTGGTCTTATTATAAATTTATAAAATAAACTGATCTTAGAACTGAAATTAATACATCTAGTTGTTATTTGTAAAAACTTGAAATATATAAAATTTAGACAAAAGTTTAGTTTCCTTTTCGATATATTAACCCGATTAGAATAACGATGGCGAATTTAGCAAATAGAGATATTTTGCCAAACATATCAAGTGAAAACGATAAGACTGTTTGTGTGAAAGTTGAAGATGGACATCAGAAGAATGTCTATTTTTTTGGTTGCCAAATTAATTACCAAATTAATTTTGAATGTAATGTAAGAACTGAAACCAGAGGCACCTAAAATTTAAATCCAATAGGCATCCAACTCACTAATACAGTAATCTATTTATGGCCAAAAACCAGACTTCTGGCCGTAGTGCAGTGGTCGGTGACACGATATTTCCCTTTTGCTTTTTTAATATTTGCACCCTGTCAGGTCACGCGGCGTGCTATCTTCATTCCTTCGACAATTTCTTATGCCACGCAATCCCTTCTTATTAAGTATTCCTCGGATTTCACAATTTCCCACTGCCAAGTCAGATAAGTCTCCTTTTCACCAGCACACGTTTCTTCTTCTTTACAGCGCACTTTTCTTATTTGACTTTTCTCAACTTCAATCAAATGTACAATGCCACGTCAGCTACTGTTCCGAAGTTTACCAATTTCCTGATGCCAAGCTACTATATTATCAAAAAAAAAAAAAACCCACGTTCCTTTTCGCTTGATCTTTTCTCGATCAGATTGAGCGGATGCCAGATTGGTGTTTTAGCTCTAAATCTTGAGTTATGTGTATACACAGATAATATAATCGTAACAAATTGCCTACATTATATAAAAAAAATTATCAATATAAGATTCATTCTCTTTCATTTAATCAAAAATTATATACAAAGTAGTATAGCTTCCCGGCGGACAATCGGTAGAATCCTTGGGTAACACGCTTTGTTATTACCCACCACTTGCTTTCTAAATTTTATTATTTTTTCCTTAATATTATTATTACTATTATTATTATTATTACTATTATTATTTTTATTATTATTATTTTTATTTACATTTCTCCTTCTTGGGTATATTAAAATAATACATTTTGGAGGCCTTAGCCCATTACAAAATATACATATTATTACTATAATTTTTATCTAAAATCTAGTTCATGAAATTTCTTGTTATATGACAGGTATCAATGATCACAGACTTCTGCATGACATCAGCAAGGTGTTGGCGGAGTCCAATAGTGTTCATGTTTCTGCATAATTGTTTATCAATCACACCTTCAGCGGTTATGATGGGGATAATTTTAATTTCACTGAGGGTCCAGTTTCTTCTGGTTTCAACCGCTAGGT
Organism: Linnaemya vulpina; assembly: GCA_963675445.1. Classification (NCBI taxonomy): domain Eukaryota; kingdom Metazoa; phylum Arthropoda; class Insecta; order Diptera; family Tachinidae; genus Linnaemya; species Linnaemya vulpina. Next base: position 48,351,441 of record OY776280.1, on the reverse strand, counting down.
CTGCATATCTATTAATCTTCTGAGCATATGTTTGACTCATATTTCTGGTGGCCGGGACTGCTACATCAATGAAGAAGGCAATACGTTCTTTTTTCTCAGGCACTGTAATATCAGGACGGTTATGTAGTCTCGTATGGTCTGAGTATATGGTTCGGTCATAATAGATTTTTACGTCGTCATTTTCCATTACTGGTACCGGATTAGACCTGTAGTAAGGCATTTGATCTACTTGGAACCTGTATTTTTTAAGAAGGTTATTGTGGACGATTTTCACAACGTTATTATGTATTTTTGTGTCCTCATTTTGTGCTAGATTTGTGCATCCAAATATTATGTGATCAATGGTTGCGATTTGGCTCATACATCTTCTGCAGATGTCACTGGTTACACTTGGATCTTTCATAACAGTTTTTCTATAGTTTCTCGTTGGAATAACTTGATCTTGTATAGCTATCATAAAGGTTTCGGTTTCCGCAAATATGTTTCCATTAGTTAGCCATTTGTTTGACATTAGTTTATCAACATTATCGGCGTTAATCTGTAGAATTGGCCATGCATAGGTCTAATTGACCATTTTTGCTTTTTCGACACGATGTCCTCTGCTTGTCGATTGAAATTTCCATTCAAGTTTAGTGGTGTGAGATTAGTGTCTGATTCTGTGATTATCTTTATAAGTCTAGATCTGCCTGATTTTATTTGGAAGTACTGACGGAGAGGCTCTATCTGATTATCATGTAGTGTTTGGAGGTCAACCAGCTCTCTGCCTCCATCTCTCCGTGGCGCCGTCATTCTTTCACAACATGATTTTGGGTGGTGAAATTGGTAGTCACTTAGCATCGTACTCATTTTTCGTTGTAATGTTTGAATTCCAGATACAGTCCATTTAATAATGACAAAGCTATACGAAAGAATGGGAACAGCATATGAGTTTATGGCTTTTATTAAGTTTTTTCCATTTAAGTTAGCTTTCGCTATTTTATGTATTCGCGATTTAAACTCCATTATTAGCTTACTTTTTACTGTTTTTTTTATCTATACAATTATTCTGGGCCATGCCTAGATATTTGTACACATCATCTTCTTCCATTTGGTCTATTTTATCAATGTCTCTGTTTAGGTCTTCACATTTCGACATTTTTCCCCTATTGATACACATTCTTTTACATTTTTCAAGGCCAAATTTCATTTTGATGTCCTCACTAAACATATAAACGATCTCTATTAAGTGATCTAGGCTTTGCTTTGTCGATGCGTAAAGTTTCAGGTCGTCCATATAGAGAAGGTGACTCAGTACCTCTTGGTTAGATTGTCCTTTTATTTTTTATCCATTTTTGCTGTTTTTTCAAAGATTGCTGAGTGGATTGAGTGCAATGCAAAACCAAAGAGCAGATAGGCAGTCGCCCTGGAAAATCCCACATTTTATGTTTATGTCTAAAGTTTTCACCATGGCTTCATTTGTATGTACTTGGATACTGGTTCCCCAACGTTTCATATTGTGCTTCAAAAATTCAATTATATTGGTGTTTATCTTATAGATCTTCAGGATCTCTATTAGCCAACTATGTGGTATACTGTCAAATACTTTCTGGTAATCTATGTAGCATGCATGTAGGTTTCTGGATTGGTTGACTGTCTGCTCTAGTACAGTCTGATCAATAGTTAGTTGTTCTTTACACCCTTTAGCAAATTTAGTACATCCTTTTTGTTCCTCAAAAATGATATCATTTTGTGTTAAATTATTATTTATTAGGTAATTGAGGCAAGCTGTCATGATTTTGTAAATAGAAGGTAGGCAGGTTATTGGGCGACCGTTCGAAGGACTCCCTTTGAATCCCTCGCCCTTAGGAAGGAGATATGTAACGCCCTTAGTAGGTCTTCCGGAAACTTCCTTGGATTTTGGATACATTCATTTAGAAGATCTGTCAGTTTCTCGTACATATCAGGAAGTCTTTTATACCGTTTTGTAGTCTATCTGGGCCAAGTGATTTCCAGTTATGTGTCTTGGCTATGATTACTTTAACTTCCTCACATGTTACGTAGTCTACTGTCTTTTCTTCAACTTGTTGGTATTTGTTTCTCTCTTTTTTGATCCATGTTGCTTCAGTATTATGGCTTTCTTGATTGGACCATAGAGACGACCAGTACTTTTCAGTATCTTCCTTTTTAGGGTATGTATCTTTATCGTAAATCGGAGATGTTGTTTGTTTAAGGCCTCTGTTGTCACTGGCGCTGACTGTTGTTCTCAAGGAGCGAATTTAACAACACCAAATATAACAAAACCAAAGTTAAAATGGTGTAAAGCGTTTATTTCTATATAAAAAAAACCTTGAATTAAAATATAAAATATACAAGTATTTTATGTGCTTACCGCAGTGCTTTTCCTTACGAACTAAAATTTGTCCTTATATTAAATAAAGTTGAAGCAAAATTCTTTATGTATAAAAAAACCTGTTAAGTAACGGGCACTGCAGTAGAATGAACATAACAAAGGGAACTTGATCATTTACACGTAAACAAATAGGCAAAGAGAGAAAACAGATACATAATATACATACATACTTGTAAATGATCAAGGGACAAATGAACATTTAGGCAATTCACAGACTGACAATAAAATGAACAAACCAAGTAAACATATTAAATAAAATAGAAATTAATATGTCCCAGCTTTATGAGCCATTAAGCGATAGCCTCTATAAAAACTTTTTTCGTTTGTACTGAATATTTTGTTATTTTCACGTCTTTTATTCGACAGTTTATATTTTCTTTGCCTTGCTATTTGTACATTTAGTTTCTGTTGAATTGTATCTCTTACTAGTTTTGCATCTGAGTTGTTTATTCCATATTTCGTGTGCCTATAATATTTTTGGTATATTTTTTGTATATTATTTTTAAGCCTTCTGCTGTTATTACCTTTAATAAAATTATTAACTCTTTCTATCTCACTGCGTAAATTTGTAATATTTTGTTGGATTTTTAGCATTGCTTTATTTTTTATGGGATCCTTACTTGTTCTGTTATTGCACGAATTGTATTTGATCTTATATCCCATTTTTATTGCTATTGTTGCTGCCGCAGCATAAATAAGCGAGTGCAAGTCTTCTAAACTGTTAATTTGTGCAGCTCTTCTTGATATAATTTCATTGTCAACATAGCTTATAACTACACTAAGCCTATGACTGGATTTTATCTTTGGTATTGGAGGTCTCATGAGGGGATTTATATTCGAGTATATCTCAAATTGTTCCTGAAAAATACTGTTGAGATATTCAGATTGGTTATCACCTACTTCTGTTTGTTGTGTTGCATTATAGGTCGTGTGAACTTCACTATTTGTTATTTCTACTACCATAGATTCCTTTATAACATTACGTCTTATTACTGGGATTAGATTATTCCTGTGGATGGTACGGATTTGGTCCGCCAAGCGTTCCTCTAATACATCGTATTCGGGATGTTGCACTACGAATATTTTGCGAAGATCTGATCGATATCCTGTTAGGTTTGTTTCCATGTTGGTTGCAATATAGTATGCGCGAATAGGATTTTCGTTAACTTCAATTGTCCATTTTCTGCGCTGTCGTGGGATGCCAGCTGCAGTGAGAGCTACATCGGATTGTGCATGCTGTTCAACTACAGATTGAGTATTGTTACTACTGTTTGTGTTCTGTAGCTCACTTATCTCATTCGACCCAGGTACCAAGTCAAATGCGCGGGAGTTGTAATGCGACCCCAACGCGATGGGGCTATTAGAGGTCCCCTGGTTATTTCTTTGGTTTGTTTCGTTAATTTTTTTTTCATTTTATACCTACTGGCAGGTGCGTTACTCCTAGGCCGTTTCTAACATGAAAATCAGACGCCTACGTTCCTGCTGCTTGGTTGCCAGTTTAGATTGAAGGATTGTTATGCTTTTTTTTGGTCCGCGGGTGGTATTTTATTTGCCACCTACCCAGTATATCTATTGGGCCTTCCTCTATCCGCCACCGGAGGACGCGCCCTGTAGGGATGCATTACCCCCCGAGGGTAATGTATTATTATTAGTATTATTATTATTATTATTATTATTATTATTATTATTATTATTATTATAGAATCTCACATTCTCAGCTTATGCTGGAATTGACGTACCGGGTCTAAGACCAAAGGTTACGCTCTGTGGGGATATAATTCATTTTTTATATCCGTTATCCTAATGTTTCCCTCACAATGGTTGTTGCTTTTATTAGAATTGCCTTTTGCATTTCGGTTAATATTTTTACATTAAGGTCTAATTTTTCGATTGCAGACGTTGTTTCTTTGGGTATTGTTCCCATAGAGCTTATAACTATTGGTAGAATTTTTACCTTGACTAGATTATGTGTATTCTTAATGTATTGGGCAAGCAGTATATATTTAGATTTTTTTATGGCTATGGTATCTTGAATATTAGTATCATATGGTATGGCGAAGTCAATGATGTGGGCAATTTTTCTTTGTTTATTTATTACTATCATATCTGGTCTATTGGGTATATTTGTGTCTGGTGGGTTGTTGGTTATTATTATTATTATTATTATTATTATTATTATTATTATTATTATTATTATTATTATTATTATTATTATCATCATCATCGTTACTATTATTTTTATTCATATTATAGAATTATACATTCTCAGCTTATGCTGGAATTATGCATATAACTATTGGTAGTGTATCTAACTTGACTAGATTGTATGTATTCTTAATGTATTGGGCAAGTAGTATATATTTACATTTTTATGGCTACGGTATCTTGAATATTAATTTCATATGGTATGGCGAAGTCAATGATCTGCGCTATTTGTCTCTATTTATTACTATCATATATGGTCTTTGGGTATATATGTGTCTAGTAGGTTGTTTCTTAATATTGATATATCCCAGTAGATAATATATTGGTTATTTTCAATTATTGGCTTAGGTTGATATTTGTAGTACTGTGTTCTTGGCTGATTAATATGTAGTTTATTTATAATATTTATATATATTACCTTTCCGATATTATCATGTCTTTGCCTGTATTGATTTGGAAGTAGAGTTGGTCAGCTATTAAGTAGGTGTTGAATGGTTTCAGGCGTATTACCGCACCTTCGGCAACTATCGTCTGTTACTGTACTGTCACGAATTATGTATTTGCTGTAGTTCTCTCTTCTTGTTAGTATTAACTACATCTACATAAGCCTGATCAAGTTTGGGTACTTTCCATGAAGCGGTTTTGAATTCCAGTCTTGGATGAGGTTCTTTATTGTTATTTGAGCATTCTTGTTTCTTTTCTTGAGATTAAGTGGAGTGAGGTTATCATCGGCACTCACGAGTTCTCGGTAGAGAGGAGATACTGAAGCTTCTTTTAGTATTTCTAGTATTCTATTAATTTTGTTAGTTGCTTATCATGTAATGCCTTATATTTGGTGTCTTTCTACCTCCTCATATTGTTTATCGGCTCTACCGATGCTTTCGGGTGGTGATATTTAAACTTCGTTAGCGTAGTACGGATTTTCATGTCATAGTTATTTATACCTGTATTCGACCAGGATATGATACCAAATATATATGTAAAAAGAGGTACGGCGAATGTTTTTATTGCCTTTACAAGGTTTTCTTTCTGTTTCCTGTGGTCTATTGTGATATATTGTTTGATTCCCAGGTATTTATGGTGTTCGTCTCTTCTAAGTAGTGTTATGTCTTCCATGTCCGTAGTTAGGAAATTTTGGCTGGTTGTATATTTTCCCGTCGTCACATTTTCTGTTTTACATTTGTCGATTCCTATCTTCATTCTGATATCTTTCGAAAATATTTCAACTATTCTTAATAGGTTATCTCGGTTTTGTTTTGTATTTGCATAAATATTTTGATCATCCATATAGAAACAATGCGATATTATGTATGTTGTAAGGACAAGTTTATACGCATATTGGCTTTGTTGGAGAAGAGTTGACAAAGGATTTATTGCTATACAGAATATTAAGTGGCTAAGTGAATCGCCTTGGTAAATTCACCGCAGTATTTTGATTGGTTGTGATAAAAAAAGTGCTGGTTCCCTTTTGTATATGCAATGCAGTTTATCAGAATCGAGTTAGGTGACCAATGCATCTTATCAGAAAGGTATCAATTTATATATCTTTAGCACTTCTAAGAGCCATAAGTGTGGGACTGAAGTTAGATGTTTATAATAGTAGTTGTGAATTTTATCCCTTCCTGGATGCTTCCAGTTGTGGAGTTTTTGTATCACCATTATAAAGCGTGTTGGGTTATGACAGTTGTGGTCATTTGTGCATTATGGGTTGCGTGAGCAATTATGGTATTCTTCAGATTGTTTTCCAAAAGATTTCTAATTCGCCAATTTCGACATTATTCATGTCTGTTGTTGCACTATCATGGGATCTTGCTTTCTTATCATAAAAACGCTTTTCTTCCATTTGGAAGATTTTGTTGTGCTTTTTCCTGTTGTATAATTTCGCATTCTTTCTGACTATTTTAGAAACTTCTATTTAACTGTGTATCGAAATTGTTCTATGGTGTGATTTAATGGGTCGAATTGTGTGTGCATTAGGTTTCTACGTCTGATATTTTTGAATTTGGCTTTTGTTCTCCTAAATCTTTCCCGATGTTATCTATCTCTGACTGCAATCGTCGTTGCCATCCTGGCTTTGGATATGGCTGCTTATGTCTGTGCTCGCTACTTCTGTTTGTTGGTTAGTTTCGCTTCGACTTGATGAAAATTCGTGGGTTTTGATGAACTTTGTTATCATATATGAGCTGCAGTAGACAAGTCCAACCATGTGGTATTTGAAGTGATCAGTGATGGTAGTATTTCATTATTAAGAATGGACGTTATTTTGTGCAATCTTTTATATGGCTTCCGTTTCGGTGAGAAAGGCCTCTTTTCCGGATTCATTTCTAAGAATTTTATTTTAGCTTCGTTGAATATTGCTCAGAGTATTCTTATGATGTCCTCAGCCTGCTGGGTGCTTATATTTATGAGATGGTGTGTAGTGTTGTCTTCTGATTGATTAGTTAATATAATCCCCTGGTGTATTAGGTTGGTGTTGGTGGCTTGATGACTCGGTATTAATTGTGCAAGTTGGTTTTTTTCTGTTGTTTGCTGTAGTTGGTGATTATTATCTGAGAATTAAGTATTACTAATGTATTATCGAATTTGTTCACGGAACTGGGAGGTATCAAATTGTTTCTAACTATTGTAGCTCTGCTATCAGCAAGGTTTTACTGTGTAAGATGACTGAGTTGAGGGTGTTGTTATGGAAATATATGGTAAATTTGCTGCCTGTAGTTTATTTATTTTCATTGCTTGCTGCCATAAATAATTACGGACACGTTCATTTCGAGGGTCCATTTAATTCTACGCCGCGGCATTTGTATTATGTATTTATGTATATTAAAAAACAATATGTAACAATTCTTTCGCAATTGCTTTGCAAATTATGCACTAGTTGACATTCTGTCAAAATTTTATTTTGATGTGAACGATAATTAGGGGCATTTAAATCTTATATAAATATGCTGTGAAAAACTAAATTTTTAGTTTAAATGGAATTTAAAAATAACGTTTAATTATCCACCGATTTATTGGGCATTGTGCATGTAACATTGACAGAAGAAATTTGTGTATAATTGACAAACATAATATAAACAGCATTGCACACATTTAAAAATGACACCAAAATATTACCAAACATGTACCCGGCATTAGAATATAAGTACCCAAACTGTGTATAAAATATGTAAGCCTACAATGTAGAAAAGATTTCCTTTACAACAAAAAACTTATCCATTTATTTTAATTTAACGCTCAGTATGAAAAAATCTTTACGAATTATATTTGAGAATATCATTTAAAAGAAATCCTTAACATAAGTGTGCGTTATATTTGCATATAAAGATGTATGTGTGTATGAACAATTTTACAAATTATATACTTAATTTAATTAAATTTCTCTCAACGAAATAAATGGATCAAGCTTCCCCTCTATAGGAAATACATTCATTCCTATTTTTAACAAAAAGCTACTGTTTTATTTTGCGACTCCTTTCTTGCCCACACAGCAACAACAATAATTTTTAAACGTATGTACATCAGAAAAACTTTCAAAACAAGACCTCATATAATGTTGTAACGTACTTATATAGAAGTATACATTAATTTTAAAGTCGAAAAATAAAATCCAATGCTAAATCCCTTCCAAATCCCTACTCGAGCATGCTTGCTCGATGTAGTATGTAGTAACCATACGCACAATAATCCTGAGAACTTTTGTATTATTAAGATACACTACGCGCAGGTAGGAAAATGTACAGAAGAGAACTGAAAAGTCTCTTGGTATATATGCCAATATTCTACCGCTAATATAGAAATCTGCTGGTATTAATGATAAGCTGTAATTGAAAAGTGTTTTTATCAATTTTATTGTAGCTCAATTTTAAGCAAATATTTTAGAGTGTTGTACTCGTATGTTTAGAGAGAGGTCTGCTTGTATGACTGTGTAAATGTGCTATTTTCAATACAAAACATGCGGTTGAATATAAAGAAGGAATATCAAAACGTTGAAAGAAGCCAAAACACAAACATGGAAAATATATTTACTGGTTGGGGGGGGTGATTCTCCGAAAGACGAGATAAGCGGACATATGTAGGGGCTCAAGTTGGAAGATGTTATTATGAAACTGATTTAAAACAATGCATTGACCAAAACGAAAATAATGTATTCCCTTATGTATTACGGATTATTAATAAATTACAAAAGCAAATTTTGGAGTTTAATACATCCACACCGAAACTTCCCTTAGTAACACATTCCAAGTTTTCACTATGAATTTTTAATTTCGTAAACATGTGAACCATTCTTATTATATTATATATACATATATATATATATATATATATATATATATATACATATATATACATATATATATATATATATATATATATATATATATACATATATATACATATATATATATATATATATATATATATATATATATATATATTATATATACGCTCCGCAAGCCACATCAAACAGTCTCCCTTAATTGGTGTATTGGCTTTTGTAGGACCACGAGTTGATTTTTTGAGCTTCAAATATGGTAATTTCGCTTATTAACGTACATACTAAGATACAACTTATATTCATCCGAAGAGATGATATTTTTCTCGTTTATCTCTTCAGCGAAGCGGGTTTCAACTATTGCACCAATTGTTCTTTGTATGGCGAAATACCGAAATCTTTTCGTGACATTCGAGGTAAACTGGTGCATGAAATGCTTATTCCTTGAGAACGATGACAAGTTGTTGATGATGGATTCTAAGCACACTCCCAGCAACAGCTTCTATATTTTCGGGTGTACGCCCGGTATGAGCAGGGCCTCGTCTTATCTCATCAAGGATGAAACCAGTTTCACAAACAATAAACTTGCGTATATCGGGCTTTGATGGAATTTCCGACCAATGCCTTAGTGGAAAAAGTATACTGAATTATGTGAAATAAATTATTCGAAATAATCTGTGGTCCAAGCATTGACCCATAGATGTCCGTATACCGTATACTTTTTTCATCTTGCTGACATTTGTGGTACATATATTGCTGACTTTCTTTTTGTTGTTATTATTACTGTCAGAATTGTACATTCTCTTAAACTAAAAAATACGGTCAATGGGGATATAATCATTGTTTTTTTTCCCTATTCTAAAGCTTCCCTCATTATAGATGCTGGCTTCATAATATTTACTATTTGTACTTCTGTTTTTAAATTTATAAATGAAATTTATTTGTTGGGCAGTTAAGCAATGTCCATCTGTCCATGTGTATTTACCCAATCATCTGTTGCAAACATTTGTTATAAAACATTTAAATATTTAGAAATGATTTAAAAAAGCACATTATAATAAGTGTAGACAAATCAAGCCCAACAAACAAATTTTGTTCGATATAAACAGATTTTAATTTTTCTATTAAGTCTTAATAAATTTATTAAATATATGGCCTTTGAAGTCTATTGCTGCATATTATTGAATGCTTTAATATGCATATATTTTATTTTTCGTTTGACCTTATTCAATACTTTTATTATTGTTAACTAGTAGCAAACCAATATAATAAGGGCCGTTATTAATACTTGATGTTATCTTAAAGTGAGATTTTATCGGTCGCATAAATACATTTTCATTAGTAAAACTTTCCTTTAATCTAAATATGTGCGATAAATTAAAGGCAAGTTCGACTTTACGATAGGTTTTACCAGGAGGACTTATGTTTATATTACGATATTTTCTTATTTTTGATTATGGTAGCACCGAACATAGGACTTCTTCACTTGAAAAGTTTTTTGTCCGTCTTCTCACAGCTCACACAATTGTTTCCTTAGATGCTGAAATTTTTTATTTTATAGCACAAACTTATATTTTCACAAACAAAATGTAAAAACAAGTGCGTCCTTGCCACTACAATTTTTTGCGATCTAAATAATCTTTCAAAAGTAGTCGCCCTGCAAGAAAAGACTACCCGAAACTAATACACACAACATTTTTTCACTAACACATATGAAGCAAATTTATATGAAATTTTTGGTAACGATGTTGCCATTGTTTCGTTTTCGTCGTGAAATTTGAAGGTTGGTTTTTGTAATGTTTATGTTTATTTTATATTAGTCGTATATGTACATATTCATATAATTATCATTTAAATAAAAGTTTTATAAGAAAATATATATATTATACTTTCGTCACTTACTTATTTATTGTCGCAATAATATAATATGTATAAATTTGAATTTACGGTATCTTGGAGATTTTTAGTAAAAAAAATTGTATATGGAAAGAGATTTTGTTAGTGGTAACGTAGGCGAATATCGTATTTGTTGTCCTTTTCTAACATATATGTTAGAGTGGAACATATATAGTTGCGAATGAAATTAGTTTCTTGCAATTACGCAAAATAGAATTTTAAAGAAAAATTGTTAAAAAACTTAATAAAACAAGTTAAAAAATGATTAAAACCACCGAAGACTGAGATGTGGGGTTCAGTGGTCCGAGCCATGAACGAATTCCTTAAAACGTACACCGCTACTCAAAATCATATCTATTCACAACTTTTGTTTACTTTTTTTCTGATATTATTACTATTTTAAAGCAGATGCAAGCTAAAATGGAGGCTATTGAATATAAAATAGACAATATTGCTTACAACCAGCATATCCTGAGCAACGGGCAGTCGACTATAGTTTCCAACCAGGAGGCTATAGCCATGTCGTTACTATTACTATTGCCATATCGTTAATGAAATACTTTTTTAGCATTCACTGAGACCTGAATTAATGGCCCAAGCGAATGCGCTAATGGAATGTAAGGTGGTGCTAAAAGAAGTGGAGTCCTGCGTATGCCATGCTTCGCAGAAGAAAAGTTAAAGGCTGAGGATTTCGCCCAAGCAATCGTAATTAAGGTTTACTTAATATGAAGGCTATAAATATATTTGAATATTAAAACTTTTACAGCTTACGTACACCTACAATCACAGACGACCTACTGCAAATGTACAATTGGTAAGGGAGGTGGGAAAAAAAACCATTTCAGATCTCGCAATTTCAAACAAAATTATATGAGGTAAGTATATATATATATATATATATATATATATATATATATATATGTATATACATTTATGTACTAAAATTTATACTAATGTCTATAAATTAATATATTTTCTCTACATTCCAGATGTTTTCCAAAGTCTATCTGCGACCGACTTCGAAAAAGCGTTGAAGAAGGCTATAGACCACAGCTACAATAGGTCAAAACAAAAACAATGTATAAAAAAATATGTAACTTAAATAATTTTTTAATAAAACTTAATGTAAAAATTTTAACTGTTATCTTTAATGGATTTGTTCATTAGGGTTACTAGTTAGTATTAACCAATATTTTGGTTATCATTAACTAGGTGGTATTAACCAATATGTTGGCTATATTTAACCAAAACTATGAATGCCAAAATGCACTAGAGTGAGCAGTACAGATATATGTTTCATCTTACGGGAAAAGGAATGAGTTAGAGAAAGATGCAAGATCACATGTATACAAGCGTTTCGGATAATTTTGTTATGTTGCTCTTAAGAAATTACCTGAAACTTTACCCGCTATATCAGTTAACACTGTCGGGTAATTAACCAGTGAATTAACCGGTAGTCTTCTTGTAGGGCGGTAATTGCTAGCGGTATTTCCACACAATAGAAAATATACATTTACCGGCAAGTTGTTTAATGGATTAGCTAAGATGTTTTGTTATATTTGCTATGAGGTCTTATAATAAAATGCAGGCATATAGACGCATTCAAACCACAACAAACGAATCATATATCCTTATATATATATATATATATATATATATATATATATATATATATGGTGGTAAAAACAAGTTAATATTGTTACCCCTTTTTTTAAAATTACTTTCCTACGACAATGGTATTCGCTCAAATGCTGATGTCAACCTCGAATATTTCAAAAGCTTTCATTGAAGTTAAAGCAATTCCTAGTAAAGTGTTTTAAACTTCACCTTTTTTACTTTTGATAGCAAGAAAAGCCGTTTCAAAATACTTCTTGTTTTATTGTTTGCTCTTTTTAAATAATAATTATTATTGAAAAATATGGTTTTGTTGCGAGCTGTTGCTGTAGAGAGGGAAGAGTTAAAACTCATCGAAAAATGTGTTACGTAATATGTGAACACACTCATACTTGTAACAGTCAAAAGTAATTAGATGCATAGAGACCATTTTATTTGAGAAATATTTATTGGGTTAAGAACAGCAAATCCAAATCGTCATATACATATGACTATAGATAGTAGCTATCTACCTAAAGTTTCTCCCATTTACACGTACTATCTTACATATAAGAAAACCATTATTAAATTTTCCAGTAATAATTATACAAACAAATAATATAATTAGTATTCACGAGGATATGTTTCCCTTGTGATGAGACATAGAGCCACATATATCAAACAGATCTTCACGCAGCACAGTGAAAAAAGTGGAAAAAAATCGAAGGAGATATGGTAGCTTAATGAAATTTTTGGCACATATCTCTCTTGGCCTACTATTTTCGAAAATGAATTTTTAGAAATCTTTTTATTTTTCCGGCGCGAGACAATTAAATACCAAAAATTCCCAAATATCAATAATTATTATATTTTTGAATTTTAATCTATCATTTCACATACAAAATGATAAAGCAAGGTAGTTTTTTTATGAAATATAACCAATCACTAATTATTTATGGTCGCCGTATACCTTTTTTATATAACATTATTTTAAATCTTTTAGTATTTTTATTGTTTAAAGTTATGAAAATAGTCATAACCATTAGTTTTCAAATAACATTATATGAATAGTGTTCCCAAATTGACGATAACACTAAATATTTTAAAATTAAATTATTATGTAAGATAAAAAACGTATTTATATAAAGATTAATAATAAAGTAACAAACCAATTCAAATAACGTAACAATTGTAAGCAATTCCTTAATCTGTAAAATAAGTTTCTGAGTCTGAATCATTGTTAAAAGATTCATCTACTATTATGTAATTACTAATTTCTTGATTATTGTAAACAGAGCTGCTTGTATTTAGTGTATTTCTATTAGATGAAATATCGCAGTGAGTTGTGCACACTATTTCAGCAGATGCTAATCAAATGATTTATTAAGAAATAGCTTGTTGGAAATTAAAATTATGTAATTAATTGCAAATATGAGCAAAGAAAATTTTAGATGAATTATTTGAAAAATTCCTTTTGTTTTCTTTAATACTGGAAACTTCAATAAATGCACATAGAGTTTTCTTAAAAACTTACGAAATAATTCATTCTTCATTCCTTATTTATTCAATTTTTTATACTTGTATATATATTTGCAAAATTTTATTCTGTGACTTATACCACAGTGCATACAATAGCACATTCACTCTTTTACTTTAGACGTAATGCAACCGCTTAAGGATGTAAATACATGTACAAGGATGTGATTTAATCTTATTTATGCGTATGTACGTTGTTATATCTGGATATACATACATGTGTGAGAGAGTAGGCAAAAAATAATATTTCACAAAGTTTTATTTTTAAATTGTTCTTTTTGTGGCCTTTTAACTTGTAGACAGACTTCTCAATGTGTGTATGCGTACACATAAATAAAAGTTTCATTAAAACCACATGTACTCGTATGTGTGGGTCATAGTACATTTTTAATTTTTATACTCGTGCAAACATACATATATGGTACATAATGAGATGTATGTATATGTACCCTGTAATAGGATTTTAAGTGTTTAACACGAAGAACGCTTGGATACACTCACATTTAACAAACATTGATAAAAACAAAAACTATATTTCATTTTTATAAAATCATATTTTACAAGATAAAACCGGCAAACAGAAAGGCAAATTAATTAATATCATAAATTTTAAAAGAAACATTGTATAACAGATTAATGACATACATAAGTAATTACACTACAGTGTAAATTTTTGCTGAAGATTCGTGGATTCATTATTATATTATTGAAAGATATAGAAAAAAAACTTACTTCTTTTGTTTTATGTATATTATTCCGGGTTCAAATCTATCTAAAGAAATATGTATTCATAAGCGCATCCACCGTCTATATATTTGTTCGAGAGGATATCCTGACAATTCGTCATATCCAATATTGGTCAAGAGATTTGAGCAGCATAGCATTCAGGTATAAGTAATATACCACCGCAAATAGGGTAGATGGTCACATAAGTTGTTTTCATAAGCATGTGGGTGTTGACTCTAATTCTCGTTTAGTTGAAGTATAAGATATCAGGGCCGCTTGTTCTACGGATGCTAGTAGTATCATTCATTGTTAACCAAGTACACAAACTTCCGAATATTTCATACACTCGTAGACTTGCATATTTTTTACCAAAAACTACCGCAGGAAATCCGTTTCCTACGCTGAAGTCCGTAAACTCAATCTTCCGAGCGTGTGCAGCATGCATCATTACCGCAATTAGTAAAGTTAACCAGATCATCCTCCTCAAGTGTGCCAGCAGCGCTGTCCTCAGCATGGTCAATCAGAACATCCAAAGAGCTAAAAGTATCCTTAGTTCGAATTAACTGATCCCTGTAAACATTCCGATTTTTATTTCTATATCTTTTGTCAGTAATCTTCTCCAAAGCAACGCTTTCGTTTTTAGCTTCTGTCTTATGTCTTCTAAAATCCCTTTTAAAACTCCCATTTATCTTCTGATCTCTTCTATTTCTATTAAGTTACGTTAAGTTTTGCGTCTTTGTTGACTCAATTGTATCATTAATTTTTTCGTCTTCCATTGTAATATCCTAAAAATGAATTTCTATTAGTTTCTTACGAGTTGTCAAATGAAAGGTGTTGTTGTAAATGAAATTCGCTTGCACTGGCAAATCTATGTTATAAGCGAGATGTTTCTTCATTTTTTTAAGATTCTGATATTCTCATTCAGGCTGCCATGAAATCGCTTAACATCTGAATTGCCTGTGTGACGGTAAGGAGTAGTAAAATGGTATTCTACATTATTTTTCTCTAGAAAATCCTTAAACAGTGCCAATTTAAAGCTGAGTTCATAGCACAGAATTAATTTTTTTCGAGTTCCCATTAAATTAAAAAGTATAGTAAAGTGTAGAATGAAATCAAGTGGAGTTTTCTCTTCAATCTTTTGTATAAGGGCATAATTTGAGAATTTATCTATCATCGTTATGTATGGGTATTTTGCATCTAAAACCATATACCGGAATGGTATATTGCAAATTTCACAATCATTTATAGTTTTCGTTATTTCTTTTCTCATGTTTGGGTAATAATATTTTCTTTTCAATTCGTAGTACGTTCTGTCAATTCCAGGGTGATTATTCTCATATATGTATATGATGTCCCATAATAATTTCTAAAATTTTTTCTTTTTTTACACTCTGAGTGTATAAGTTTTTTATATCCTCAATTTTTTCTTCAAACAAATCCTTTTCCTGCCTTTAAATTGAGATTTGCTTATTTGCAAACTGGAAAGGTCTTTCTGTTACCCCAATGTGATCTAATCTATCATCTTGAGTGCTGTGTGCTATTGGTACCGGAGAACTTTGTCTTTTTCCTCTTTTCGTCTTTGCGGTCCCAAGTTGAATAGTATTCCTATCCACAATTTAAAAATCCAATTTGGTTTTTTGTGTATTCTTTGGAATTATCTCTTTAAACCTACCTGGCTCTCAAAAGTACCATTGCAAAGATAGCACTGAAAAATTTGTTTACCATGCTTATGCTTTCCGTGCTGATTCGAAACTTCCTTGTTTTTGTACGTCTTTTTGCATGTGTCGTATTGAAATATATTCAATTCTGCACATTTCTCCGCGACTTTATTTTCCCCGTACGTGGTCTATATCAAACTCATATGCATTGAGTTTGATTTTCCACCGAATAATTTTAAATTTGGTTCTTTCAAAATAGAAAACCAAATTACTGGTTTATGACCTGTATGCAATTTAAACTTTCTTTCATACAAATAATGTCTGTATTGACCACAAGCCCAAATAATAGCCAGCAGTTCTTTCTCTATTGCACTGCAATTGATTTCGTGCTTATTGACAGTTCTCGAAGCAAAGGCTATAGGACCATTTTTTTGAGATAGCACAGCAACCAACGCAAAGTTGTAAAATCCCCTTGAAAATCAGAACACCGCAATACCATATCTCAAGTCAATATCTTTCGCAATTTCTCAGAAGACTTTCTATAATCGGTGTCATTTTTAGTTACAAAGTTAAAGGTTATGCTATTTTGGCATAGTCTGGGATAAACTTCCTGTAATTTTCGCACAATCCCAGAAATGCTTGGAGTTGTTTTAATGTTCTCGTAATAGGAAAATTTTTCACGCATTCTATTTTTTTAGGGTCCGCCTTTATTCCATGTGATGTCACGATGTGACCCAGTAAAATTGCTTCCGATTTCATAAACTCATTTTTAATTAGTGATACTTTTATATTACACTACCTCAACGTTTGGAACACCTTTGTAAAATTATCTATATGTTCCTGAAGGGAAGTGCCGAAAATTAATATCATCCATATAGATGACACATGTTTTGTTAATATATTTTCTAGGCACATTATTCATCCTTCTATATTAGTTGAACATGTATCAATTAAGTTTCTGGTTGCATTGCTCCCTCGCTTGAATAGAACACAGGTCAATCCACATTCGGTGGGTCCCTCATGGTGAAGGCCATTTGCTGAAAATTTTTAGGTTTTTGTTTTTTATTCGTATAATGATTCTGTCTTCGTGTCTGTCCACTAACCTCCATCCGTTCCGGTCTCGGATAATAGCTCCGTCCTAAATACTTCTTCTCAATGGGGTAAACACCATTGTGTCCCTAAATCTTTTCCTGATTGTAATTTTTCTGATGATTTTGTGTTTGATTACAAGTCTACTGATAATTTTGTCCTATTTTGACTATTATATTTAAATTTTTCCGTAATATTAATCTTCTCAATAACGTTTGCTTGTCCAAGTTCATGGAGGGCAACCTCCAAGGAAGTTATTTTGAAGTTTAAGGGCAATTTATCTATAAACACTTTTAATGCTACTATATTACTATGCGCTATTTCTCATTTATTACCACCTAATTTTTGTCTTTGATAAAGCAAATATAATTTTGTTTGTACAAAATTGTAAAAAATCCCTTCTGTATTGGGCACCTGTCTGTTCCTCATACAACAGTTCGGCTGCGGTAAAACCCCGAAATTTAATTCCAACTGATTTTTTATTTCCGCCCATCTTCAAAGAAAGTTTTTCTAAAACTATCTTGGCCTTACCTCGTATCTTGCCCTTTATTGCAGCTACCACGTTATCGATGCCCTCTAGAAACGGGTAAAGTTCCTCTTTTCGGCCATCGAAATAGTGAAACAGACCCAGGAATATCTTTCCATTGCTTACTGATATGCTTGTTGCTGCAGTTGTACCTGCTGTTAAAGTTGCTCCTGTAATTTTTGTTGTAATTGCTGTTGTAGCTGTTGATCCATCTTCGGAATCCTTCTGTTCTTCGTCTGGTTTCCACTTTTCGGCTGCTCAAGCAAAACTCGTTGCTTCATGATACAAAATATGTAATACAATCAGAACTGCCGTTTTTTTCCAATGTGAATTTTTTTACATTTTTGTTACTTTTTTCCGAATATAATATATTTATATAGATATGTATGTATGTATATATAAATAATATATGTATACAAAATATGTTTATGTTATATGTATATCATAAATACATTTTCGTTTATCCAACAACAACACAATTATTATTTACCCTACATTAATTTACGCAGTAGTATTTATGCAACATAAAAGTACATGAACAATAACAATTTTCTGCAACAAATAATAACATATTCCGCCTCACAAGTTTCATTGTTGAATGCTCTAGGCAAACTAACCAATTTTTTGTATTATTCGAAGAAATAACTACACAATACAAGATGAAATATGTTTGACAACATATGTATGTTTGATGAATATGTTCCATGCGGGTCGTAATATTACGACATATACATATTTTCGTGGTTGCCATGCACTATTTTATATAAGAAATCTTTGCTATAAGCTAACATGGTTGATCTTAAATTATCTAGGTGTGACTCACAACTGACTCATTTTCTGTACAAACACTGGATAATTTTTAACATATAATGTTCTGCGAATGAGCGCACTTTGCATCACTTTCAGTCAAACCACAAACTAACCCATTTTTAGTTAGCTTATTATCGATTCAATACGAGTGCGTCATGAGTTAGCTGTAAACTAGTTGGTGATTTGCTAGACCATAAAATTAATGTACCTATGGCTTGCTTTTATTTAACAAAAAAGTGGTTTTTATAAATTTTTTATCTATTCCATTTTATTTAAAAAAATACTATCATTTAAAAATACTAATTAAATGAATAATGTCGCTTTTTAATTAGTTTTATTGCATTTCTAAACGCTTTTTCTGGGTCATCTTCACCATTAATACGAATTGCAGCTAGTTAAGGATAAGAGATGAAATAAGAAAAACTAATCAAAATTTAAAATAATTCGTTAAGTCAGATAATTATCACACCTTTTAAAGCACCCAAAATCCTTTTAAGCTTTTTAAGTGCCACCTCGTCGTGCACTCCGTCAATGTTGCATTCCAGAAGAAATGATTTTCGCCAGAGTTTTCCGTAGTTTCACCTTTGATTAAGGATGATATACAACAAACCTGAAATTATTTGTTACACTTAATAATTACTTATTTTTATTTTAAATGGAAAAAGACTTACATAAGCTGAACCTCTAGCCACTGTTGACAAAACGTAATTGACGAAATAACAAGTTTTTTCCTTTCTTTTGTTTTGCTTCTGAGCGTGAAGGGATTTTTTTTAATCTCTTGTGCAAAAATGGTCAATTTCTCCTGATAGGTATTTAATATGCATAAATATATAAATGTTTGTTAATTTCTTTGACAAACTGGCTCACTTCTGCATCACATTTTATTTAGTTTATTATCTAGTCTCAAATGAGTTAGCTTATTATCAACCATATTATCAGTTAGCTCACAAAATCCCACCAGGGATTACAGCTGCTGTGTTGCACCATAGTTATATGGGTAAAATGACGTCTTCTGCTAACTTCATGAACCATCTGGTCATCGTTTCATGTGTTGTTTTGCTTTGGTAACTACCCTACAGGAACAGTGACGGTAATTTTACCGTCATAATTTTACGGTCACATGACTGGCACTGCTGACAAAGTTTCCGTCAGCATGTAGAACAAAGTTTCTATCATTTTATTAAGGCCAAAATTAAAAAATTGATGGGAACTTTTGTGGACGTGTGATCTTGCATCCTTTTCTAACTTGTGTATAATATTGCATGTAGAAGATATATTCAAACTACTTACTCTAATGGTACTGTTCTATATAAATTTTTCATTGACTGGTATGGTTTCACTGGTGATTGGTTACCCTTAACGGGTATGGTGTCACCGATGATGGGGTTGCTAAAAATCCTGACTTAACCAAATTCGATGAAATAAAAGGGTTTTTATATAACTTCAATTAATTTATTTATAATAAATTTATTATTCCTACATACATACATACAATTATATTTGTTTTTTATTTTAACATGCACAACAAACTGAAATCAGTCCATCGACCAAAATAATTAAATAAGCCCGTAGTGGACACCAAATCCATAGAACTTAATCCACAAAACAACGCTAGGCTCATCGTGATAAACATGTATGGAGTATACCTGTTGGTATCCTCTTAACTAACCGTTTCGTTTATAGCATTGTGAAAATGTTTACTATCGTCACTTAAAAATTCAACATAAACTGGAAGACCACCAAAGGTATACATTCTCAATAGTTTCATACATCTAAAGATGGAAATAAATTTTGTTTTATATCTTGTTTTTTTCTTCAAAACTACAACTTACTTGTGCAATGCATTTTGGCTTGGAACAGCATCGTGAAATAAATCACAAAATGAAACCAACATCTCCCGTACAGCTAGTTCCCACAGTTCCAATGACGCGAATTCTTGCGACTAGATTTACCTCTTACAGTATCCTTCCCTCCATATCCCAAATGATTATCAGTGGATATCAAAATTAGCAAGGATATCATTGGAATCAATATTCGCTTCACTAAACATTTTTCCAATTCTTCTTATATATTTAATGTATTTTCAATAATATACATATATAGCCAAGACCCGCAGAAATGAAAAATGCCACTTTATTGAATTTAATTTTTTATATATGTATGTATTTTATTTAATTTTTTTCTTTAATTTATACGCTTTTCTATACAAAAGTTTGAACAAATTTGTTGTCTTACTCTTGCACACAGTAATCTAGCCTGCAAAAACCACCGTTGTCTTTCCTTAATTCCTATATATATTTTTGATGCTCCTAAAAATCCCAAAATCCCGTGAAACATATAAAACAACAATTAGAGCAAAATTTTATTAAGTGTTGGTTATTGGTTTAATATATAAATCTTTTTGCAACTTCATTAAATTTGTACACACACAAACATACTGAAACAGTACATATTTCATCAACTAAAAAGAAATCTTAAGAATTTATTATGAAATGTCCAAAAATGGTAACGCTGTTAGCAGAAAATATTTTTAATTGTGTTAGTGAAAATGTTTTGTGTGTATTAGTTTCAGTCATTCATATCTTGCAGGGTATATATGTAGGCAGGAGAGCTGCGCCGTGAGATTTTATCGGCGGCGGCTCAATGCCTGCTGGCAGGCCGAATAAAAAACCTATGCAAAATATGTTTACATGTATATCATAATAATATATGGCATCATCGGATCGTTGCTGATAGATACATTTTCGTTTATTCAAGAACAACACAATTATTATTTACCCTGCATTAATTTACGCAGAAGTATTTTTCGCTGCGGACGAAGGATCTATTCAATGCAACATAAAAGTACATGAACAATAACAATTTTCTGCAACAAATAATAACACATTCCGTCTCACAAGTTTCATTGTTGAATGCTCTAGGCAAACCAACCAATTTTTTGTGTTATTCGAACAAATAACTACACAAGACAAGATAAAATATGTTTGGCAACATATGTTTGACGAATATGTTCGATGCGGGTCGTAATATTGGCACCCGCATATAAATTTTTCTTATATACATAATCTTTGATTGAACTAAGCAACACAGTATCTGGTACATCAGTGGCAAAGCATTTAACATACCAGGTGTTATTTTTAGTGTTGTAAATATTATGAGTATGAGAGTACCTAGCTACTCGGTAATTTACACTAAGTAAACAAATAATTCAATTAGTTCAGATATATGTATATTCGCAAATAAATTTAAATTAACACATAATTTATTAAACTACTTTTTCAACTTTTCCTTTTCAACTCACGTTTGCTTGCGCGTTAATTTTGTTTCTTATTAGTGTTTACATAAATAGTTCTTCATAAAATCACATTAAAAAATACTTAATATTATATAATTATTATAATAATAACGCAACAAGGTGCCAAAATAATAATGCTGAATATAAATGGCCATAATCATATTATTTTTAAAATAATATACATATATATATATATAATTTTTCCAAACAATATAGGGGTAGTTATTGAGTATTCATATATACCTATACATCACAACACTACTTTAACTTCCAAATTTTAGCTAGTAAAGTGTTCATATATTCGTTCACATTTCTGAGAGTAATTGTAGAAAATTTCTTGTTACTCTCTCGTTGCTAATTTTTACTAGTAAAGTAAATGAACACACATATTGTAAAAGATAGTTTTGTTATGCAATTGATGTAAATAACAATGAGTTTGTTTAAATTTTGAATAATGATGTTAGTTATAAAAATAAACAGAAATTTTTTGTAATTGTGACCGCCCTGATGAACCGGAAACTAATTGTGAAATGAAATTGAGGTTAACGTGCGATAAACCTTTCCACTTCTGCCCTCGCAGTTTATCGTATTTTGAAAAGGAAAAAAAAGGAGATCTTCGACGAACTTCTGTCTGAAAGATTGGTAAAAAATAAAAAAATCTGAAAGTATATATTTGGGTTACACAGACGTACGTTGGTGAACGGTATATAAGATTCGGTACAGCCGAATATAGCACTTTTACTTGTTATATCTTTATTGTTATCACCCAGCTTGAATAATTAAAGCTAAATTTGATCACTTTGATGTAAAAATGAACTTTTAAAGGAATCCTTTGTGTCTTCCAAGTTTTTGATTTCGTATTTCGTTTTGTTCGATTTTTAGTTTTATTAATTCTCTTTTAAATTGTTTTTTTACTTGTATTGTTCTGGTATTTGGAACTCTTTTTGCACCAATTTTGGTAAAACAGTTTTTTTAAGTTAGAAATTTTTCTTTGGTAAATTTTTTTTGACACAGTTTGTGTTTTTACTGTTTTCCAATCTTTAGGACCATTGTTTTTTTGTTTGCCACAAAGTTTTGTTTCACTTTTCTTCTATATTTAGGATAATTGTTTTTTATATTGGCGTCAAGTCATGGGAGTATTCTTACCTTTTATTTCCAGAATTTAATTTTCTATCAGAACTATCTCGCCGGGGCCTTCAATTCAAAGATGTTGATTTTATATATGTATATTTAATAATACATTTTTATATCATTTGCTTTTTAAAACTTAACACTTTTAAGTGTTATTGTTATGATAGATTTTTTAAGACTAAAACATTAAAAATAATTTACACCAATCTTCTGTCCAGCAAAAAAAAAAAAGAATATATATATATATATATATATATATATATACATATATATAATTTGCATTGTATAAATAAGTTGCATTGTGTTAGTAATTGATGTTCTCCGGAATGCGTGAACAGATTTTGTTTCTGCAAAATTTATATGAAAGGTGACATCAATACCAAGGTTTTTATGTATATACGGTTTTTGTATGTGTATTGGTTCATGATCATTTTAGTGAACACTGCAATTATTTCGAAATATTTGAGTTAATATTTTGAAAAACTGAAATACAATTCGTTCTTAAATTGATTACAATTCAATTTTAGTCATACCATTAATTTAATTTGTATACTTAGCAATTCAAAATCACAACTTCGGGGACCTATGAAATATATTACATATAAATACATCACTAAAAACTTAAATATTTAAATACATTATGCACAGCCCACGTCAGCACGTGAGTACGCGCAAGATGCAATGACTTATGTGCGTCATTACGATCGACCAGATTTATTTATAAGATTTACGTGTAATCCGCAATGAAGTGACATTTAAGATAATTTACTCGCTGGTCAAAGTCCTACCGACCAAAGCAGAAACTTAAAGCGCTTATTGGTTTTAGCGTGAAATCTAAAGTGTTTGGTGAAGTGAAGTTCTGGATGTGTTCTGTGGAGTGACAAAAGCTTAGTTTGCCACACGCTCACATTTCAATATGTTTGGTGAATAAAATCACGTCGCATGAAGTTGATAATGTTATATATTCTGAAATTCCAGATCAAATAAGTGATCCTGAATTATATGATGTTGTTGTGCAAAATATGATACACGGTCCAAGCACAGCCCACGTCATATGCATGAATACGTGAATAAGAAATCTGTTGAAGCTTTGGAAAGAACAATGAAAGATCTCCGAGATAACTCAGAGTTGTTTGGTGGCGCGTTTATTTTATTGTCAGGCCGGGATCGAAAAATATAATCTTGATATTCACCGTTTTTTTTTATAATTATAAAAATAAGTCTATATTTTTATAATAGGTTGGTTTCATAGCATATCTCAGCTGTTTTACTTGTGAAAATTGGACTGGAAAGTGAAATATGTTATTATTTTCCTGTTAGCTATTTTCAAAGATATAGCCACACAAATGATCGCATATGCATTTTACAGTCTTTTCGTCGAGTTTTGACAGTAGCCAAAGCTAGCCTACGCATATTATAGTTGGGCCTTAAGAATAATTTTCAATAACAACGAACAAACAGCTTGCCACTTAAGGAAATGCAATCAGTGTCGCTCTATGCGTAGGAAAATGAAATTTAACGAAAAGTTAGCAAAGCAAATTAAAGCCTTTGTGTATCTAATGTAGCGCATCGAGATATTTTTTGTATGTCATATCTCTTATTGCTTGAATGGTGTGTATACAACATTGTTTTAAGAACTTTTATTGACAGCATTTTGAACGAAATTTTCAACGGAGTACCAGGCCTAAGACAGAAATATTTTGATATTAATATTATTTACTATTTTGTTTATGTGTTGCAGAATTGGCAACAACCATAATAATATATGTTCACTGGAAAAGGAAAGTAAATTTTCTATGGGAATGAGTTTGGAAAATAGTGTGTAGTGTAGAAAACTACTATTGTAAATGGTGGACATAAAATGGAATTTAATATGACATTCACATCCATAATCCACGTATTGGATTGTATTGCGATCTACACAGGCTGCCGCCTATTAGCGTATAGTTATTTAATAATTACAATGGGAAGATTTGAATCCTTTCGTTCACAAGAGTTCAAGGCCAAAGGAAAAGAAACGATGATCTTGGACTATTGCGGTAACGTTGCGGCGGCCCGTTGGATTTTCTTGAAACTATGTTTTTGGTATTATATTATTGTGTCGGTCAGATAGTGGTATACGAATGTCTGTGAAGGTAATCATATAGTATAAGCGATTGTAAACGGATTGTAAGTATAGACAATAAAAATCATTAGGACTTACATAATACATAATAAATGTTTACTACATATCAAGAGAAACCACGGTTAAAAGTGAGTAAATTTAAGGTTATATACTAAGTATGTGTAGTATGTTAAGTATTTTTTAACGCAGGCATAGATAAAGGATTGGAAAAGTTAATTAAATAAAAGAAAGGGAGCTAGCGTTGCATCAAGCCAACGAGAGTTGTCACGTAATCTTGTGCAAGTGGCATCTCGCCGTGGATTGCAAGCGACTTAGTCGAGTCAAGGGGCAAGTAAACTCACAAGCTGGTAAGCTAGCGAAGTCAAAGCAAAGCACAAAGTAAGTCACACCATTCTTAAAGACCCAGTGGGAAATATAGGCAACACCAGGGTAAAAACCATATACATACATACGGAGCAAATATTGTAAGAAAATAAAAGAAGCAAACAACAAATAAAATATATTTAATTAAGAAATACAAAAGAAAACTTTATAAATGTGTGTTATTAAAGATTTAAATTGTGAATGCTCTATAAGTATGCCTAATTTTTAATGGTGATTGTAAAATGGTTCGTGCTAGCGCACAGGACGATAGAGTATTTGTCCTATAGAGAGCTCTTTCAGGCATAATATATGTATTGTTTATTTGTTTTTTTTTTTTGTTTGTTAAAAAAACAAAACAAGGGATTTAGCGATTTTGATATTCTGCACTGCTTTCAACTACAATTGTTATTGTTTGAGTCAGCTGTTTCAATCAGTTGTTATATATAACGAAATAAATTGTGGTTCATTAACGACAAAATTTTCGGTGCTGTTTAAAGTGTTTTAAGAAAAGTGTTTCTTTATATAAATAATAAATTATAATTATAAAAAAATATATAATGGCATTTGAATATTTAGCTTACAACTTATTTGATAATGAGCCAGTTGATAGTGCTTCTTCAGTTAACCGGCGTGATCTTCGTGATTTTGATAATCCTTTTGATTTGGCAGGAACAGAATTATCCCTTCTCTATCTCTATCCCTTAAGTCCCGAATTGGTTGAAGATATTATGAGCAAACTTGGTGGTCTTCTAAAATGTTCTAGGACCACTGCAATATTGGCTGAAAAACAGGTATATATATACATATATATATATATATATATATATATATATATATATATATATATATGTATATGTAACGACACGTTCTCGCTCTATGCTGGGGCAGGCTCGCGGCTGCCAGGGTTCGTTACAAATATTTATATTTTTTTCTGATGAAAGAGTGAAATCACTTTTAACTTTCTCTTTAATGATGCATTTATTCACAATTCTCTTAAACTAGTTGATATCTCATTTAAACACTAGACTCTGACACCAAGTCACCGACAACACTCTTCCGTTAAACACACATACTCAACACGGGTGGTCTCTCTATATAAATGCTCTCGCCCGACACCGTTCTACATTTATGATTATGGGGAATTTGGCGGGAGAATAAGATTCTGCCCCGAATCACGGTCGTTGCTCATAACCTAAACGCCGACTTGCTGCCACCGAGTGAATAAAATTCTGTATCAGCCTCAGCCCATCGAAGTTAGGTGTTCTCCCCTCGCTCTTAAACACTGACCGTACTGGAGGGTGCGGTAGGAATCGCAGTACGGCGACGACGAACTCGCTGACTTATTGCCAACGCGACAGGGCGAACAAGGTTCTATCCTGCCTAAAAAAGACGAAGTAACGCCACGGCAGAGAAAATTTCTTCTACTGGAGTTGGGAATAAAGTTCTGTCTCACCCAACTTAGAAACGACCTCTTTTACTTTGTTTGGCTAGTCGAGTTAAATCGAATAATATTCTTAGTTAACTCTGCACGACTTACCAAGTTGCTGGCCAGCGACTTAAGGCCCAAATATAATATGCGTAGGCTAGCTTTCGCTACTGTCAAAACTCGACGAAAAGACTGTCAAATGCATATGCGAACATTTGTGTGTATATATTATACATACACTCAGTTATAAAGCAATGCACTTTTGCAAAAACTAATTTATGATATATACATAACATGTAAATACATAGATAAATATTTTCAATTTATACATATATTATCATATATCATACATATATTATCACAAGTAGGTTATTACCAATTTAGAAAGTAATTTAAGAAATAAATTGGAAAGTACTACAATGTACAGCAATGTATAACAATGTGTGCAAGTGGTTGGCAACGTATCATAAATTGTAGGAAAATACACAAATACACTATAATATATATACAATAAACAACCGCTAAAAATTTAATGTTTCCATTAATTTTTCACATTATTTATTCAATTATCTGTAGAAATGATTTCGACATCCATTGCGGCTTCACTTGTGTGCATCTATCACAGTCTACGGTTTGTGTGTATCTAAATTTTAGATTCTAAAAACTATTTTCAATGCAACCCTTTTTCCTTAAGGAAAATGCGATCAGTTTCGCTCTATGCGCGAAAAAATTAACTTTTACGAAACTTGACGATAAGTTATCAAAGCAAATTATGGTCGCACACATTTGATTGTATGTATTTGCAAATTCGCCTGCGCTAGCGTACGCATATTATTGTTGGGCCTTTACTGATCTTCTATTTGTAAATTGTAAGCCTTATGCCATCTTCTCGTGCATGCAGTGTCGTCGTTGAATTTACGATTCTACAGTCTCACGGTGTTCGTTTACGCATACTACATAAATAATCCATCAGCTGTTGAGGACAGAAGTGTTTTAACATTAAGGAATCTCCGATCTGTGTTGCCCCAATTTGGTGTCAGATGGCGCCGCATAATGGCCGTTAATATTTTAAATTTAATTCTAAATTTGTACAATATAAAGTATTATTTATCATCGAAAGTAAATTCAACATTAGTAATTCAATGTTCCATGTTTGTTTAAAGTACAGTAACAATTCTTCATCATGGTCTAATTAAAATACTTATTTCAAAATAGCAATAATACATTAGGAGGGCCAATGGAAAAATATAACTAACTGACAGGATTCATGTGCGCCAAAAACGAACTCTGACTTTTCGCTCGTCACAATATATATATATATATATATATATATATATATATATATGTATATATATATATATATATATATATGTATATATATATATATATATATATATATATATATGTCTATATATATATATATATATATATATATATATATATATATATATATATAAATATGTATATATATATATATATATATATATATATATATGTATATATATATATATATATATATATATATATATATACATATATATATATATATATATATATATATATATATATACGTACATACATGTATTCTGATAATTATAAAAAATTATTTGTTTCAGGTGCTAGCGACTTTACGTTTATATGCGACTGGATGTTACCAACGGCCTGTAGGTGAGCAATGGGGCTTATCCATGAGTCAAACCTTCATAAGCCGTTGCATACATCGTGCTACTGATGCACTTTATAGCTCTACGTTTTTTGGAAAGGTGAGGTTCCCGATGTTTTAAAGCATAAATCTAGCTGGAAAATATTTAAAAAAATGTCTGGCAACATTCTATCTGATCAGTTTATATTTTGGGGGTTTTTAAACTCTTTAACTTTAAT
Organism: Linnaemya vulpina; assembly: GCA_963675445.1. Taxonomy (NCBI): domain Eukaryota; kingdom Metazoa; phylum Arthropoda; class Insecta; order Diptera; family Tachinidae; genus Linnaemya; species Linnaemya vulpina. The sequence goes on along the minus strand of OY776280.1, from coordinate 48,322,519 downwards.
TATGTGCCAGTTTTAAAAAAAAAAACTCAAATTGATCAGTTGAGGTGTTTTATCTAGTGCCTATGCGCATTTCACTGGGGCTAATGCAGATCATCAGGGAGCCTTTACCCAACATTTCTTAGAATAACTAAAGGCATTTATTTCAAACTTCCACATTAATAAATGGGAAGCCTAAAAAAATATCATAGTCACAACAAGAACTCACTGATCAATTTTCCCTTTTTTATTTTCTTTCGTTTTATTCCACAACTGGTTGGTTTTTTGCCGACCCAAATTGTAGGTGTAAGAGAAATAAAGAACAACAACCAATAATTGTTTTAATATAAAAACAATTATTTAGAGTGTTGACAACATAAGTTGTTTTATTTTGCACAAGCACTTGCATATTTAAATTAGTTTATATTTTGGGGGTTTTTTAAACTCTTTAGTTATTCTAAGAAATGTTGGATAAAGGTTGCCTGATGATCTGCATTAGCCCCAATGTAATGCGCATAGGAACTAGCTAAAGCCCCCCAACTGATCAATTTGAATTTTTTAATAAAATTTTGGGAAAAAAGAACTAGCACATAATTAAAATTAAAAAATTCTTTCTGATCATTTAATGAGCTTCTCAATACAATAGGTCACTGTAATTTATGTTTGGTTTGTTTGTTTTAAACTGTGATTAGGAAAAATTAAGCTTTAAAATCAGTTGTTGCCAACTGATGGATTTAGATTTCAAAGAGAAGCGTATTTTTGTGTGACTTTGGTTTATGATTAATAAGGCCACGTTGATTTTATTGACATAACTTTCTTTTATTATTGCAAAGCTTCATTTCAGGGAAATATATTACGATTTTCATTTAAATATTTCCATTATAAGTATTCCTTTCGCGAAAGAATATTTTTGAAGAATGGAAAAAAACTCTCAAAATACATCGCAAGGAAGTCTTATTGGCATTAATAATGGTTAGGTATGGTCTTCAAAATATACCACAAGACGTGAAAAGAAATCTTAAGGTAAAAATAAATATTATGTGTTTTAAGCTAGCAGAAAAATGGATCAAAAGGGGAGGACATCGTGACCGTTTCTTAAAATCAAATTCAGTTTGGCTTGATGAACCGTATATGTTGCCTGAAAGTGTACAACCGAAAAGTTGGAAGAAAACCGAAAAACTGTGATGACCGTTGTGAAAGTCGAAAAAACGAAAGATACAAAGTCTTTTAGATTCAACTGACCATCGAGAATTTATAAAATCTAGTGAGCAAATGTTTCGTAAAAAAGGAAAGCGAGATTCAGCCAGACTTGTGAAAGATCTTTCGGAAGCTTCATCCAGTTTAGGTACGGAAACTGTATAAGAGATTAAGCTCTGAGCTTGTGCCTTTATGGATCCTTTCTCCCGATGAAGCCTTATCTTTAATGGTTGATGCTAATTTGTCGAAACATCAATACCATGTTATTCGGCTAAAAATCAACGCAAAATTCTTTTTCCCTTCTGCACTAACATTCAAAAAGTTAAGAAAAAATGCTATACAGTTGAAACAGAAATCACTGATATGCATGCAAAAAGTTCACTCCAGTCATTAGTGAATCACACTATTGAAAGGCTTTGTTTGGCTAAAAAAAAAAGGATTTACTTGGTATTGATGAACTAAAAGGTGATGAAAATCGTCTTAATATTTTGATAAAAAGGGTATGCGATGGGTCTCAGCAAAAGCAGTATAAACACAAGCTTTCCTCAGAGGAGGGCCATACAGATGAAAGCTTATTTAGTATATCAATGGTTCCTATTTTAATGCATATGAGTTCTACACAAAGAAAAATAATTGTATGGCCAAATCCTGCTACTTCATCTTCAAGATACTGCCGTCCAATCAAGTTTGTTTTTGCCAAAGAGTCCACTGAGTTAAATTCTCAAGAAGTTAATTTAGTACAGGAAGGAATTAGAGAGTTGTCTCCAACTAGTATCACAAATGGCTAACAAATTTTTTTTTGTTGAGCCTACTTTTATGCTTACTATGATAGACGGTAAAATTTGTAGTACACAATCATCTATTACTTCTTCTTCTCAAACATGTTTTGTATGTGGATTGAAACCGAGTGAACTAAATAAACCTTCTCTGATTTTAAACATAATTGTCGATGAACGATCTTTAACCTTTGGAATGTCTCCGCTACATTCGAGATCCGTTTTATGGAGTGTGTATTACACATAGCATGTAAGTTTCCTATAAAGACCTGGCAAGTTCGAGGACCAGCAAATAAAGAAAAAATGCCCGAAGAAAAAAAAATATTCAACAGAGATTTCGAAATTAGATGGGTTTGCTTGTAGATATGCCAAAACCACAAGGAGGTAATACGAATGACGGTTATACTGCTAGACGGTTCTTTAGTCAGCAGGAAAGAGTTCAGAAATCACTGGTGTCAATAGAGAATTAATGAACGTTTTCATATTATTTTGGGAGCTTTAGTTAGTGGTTACCCTATTGATGACGATGCTTTTGAAAGTTTTATTGTTGTTACACGAAATTTATACTTAAATGAATACCCATGGTACATTATGCCAGTCCATAAAATCCTTTTTCATGAGAAAGACATAACAAGGTCTTGCATTTTTCCTATAGGACAGCTGTCAGAAGAAGCTCAAGAAGCAAGAAATAACAACACGAGGAATTTTTGAGAGTTGTTTACTAGAAAAACATCAAGAATAGACACAAATACAGATCTGTTCAATCGACTCTTAATGTCTTCGGATCCTTTTATCGCAAGTTTGCGAAACATTCCCTTTCAAGTTTGAGGTTTGATAAGATGTACTTAAAAAACCAATTTTTTATTTTAAAAATGTATTTTTTCTTGGCAGTAAGAACTGTTTACTTTTGCCTGATTTTATTCAAAACTTGTCTTTAGATTTTTTATAATCATTTATATACACTCAATTTTTATATAATTCATAAGTATGAAGTGAACCCTACGCGATGTATTAATTTTGTCCAGTTAGATTTGCGATCTACCACACTGTGCTTCATCATCCTCACCTTTTGTAGCAGGCACTACTGGAGCTATTGATTGCACTCATATCTCCATTTTAGCCCTACATTTGGAGCTGTTCTGCTGTTCGGAGAGTTATGCAGCGAAACTTTGTAAATTGATACCATAATATGTTGTTAATAGGTAAGTTTAAAATAAAAAAATGTTAAAATGGCTTAACAAATAATAAAAAAAATTATCTACAGGTGACTCTGGCTATCCATTAGAGTGGTGGCTAATGACACCACTAACAAATCAACCAGAGGGTAGACCTAAATTCCGCTACAATGAGGCATTACGTAAAGCACGCAATCCAGTAGAACGACCTTTTGGCGTTCTCAAATCAACTTGGAGATATTTATCTCAGCAAAGAATGCTCCTGTATGAACCCGGCTTTACGGGAAAAGTTGTCAATGCATGTGCAGTATTGCATAATATTCACATAGAAGAGCAAGTGAACCTAACCGAAAATCTGTTTTTGGATATTCAAGCAGCCAGTAGTCCCCTAATCCAAGATGCGCAATCCACCGTAGCAAAACGCGTACAAGAACGTTTTATTGCCAATTTTTTTAATTAGTCTATATTGCACCATTTTTTTTGTGTGCTAATTTTTCGAAATTTTTTTTTAAATAAATAATACGTATTTTTTTATAAGCTTAAGGTCTTTATAATATATATATACATATATATATATATATATATATATATATATATATATATATATAATATAAAGACCTTAAACTTAAAAAAAATCTGTATTATATATTTAGCACTATTTAATTTATTTAACAACTTGCAAGCATTATAAAATAAAATAATATATATAATTAAATGTATACATATATAATATTATAAACGTTTTCTATATCAAATAAATACACAATAATTCTTCAGCAATTCAGTATTTTTATTGTTTCAATCTTTGTAATTTCTTAAAGCTAAAATCTTATTGTATATTATCTTATCAACTAAAATAAAAAAGGAACTTCAGATGCTTCTGTACACAACAGTATTAATAACTTAATAAAAAACTCGAAATGCCCTATCTAACATTTAAAAACTTATTTAGTAAACGTATTTATAATAAGTCATAATCTTACAATACAGTGCAATATCTATATGTATATATATATATATATATATATATATATATATACATGTATACGTATAAATATATATATATTGTTACGTTTTTAGACCTTTTCGTAAAAACGGTTTTATTACTTATCCTTCAAGGATTCGTTTTATTGCATCAAATTAAAACACGGACAAATTAATTTTAGAAATATAATGCGGCAACACTTTATTTATTACTTAACACGAGTATTTGTACTACTCAACCCTCAGCGATGTTAACACGTCTATATTTGAAATCACACTGACTGATTGCTGAGTTCTGGCAGCGCCTTTATATAGCAAAAATGACGTCGTCTGGTAACCTCGCGAAAGTTCTGGGTATGGTGGTTGTATTTTACTTGGCATGTGTGTGTTTGTATGACAATGCTGACTTGTTTGGTTTGCTTATGGTAACTATGTGTGTTTGAATGTATGAGTGTTCTGTGTGTTTTGCCTATGGGAACTATGAGTGGTTGTATGAATGAGTGTGTGGTTTTGCTTCTTCTACGTGTATATGGCTGTGTATACTTGTGAATCTATTTAGTTTTATTAGCAGCGAATACTTGCATACAAGATCATTAAGAACAACATCTCTTAGCATTGATGTTGCTACGTTTGTTGTTGTTGTGGTTTACTCTTATTGTCACAGCCTTGAATGATCTTGTATATTCTGGAGTATTCCATTTCCGTTAATTTGAATATTATCTATATAGTGTTTGTAACATTTTGACAACTATGGATAATATTGCCAGTGCTGCCAAGTACATATAGCCACATTGTCGTTTTATTTAAATCTATTTCTAATCTTTGTAACACTGCCGCCCACTTAAGCCTGTTCGTCCCGAATAGGCATACAATCACCACTTCCATAGTGCGCCAATCGTTCGAGATGTACTATCTTCATTTTCGACCTTGGGCTATTGTGCTTCTGTATCCGGTATACAACGTCATTCACTCTCTTAATCACTTTATACGGGCCATCCCAGTGAGTCTGTAATTTTGGGGACAATCCTTTCTTTCGTTGTGGGTTATACAGTAAAACCAATTGTCCTTCCATAAATCCCTCCGAGTTTGCTGCGCGGTCATACCTAGCCTTCATCTTGTCACTGACCATCTTGATTCTATTGCGCACGAACTCATGCAGTTCGTTTAAATCCTCCTTCTCCTGGGACGTAATAGCTCCTTCCTCTACAGTTGGCTTAACACCAAATTCCAAATCACCAGGTAGTTTTAATTCCGTCCCGAAGATAATTTTGGCTGGCGTTCTCGATGTTGAGTCGTGTACAGCTGACCTATATGCCATTAAAAATTTGGGGATGTGCTCGTCCCAATCCCTCTGATGGGTGCTTACTACTTTTCGTAGGTACTCTTCTAAGGTGCGATTGAACCTTTCTACCATGCCATCGGACTGTGGATGCAGCAGCGTCGTTCTGGTTTTCTTTATCCCATATAACTCGCACATTTCCCTGAATATGGCAGACTCGAAATTCCTTCCTTGGTCGGAATGTAATTCTATTGGGACACCATAGCGACATACCCAGTTGTTGACCAAAGCATTTACAATTGTCTTTGCTTCTTGGTTAGGTATAGCATATACCTCTGGCCATTTACTGAAATAGTCCATTACCACAAGTACATAACGATTTCCGGCTTCGGTAACGGGAAAGGGACCTGCTACATCCATTGCAATCCGCTCGAATGGTGCTCCTGAGTTGTATTGTTGCAGCTGTCCCCGGCTCCTTCTTACTGGGCCTTTGGCTGCTATGCACTGTGGGCAGTCTGCTATCCAGTCAGCTACGGCTTGTTGACATCCAACCCAATAGAAACGCTGCTTCAGTTTCTCAAGTGTTTTTGTTACTCCAAGATGACCGCCACTGGGTCCATTATGAAACTCCTGTAAAACTTTACTTATCTTGGAGTATGGCACAACTATTAAATTTGAAGTTGTTTTGCCATCTACACTTTCCCATACGCGGTATAAACACCCTTTTATTACCTTAAGGCTGTTCCACTGAGCCCAATAAGATTTGGCGAGTGGGCTTTCAGCCGAAATTTCATTCCGGGATGGTCGTCTGTCCTCTTCTTTGGCCGCAATAATTTTCCTTAGTATATCGTCGTCTCTCTGTGCCGCTGACCAGTCCTCATCAGGGCCGATGTGCATTAGCCGAACATCCACAACGCCTTCCTTTTGCTCGGTTCTAACACAATGTTTACACTCTAAACAGCACGGTCTTCTCGAAAGAGCATCCGCATTGTTATGCTTTGTGCCCCTTCTATGCTCAATGCTGAAGTCGTAGCTCTGCAGGCGCTCAATCCACCTTGCCAGTTGCCCTTCAGGATTTCTAAACTGCAATAGCCATCTCAGTGCAGAATGATCGGTCCTTAATGTAAAGTGTTGACCATACAGGTACTTATGGTAATGTTTAATGCATTCCAATACCGCCAGAAGCTTGCGTCGTGTCACACAGTAATTCCTCTCAGGTTTTGAGAGTACACGGCTATAGTACCCTATGACCTTCTCAGTGCCATTTACTACTTGGGATAGCACACCCCCTATGCCATAGCCACTCGCATCAGTATCCAGCACAAATTTTTCTCCAGCTATGGGATACGCTAGCACTGGTGACGTACATAATAATTCTTTGAGTTTCTGGAAGGATTTTTCCTGTGGCTCGCCCCAATGGTATGGTCTTGACTGCTTTGTCAGCTCATGCAAGCTTGCAGCTACACTGGCAAAATTCGGCACAAAACGTCTGTAGTATGTGCAAAGGCCCAAAAAGCTGCGCAATTCATGAAGATTTTTAGGTGGATGCCAGTCCCTTACTGCTTTTATTTTATCTTCATCTGTTGAGATTCCGTCTGCTGTAACACGATGCCCCAAATACTTTACTTCTTTCTGGAACAACGCACATTTCTTCAAGCTGAGTTTCAATCCAGCTGATGATATTCGTTCAAGAACTTCTGCCATGTTTTTGAGGTGTTCATCAAAAGTTTTCCCCATCACGATTATGTCGTCGAGATATACCAAGCATGTCTTCCAGTGAAGTCCTATCAGTACCTTCTCCATTAGGCGTTCAAATGTGGCCGGAGCATTGCAGAGACCAAATGGCATAACTTTGAACTGCCATAATCCGTTGCCGACACTGAAGGCAGTTTTCTCCTTATCTTTCTCTGCGATCTCCACTTGCCAATATCCGCTTCGCAAGTCCAGCGTAGAGAACCATTTGGTACCAGCTAGCGTGTCCAAAGTGTCATCGATCCTGGGGAGCGGATAACTGTCCTTCTTGGTTATGTCATTGAGCTTCCTGTAGTCTACGCAGAATCTAGTACTGCCATCTTTCTTTTTAACTAAGACTACAGGCGAACTCCAAGGACCAGAAGATGGCTCAATTACACCATCACGCTCAATTTCACTTACAAGCTCTTTTACTTTATCCCGCTTTGCTAGGGGTACGCTTCTGGGTGGCTGTTTAATCGGCCTAGCTTCGCCTGTGTTAATTTCATGTTTAACAAATGCAGTTCTACCCTGGCTTTGGCTTCCCATGGCGAAGATACTGGCATGCCTTCTTAGTAACTGCTTGGCTTTATTTTTATCTGTCGCTGATAGACCTGCTACCCATTTCTCTACGTATTCCTCAAATTATTCACGTTCTTTTGTGGACAAATTAGTAGGCTCTATCTTCTTCTCGCAGTTTATTATTTATTTTAATTTTATAATGTCCTTTTTCCCTTAAATTGCAATGTCCTTTTAATTATTTTTGCAATCCCACTTCTGACACCAATTGTTACGTTTTTAGACCTTTTCGTAAAAACGGTTTTATTACTTATCCTTCAAGGATTCGTTTTATTGCATCAAATTAAAACACGGACAAATTAATTTTAGAAATATAATGCGGCAACACTTTATTTATTACTTAACACGAGTATTTGTACTACTCAACCCTCAACGATGTTAACACGTCTATATTTGAAATCACACTGACTGATTGCTGAGTTCTGGCAGCGCCTTTATATAGCAAAAATGACATCGTCTGGTAACCTCGCGAAAGTTCTGGGTATGGTGGTTGTGTTTTACTTGGCATGTGTGTGTTTGTATGACAATGCTGACTTGTTTGGTTTGCTTATGGTAACTATGTGTGTTTGAATATATGAGTGTTCTGTGTGTTTTGCCTATGGGAACTATGAGTGGTTGTATGAATGAGTGTGTGGTTTTGCTTCTTCTACGTGTATATGGCTGTGTATACTTGTGAATCTATTTAGTTTTATTAGCAGCGAATACTTGCATACAAGATTATTAAGAACAACATCTCTTAGCATTGATGTTGCTACGTTTGTTGTTGTTGTGGTTTACTCTTATTGGCACAGCCTTGAATGATCTTGTATATTCTGGAGTATTCCATTTCCGTTAATTTGAACATTATCTATATAGTGTTTGTAACATTTTGACAACTATAGATAATATTGCCAGTGCTGCCAAGTACATATAGCCACATTGTCGTTTTATTTAAATCTATTTCTAATCTTTGTAACAATATATATATATATATATATATATATATATATATAAATTTATATATATATATATATATATATATATATATATATATACATACATTTATATATACATATATATATATATATATATATATATATATATATATGTATATATTTATATGTATATATTTATATATATATATATATATATATATATATATATATACATATGTACATATATATATATATATATATATATATATATAATATGAAATTTATTTGTTGGGTGGTTAAGCAATGTCTATATGCATTTCATTGACGCTTTTTACCAAACCGTCAGTGGACTTCAACCAGTTTTGAAAAGTTTCAAACTTCTCAACTTATTAAAAGACTTTTATAAACCATCTGAGAATTATGTTAATAAATTAACTATAAAAATTCACAAATGATTTAAAAAAATCACATTATAATAAGTGCAGTAGGCTATGAAACTTATGCAAACCAAAGCCTACTACACTTATTATAATGTGATTTTTTTAAATCATTTGTGAATTTTTATAGTTAATTTATTAACATAATTCTCAGATGGTTTATAAAAGTCATTTAATAAGTTGAGAAGTTTGAAACTTTTCAAAACTGTGGTTGAAGTCTACTGACGATTTGGTAAAAAGCGCCAATGAAATGCATATAGACATTGCTTAACCACCCAACAAATAAATTTCATATTATAATAGTACAATGACAATATGTCAAATAGCTAATTTATTAATTATTATTATTTAGTTTAGAGCACATACATATCAATGAAATGCTTGCCCGATTATGCGATTTATTCACCGTAAATCAGGACCCGGAATTATTTTTTATAATTTCACATTTGTAAGAGGTTCCAAATAGTCAGCGACCCAATCACTATCTCACTATTAGCGGTGGGTTTTGGCTACTTCAAAACCAATGTGCATTTAGAGTGAGACAGTGTGGTGCTCTACAGAAATGCTATGAGCCTTTTCAGATTGGAAGAAATGTTTGGATTGAATACCTGGTATATTTTTCAGTCCTTCCCATTAATCATTCAGCATGGCTACCTTTTCTTTCTTGCTTTGCTACAAATTTAAAGCTGATGTTCTTAGAGATGCTGCGTGCTAAATTATAGAATTATATTGCGCTGTTAACTATGGCTTTCCGAGACTTAACCGCGATCCACACATATCTTTTGACAGTTCCAACAACGGCACCTTTTCCGTGTGAGGCAGCGAAAAAGACCCATTCGAGGGAATTGAATCCATATTCTGCTTTGAATTCATACTTGATATTATATATCGATTCTTAAGTTGAGCGGCGCAATTTTCACTGAAGATATGCAAATAAGTAATGTTATCAGAAACTGATCTTACATCGACATTCCGGGTGCAACCAATTTAAGTTATCGTTAATTTTGACCTACCAATCATTACACTCTTAAAAACAAATTATTTAAGTTTGCATTCGCGTTGTCCTTACTTTTACAAGGTTTCAGAACGATAGCTCTTTATATCTGTGCAAAAAGTAAACTTTTTGTATATTTTGCATCGCGGGTGCAACAAGTTGACAGTGTATTCTAGCAGTCAATAACTCTTCATAAACAACAACAAATTCTTAAATTTTTTGGAGTACGAAAATAAGTGAATATTCTCTTCTATTTACCCGGTAAAACATAACTTCAAACAGTCAACAACAACTGTTTCGCGCCACTAATTATGATTTTACAGTATATACAAATTTTTCGGATGGTAATATTTTCAAAGCCGCCAAAAAAGAAGATATGGTATAAGAACAAATAAAAATAAATTTTTTATTATATCTAGACTGTCTTCTTTGCACTAATAAGAAAAAAACTAATAGCGTGATTGAAAAAATCAAGCCGGAAATCATCTATAGCAGAATCGCCAATGTATAAAAATCTATATAATGCATCGGCAATGCCAATAAGCTATATTAAAGAATTTATTCGACGTATCTACCTTTTTAGTTTAAAACGTTTCCGCCGTGAGATTGAGCGGTCATCACAACATGTTTTCCATCAAAGGCTTCAAAACAGGTGGGAAAATTCCACTCCCATTCTTTGAGCTCTTGGATGATACCTAAGATTTATTAATTAAATATGAAGTAAGGAGCATATCAAAACTATTTTATCTTTAAATAGTCCGGTTTTGAAACTTTATAAATAGCATCGCAAACATCGGGATTTTTCCTGAAATTGTGTTTTGACGAATGCGAATGAACAATATGTTATTGTAGCGATCTGAAACTTTCTTTAGTTGCAAGATATCGGAGAGTAATTGCAAAACTATTGAATGGGGAAATCGGCTCCCTTGTTGCTATTTTTACCACAAGTGGTGTCACTAATTTTCCCTAAAAATTACTACAGATTTACTTTTCTGTACTGTCGGTTTTTACTTGAATATGTGATTAATAAATAATCAAAATCGGTTGAAATTCTCAGGAAATTATGATACAGGTTTCGCGACTCAGATCGTAGCTACAACAGTAATTTGGTACAGCATCTTTCTTCTTTGCGTCGTGCACCCATATATATATATATATATTGCCTTTTTTTCTTTTCCTGCACTAACATTTCACATGAAACAATATCTTCCATTATTAGTTATATATATATATAATATATATATAACTATATATATATATATACATATATATATATATATATATATATATATATATAATATATATATATAATATAGGACCGAACACAATATAGCGTACCGAAATCTTAAAAATGTTCCATTACATATTTGTACTAAAATTCGAGGGAAATTGAGTTTTTAAATTTTAACACTTTGAAGAAACATTTTAATTAAATATATTTGGGGCTATTCTGCGTTTCGATTCGAATCGAAATTTTCTCCGTCTGGTAGCTTTGGTATTCTGCGTTTCGATTCCGCTCAGTTTCTTTCGATTCTATGTATTCTGCATTACGATCGGAGCTCCGTTTTTCTCAGTTGTTTTTTTGTTAACGGAGGGGTTTTCTTTATCCGTGTTTTTTAGTTAAAAAGTTTAAAATAGAAAAAAATGTAGGTAGAAAATGAGATAAAATGTTCAGAAACGATTGAAAAAACTAAATTGTTAATTTTTGTACCCGAATCTGATGTGTTTTTTTATGTATACAGGTCACCAGAGCAGTATGAAAAATTGGCAAATTTAATGGCGTCTAAAGCAGACATTGCATGCGGATACCACCAGCGATCAAGATTCTTTGCACTGTAATACGTTTATGAACAACTAATTTTATTTTGCTTTTATATTTTTTTATTTTATTTAACAATTTTTTTATTAAACTTTATCAAGAACTTATTTTTAATTATGTATACATACAACTTTTTGTATTAAATTTGACATTTTGTTTATGAAAATGATAACAAACTTGCTTATTTTGCTATTTCATTTCCACATCCACAGTGATGCTATTAATTTTTAAACATTGTTGTCTTCTTCTTTTTCTTTCGATTCCGTTTTTCTTCAGAATACCAATTTTCGATCGCAACGGAACTGAATGCGGAGACTTAATCGAAACGCAGAATAGGGGTGATTGTTTGACATAAGTATGATCACACAGAAAATAAATTTTTCCCATGTTTGCACATGACACTATTTGATCGGTGTTTGAACTAACAAATATGGTAAAAAAATTAGCTTAGTGTGACCACCAAACAAAGTCTCTTTAACTCTCTAATTTTTATTTTCGTTCTTTTTTCCCAAATGTCATATTAATATACAAAGTGATCAGTTGAGGGGCTTTAGCTAGTTCCTATGGGCATGATGATCTGCATTAGCCCAGTGAAATGCGCATAGGAACTAGCTAAAACCCCTCAATTGATCACTTTGAATTTTAATACAACTTTTGGGAAAAAAGAATCAGCACGAAAATGAAGATTAAAGAGTTTAAACGACAATTCCCAAAAACGTGTACAAAGTCTCTTTAGTTTTGAAAAAATTTTATAGAAATGTTTTCCCAATGTAACCGTACCTTTAGTGTTTCAATTTTCAAAAAAATTTCCTATTAGCTTTGACTTTAAGTAGATAAGGCTCAAGATTGGAACCGCAACGTTTTGAAGAATCAATTTTGTCATATAGAATTTAAGTTTTTTACTAATTTCTGCCTTTACGGCAGCAAAATTTTTACTCGAAATAATGATAAGTCTGCAAAAAATGTAAGTGGATCGGAATACCACAAAATGAAATATAAAATAAAATTCAAAATTATTCATGACTTCAACAGTAAAGCACTGACTACGCCAGTTACCTTCAGCGAACGACTACTACTGACAAAAACGGCCAGATTTCGTTACCTATAATTACCATCAAACACAATTGATTGAAACAAATGTTTGTTCATGTAATATTTATTTCATCAGTTAACTATTATGTTTGATTTATTATAATTATAATATATATGTTAGTTTTAAATAGGATGTTATAATATGTTGTATATTTAGTATGTATATATATTATTTATTTATATTTTTATTTAATTTTTTTTTTGTTAAGATTTTTTTAACTTAATTTCATTAAATACTATGTATTTATAATATATGACTGGATTTATATTTTTAATGGCAATTTTAGATTATATTTGGTTTACTTTTAAATACATTTAACACATGCTGAAATATATGGTTTCTTGCATTTATTTTCTATTTAATCATATTTTATACAATTTATTTTTAAAAACCGCTTGTTTCTAAATAATTTTGTAGTGTCGATAATGCGAACATATTTATCGCGGAAAAACTTTTTAAAGATGTTCAAAAAGGAAGCTTCATTTATGTTAAAGTAAATATTAAACATATGAATAACTTGTGATTTAAATTCGTTTTTCAGTTAATAACATTTAAAAAATACACTTTTTTACTTTAATTTTTTATCTTAAAATCATTTTATACTTTGTAGTTCTTATAAACAATACATTTACAATAGCAATAATAATTAACACTTAAACCATACAGAATGCTAAATTAGCCAAATGAGATAACAGCTGTAATTTAAAAGGTAAATAACAGATGCTGGTGAATGACTGATGATTTTGCAAATTGTTGTTTTATTAATTATTATTGGTAATAAAATTTAGAAATTACTTCAGTATATATCATTGTTTGACATGTTAATAATAGTTTCTGAGCTTTTATATTTTATTAGAATTTCCTTGCAAATACAAGATGCAGTACAGGCAACCACAAACAAAACTGAAGCTTGAAGTGCACTTTTTAAGGTTTCTAAAAATAATATATCAGTTCTTAATATATGTATAGAGGATTTCAAACTAAGAAACAAAAGGGTTTTCTATTTCATATATTTACGTTGTAAAAATATTGGTTTTACATATCAATAAGCAATTAATAAACATGATATATCATATATGAATAAAGCAGTAAATGCCTTTATACAATGGAAATACATATTCCCTTATTCGGTTGAGGAATGTTTAAGAAAAAATAAAAGAATATGGAATCACGAAGCAGTTTATGATGTTGCATACAGTTTTTTGTTGTTGTTTATATGCTTTTCTTAATATCAGTTATTACATAAAATGCTAAAAATAATAAACTATGTTGAGTACACTTAAAAAGAATCTTTATATTAGAGCTTAATATTGTACTCAAGAGCAAATTTTGGATCCCTGTATATGCATATCTGTGGTTGACATAGTACCTTATGACCGTAATACGCATTATTTTAATGCAAATAGCTTAACCAAGAAATATTATGTAAGAAAGTTTCAATAATTATTATAAATATGTCAATAATATGAAAATATATTGGAGAATGTGCAAATCCTACAACTAAACTTCACAAAGTTGTTGGTAGATAAAAACCAATTGTACAAAATTATTGAAACCTGTCACAAACGAAAAACATGTATCTTAGCTATATTAACTTGATAATAGAAATGATCATGATAACGATCCTATACAGTGAGAATTTATTTTATTAACAGTATTCCCATGCGAACAAAAGGCTAAATTGGAAATACACACATATCATAATGTGTGTATATAAATAATGGCTTTAATAATTGACTTACAATTAACAAGGCCGATGGCCTTGGTAGCCTTGGTATTGTTATATTTATATAACTTATTTATATAATTATTATTTATTTATATAATTTAGTGTAATTATATAAATAAATAACACAATGCTGCTTAAAGATGATACATGGATAGTACAATAATTGATAATGTACGGAGATGGATATTCTACAGCGAACATATATATACATACATATTTATACACAGACAAATATATATATATATATATATATATATATATATATATATATATAGTATATATATATATATATATATATATATATATATGTATATATATATATATATATATATATATATATAAATATAAATATATATATATCTATATATATATATATATATATATATATATATATATATTTATATATATATATATATATATATATATAGTATATATATATATATATATATATATATATATATATAAATATATATATATATATATATATATATATATATATACTCTCGAACCCCCTGCACACTTCGAAGTGCAAAAGAGAAAATAAAAAAATTAATTCGAATTCATTTAAATCAGTGATAAACTGCTTTTATTGTAATGCTCTGTCGTAAATAACATTCGTTGTTTTTCCATTTTCGGTGTAAACATACAGAACCGATAGTTTGCCAACGCGCGAACAGGCTACATAGAACTGTCCATGTGAGAAGACGGGATGCACTAAATTCACTGCACAAATTTCTAAAGATTGGCCTTGCGAGTAATTAATGGTAATCGCAAACGCAAGGAAAACAGGAAACTGAAGTTGTTAAATTCAAATGGTATATCAGACGGAATCATTGGGATACGTGGAATGAATACATATTCGCCTTTTAATTTTCCAGTTAAAATAGTAGCTTCAATTACATAAGCCATCAACCTTTTAATAGCAAGTCTTGTACCATTACAAAAACGGGGTTGATTGATATTACGAAGCATAATAATAGTGGCTCCAACTTTCTATTGGAGATTATGCGGATGCAAACCTGGTAAGTCCAACAAATTCAAAAATGCTGTTGGATAATTCACAACATCTTCTTCGTTGGTAACAGTATCGACAGACTTGTACAACACCACTTCGCCAGGAATCTTTGATTGTATAGCCAGGTTTAATAAATTACCATCTTTGTTCTTTGCCGCTAAAATTGCTCCTGCAATCAACCATGCATGGCATGTATATTATTGTGCTATGTTAGTGAAAACACATTCAATCAATTCCTCTTTTGACTATACGAAACGGCAAAAATCATTCTGCACCATTCTTAATTTTCAGCAATTGCTTAGAGAACTTATCAGCAGATGAATCATTCTGCAACTGAACACGAACGTTGGTAGTGAGTTTCAATATTTTAACAAATCTCCATAAATATGAAGATCTTAAGCAAGCGTTAATTTCATCGGCAGCTGTCGATCTAGGAATGACGGGCAATGTTTGCCTAAGATTTGAGTTATCTCGGAGATCTTTCATTGTTCTTTCCAAAGCTTCAACAGATTTCTCATTCGCGTACTCATGCATATGACGTGGGCTGTGCATGGACCGTGTATCATATTTTGCACAAAAACAGAACATAAAACATTTTCAACTTCATGCGATGTGATTTTATTCACCAACCATATTGAAATGTGAGCGTGTGGCAAACACGCTTTTGCCACTCCACAGAATACATCCAGCACTTCACTTCACCAAACTCTTTAGATTTCACGCTAAAACCCATAAGCACTTTCAATTTCTGCTTAAAAACACGGGCAGTGATATCATGGCGGTCGGTAGGACTTTGGCCAGTGCGTAAATTATCTTAAATGTCACTTCATTGCGGATTGCACGTAAATGTTATAAATAAATCTGGTCGACAGTAATGACGCACATAAGTCATTGCATCCTGCGCGTACTCATGCATATGACGTGGACTGTGATGTATTTATATGTAATTTATTTCATAGATCCCCGATGTTGTGATTTAGAATAGCTAAGTATATAAAAAATGGTTATAACTCATGAATCAATACACATACAGAAACCGTATATACATAAAAAAGAAACAAATTCGGTTCACGCATTCCGGAGAACATCAATTACTAACCCAATGCAACTTATTTATATATATATATATATATATATATATATATGTATATATGCATATATATATATATATATATATATATATATATAAGAATATTCACACACTTGGCATTATGTACCAGAAGTAAAACTATAAAAGTTTGCTTATCTCAAACGTCTAATCCGTCATAGTGAAAAGCTCGAAAAACTAAAACCAAAACCTTTATATTAACTTTTTATGTATATGCAAGCACCTATATACATATATGATATATTCTGGGAATTTTTATTTTCCAACAGTTTGAAAAAGTGTTACGGCATTAGAGGAAGTGGTTTCATTAAGATGTTGTAGGAGATATCAATCGTAAATACACGACGTAAAAAATCTTCGTTTCAAGGTCATAAAATTTAATAAAAGCCCTTGGATATGTAATATCAAAATATATTTCAAAGGCATTTTGTTTATCATACTCTGGACAAATTAAAAACCTGTCAATCAGGCAGCTAATAAACATAAAATGATTTTCATGAATTAGGTCGTTAATCATAAAATTGCGCTTTCCTATAAAGAAGTATAGTTCTTTTTAATATTCAAAGTTTAAGCTGAGAAGACGCTATTGCATTTTGTGACGTCGCATTTGAGATACCATTTACAAATTTATAGTTGCAAGATTATGTCATAGTGTGTTCTCAGTTTAAAACTCATTCAGCTAAATAATAGGAAACTATTGCACTTCAAAAAACTTGAAACCTTTTTAATATATTTACTTTTCCTAAATTCTTCAGTTTGATTGCCGAGTTATAACATTAATTGTCTGCAATAGTGTACTTTCACATCTTTTGTTATGTGGGAATCCGAAAGCTTTACATTGCAATTGCTGAAATCAGCCGAATTCCTATTAACAAAAGCTTTTATTCAACACTTAATATATGCAATCAGACCTTTAAATATATAACATGGATTACAATTATTATTCAAATTACAATTATTCAAAATTTTTTTCTTCATATTCACTTATTAACAAAATCGGAAGCTTCAGTACTTTTAACTGTCAATGGGGAGTACATGATATTTTATTTAGGGTAATCAAGGAATTTGCTGCCTCATAAACTGTTCGTTTAAAATAAATTTTTATTATATTTATCTTTTAAACATAACATACATATATAACTAGTTCTTTATATTGCGTTTAATCAATTGCTTGTTATTTTTCATATTTAGAAATACATTTCTTCCTTGTTAATTTTTAATAAAAATTTATTTTTATAGTAATACATGCATGCTTTTGTATGGATAAGTACATATTTTGTGAATATTTTCTGTTTTAGTTTAGATTATAAATTAACTGCCCGTTGGCCGACGTCGCGACCTATCGTTCGATCTCCCAAGTGCATGTAAAGCATAATATAGTTGGAAATTTTTGTTCTTGTTTGTTTGTGCTAGCGAACGATAGCTGGCGATATCGACGAATAGGCCCTTAATTAAATATTATTAATGAATATGTCTTTCTATGGATGTTTATATACTTGGGTTGCAATATACTTGGGTTTGTATAATGACTAGATTAAACTCATTTGCTAAGTGGATTGTTGGTTTGTATATAATTCAGTTACAGTCAACAACTACATGATAAATTTTTCACCAAACTTAATTATCTCGATAATGTGCTCTTTAATTAATTTATATATGTAATGAATATTTATATTGGTAATTACTTAACACAACAAGTTTTTATTTGCTTTTAAGAAATGTGTTTCCTTTTTTGAATATGAATATATTTTTACGGTGCGAGCGAATGTATGATATTACTTCGCCACGGATATATAATGTTATTGTCAACTAATATATGTTTATATATATAACAATTATGTAACTAAAATAAAAATTTATAAATAAGCGCAAATGAAATATTCTTACAATATTTTGTGTTATGTATATGAAATGCTGGCATTAATTTTTTTTTGTTCATGCAATTTTTAAGGGAGGAGTGGGCGCTCAATTAAAGATATGAAAATGCTATAACACGTAACAATTATTTTAGTATTTTTACCTTTCATGGAACTTTAGTTTTAGTTATACTATTAAACTTATTCGAAAATTTTTAAGATTATATTGTATTATTATATTAATATTAGATTTTGTGGTATGATGAACGAGTATATGTTGTATGTATTTTTTATAAATAATTTTTTTTCTTGTAAGTAATCAAATACTGTACGATTTTTTTTATTATATATAATTTTTATTTATATCTGGTTTAGCTTAGTTAGAGTCTGAATCTGAGTCACTAGGTGGCGGTACTGGTGAAGCGGTTGTTTTTGCAGCAGGCTCTTCGCGTATAGGTCTAGTTGCTGCCAAATAAGCATTAGTTGATTCTCCATGCGTTGTCTCAATACCAACCCTGAAAAGTATGCAATTCTTAATACACCTTTTAAAAGCCTTAAGCTATATACACACGATTGGCAGATCTTACAGTATTGTAAGAAAAATTTGCAGAAACTATCTAAAGCTATGTACACACGCTTTGCAGGTCTTACAATATTGTAAGATCTGGCAATGTCCTAGCAACATGCTGACAACGAAAAATTTTTAGCAAAAGGTAAATTGTGTGTTCAGACGATTGTAAGAAAACCTTAAAATTTCATTGGCAGACAATTGGAAGGCTATAAATTTGTCTGCCAACAAAAATTGGGTGTTTAAACGATTGTCAGACTATTGTACGGAAAGAATTGCCAAATGCGTTGCTAGACATTACACACCTTTTATTTGCTTATATACGTATATGAATAGCATTGCCAATATAAATACTTTTCTGACAATAGTGCCATTGGCAGATGTATAGTTTTATTACATCTGTCAATAAGATATGAGCTTCCAATAGCTGGCAATTAGCTGACAATGGCAAAAAAGAGTGTTCACACTGTTGTCAGATATCTAACAATATTTTTGTCTTCCAATGTACCGACAATGCTTCTTCTGACAACGTTGCAAGACAAAAATTGTAAGTTCAGACGGTTGTTAGATATTTTCTGCAAATTTTTCTTACAATATTGTAAGATCTGCCAATCGTGTGCACATAGCTTAACAACCGTCTGAACTTGCAATTTTTGTCTTGCGACGTTGTCAGAAAAAAACATTGTCGGTACATTGGAAGACAAAAGTATTGTTAGATATCTGACAACCGTGTGAACACTCTTCTTTGCTATTATCAGCTAATTGGAAGCGCATATTTTATTGTCAGATATGCTAAAACTATACATCTACCAATGGCACCCTTGTCAGAAAAATATTTATACTGGCAATGCTATGCATATATATAAACAAATAAAAGGTGTGTAATGTCTAACAACGCATCTGGAAATTCTTTTCATACAACATTCTGATAATCGTTTGAACACACGTTTTTTGTTGGCAGAAAAATTTATAGTCTTACAATTGTTTACGTTTAAGCGTTAATTGTATATATGACATTACGAAACTGATGTTTCCATTAAAATAAACAAAATATTAAAAAGTTCTAGTCTGGTATATTTTTAACTAATCTTATTTATTTGTAGATATTTATCTACATCTTAATTTAACTATTAATAAACTAACTATTTGACATACTATCATTATACTATTATAATATGAAATTTATTTGACAAGATGTCAAATAGTTAATTTATTAACAGCCAAATTGAGATTTTATTTTTCATTTTGCCTTATAACGCTTTCTAATTGTATAAAGTTATAGAAAAATAATATAGAGTCATATCGAATAAAAGTTGTTTGTATATATATATATATATATATATATATATATATATATAACATGGCATATAACGGTGCTTTGAGTTTTCTTTCAAGATTCAATACACTGAAACTATTTAGTAATATACTCACGCATTTGGAAATTGACTACCGAATTAAAAATTTTTTATACATTTTTCTTTCAAGTAGCCAACTGTTAATATGTGTTGCGATTTATTAGGAGAGCAGTGAAGCGAACATTTTTATTTGTTTCTTTAATGATCGCACTTTGAAAAGGAAATCTACTAGATATTTTCTTGCAGGCTACGCCACAGTGTCAATTAAAATTCACAAGCAGTATGTGAATAAATGAAATGAAACGTGTTTGCCGTTCAACATGCTTTGTTTGATGTTTGCTGGCTGCTAAACCAACTGAAAATATCTAACTATTATGGTGCGTAATTAATATATTTCGTTACATAATGAGCTTATACCGATGTTTTCGGTCAACATAAATAACAATTATTTTTTAACTTATTTTAAAAGTATAAGTCAAATAGCCTCTAACTTTGTTCGAATGGCATTTTCATTATGCTGAACCGTTAAGGGAATCAGATTCAAAAACTTACCTATATTCATGTCTCGCCAAATATCTTACATACTTTTCGGGTGGTTCATCTGAATCCGAGTCTTGTATACTAACGGAACGAATTGTTGTATGTGATACTTGAGTTGCTGGCATAGTGAACTCCACGAAAGCATATGGTGCTAATTCACTAGGTATTTGGTCATAAGAAGTTAAGGCCATGCGGCACACCAATTGATGTGTAGTGTAAGCGCCTGCATATGTGACCAGAAAAAATTTACGTAATTCTAAAAGTTAAAAAGCGTGGAGATTTTAAAGCATACCTTGGCCTTCTTTTGGCAATCGTGGACACCTCCAAACAATGGCACGATGATGATGTTCATATTTAGCTTGACCTGAGGTCACTTCAATCAATGACTCCTGCAGTGTATCGACAGCTCCTAAAATGCGTTCAATACCCTTAATTTTACCAGTACGTCTATGAGCTGACTTTACAGAACCGTATCTAAAGATACAAACAATTATTAGTTATAAAATTTTTATATTTTGTGAGTAATCGCAGCACTTTATTGTCATTTTTAGTAGACTTCTACTTTCTACTTTTTTAAATACATCTTAGAACTCGTCGATTTTGTTAAAATGTTGAATGGAAATTAATAAAAATATGTACAATATGCGATATTGTCTTAAGCAGTTCTTACCTAAAATGTTTTTCAACGCGGAATAAGTAAATCCAACATTCTGGTATAGGAAACCGAATGGAAACATCTTCACATGGTATTTGGCCTAATTTACGTGAAGTAAAACCGGGAACCAAAATGTCTGCTCTTAGTTCAACTTTATTACCCGTTACTATCCACTGAGCCTTTAATTGTAAGGGAAGTTCACGATTCTTAGGCGGTCTAACACGAAAGCGTAGTAACTCTATGTAGTTGGCATCAGGCGGCTGGAATCTAAAGATAAAGAAAAAACATTCAAATCAGAAACCCATTGAAATTTCGTATTAGCATTTACTTGTAACGTACTTAATAATTCTAGTCTTTTCATATTCTTCTTGATCCACTACACTGTGAAATTCAACTGCTTCCAGACGAATCCACTCTTCAGTGACCACTGGTATAATGTCATGACGGCCTACAACTTCTTTACCCTGGCGCCACATATCATTCACACCCAGCTCTATATATGGCATGCCTACATAAATGAGAAATCATTAATAGATAATACAATTGAATAGCAGTCGCCAAAGAAAATCTGTAACCTGTTAGAAAAGCCAAAAAGAATATTCTCACTCTGGCAATTTGTTTAAGAATCTTTCCTTCCAAGTCCTGTTCTACATATATTTCATCCACTCCTGTTACTTGCACTTCCTCCATTTTATAAGTTAGAGCACGTTCACGTAAGGCAGGTAAGCGGAAAAGGGCTTCCTCAATGCAAACGGAAAACTGCTTCATGTCTTCATAGTTCATTGAACCGATTTTGAAAAGCTGTGATGATTGTGGTGCATGCTCAACTGGTAGGCCTAACTTTTTTAGATCACTGCCGAACTCCTTGACACCTTCATAGTCTCCGGCTATCGCATATTGTGCAAATTTAGTTAGTTTGTTTGTAATACGTTCGGCTTTGGTCACTTGGCCAGGTCTTACACCAGGTCTTTCTTTATAGAAGATGTATTGTAGTTTCATAGTAAAAATTTTACCAAATTGGTCGTACTGCTGTGCTCCTATTTCTGAAACTGAATATGAAGGCTGAAGTGGAAGTTCCTGAAACGCTTGTTTATCGGAAGCTTGATTGCAGAGCTGAACTACTGGAACATCATTTTGAATAACCAACCGAACGAATACCTTCTTCCAAAACCGCTGACCGGTTATTTTCTTTTTATTTGGCTGTCGCAATTGCGCTTCCCAACCAGTACCGATGTAATTCACACGTGGAAATTCTTCCAGCGGTTGGGAAATATCTTCATCGAACAGGGGTGTTTGAGGAGTCTCTTGGGAATCTGTGCGTTTTATAGAAGAATCTTCTTGTAGGGTTGGTGCTGGAAAACCTGTATCCTCGAATGGATTTACCACGGTAGTCACATCACTTGAATGCTGCCCAGATAGCATAGCACGAGCTGGAGGTGGTGGAGCTAATTGGGGTGCTATAGAAGTCAATCCTTCTGTTTTGGGTCTTATAACAACGTTAAAGTCTTTTTCGACTGACTCAACAGAGTCCGAGCGCACTGGTGCCTGCATACTATAAAAGTCATCATCTTCGTTCCCAAAACCATCACTGGCGTCAGCAAAAGCATCTGCTGCTGGAGTGGTAACACTAAATGCATTTTCACCCCATGCTTAAAATTAAGCATTTTAATTAACAGAATGATATGAATCTGTGTTTTAATATCAACTTACCGTCGCTTGCAATTGGTGTCACAGCCCCAGATCCACCGCTAAATCCATCTAACATACTAATATTGTCCTTTTTCACAGACTCAAATTTGGCTGAGAAAGCATCGAACTCATCTGGCTCTGCAAATATATTTGTGGGTAATTCTTGTTGTGGCTCATCCATAGGATCTGGATCTGCAGAAAATATATTTATTGCCGCAATTGGCACATCAGAAGCTTCAGTACTATTTGCGTATATATTTTGTACCACAGTAGTCGCTGCGGTTGTGAAAATATTTTCTGTCATGGTGTCATTGTTACTAGTGAATATATTCTCCATAACCGCGTCTGTTGTGGCAGTAAATATATTTTCTGTAACTTTAACTGATTCTGTATAATCAGAAGTAAAAACATTTGTCACCGCATTCGTTGGAGGGTAAGTTTCTTCCTCTTCATCGGGGCTAGCAAATGGATTCGCTGAACCAGCTCCACTTGGAGGTGCAAAATCTAAACCAGTATCCATTTCTTCTACTGCAGGTTCTTGCACTTCAAGGTCAACATCACTTGCTACTATATCGGACAATTCTTCTTGTGGTGAGTCTGGCAAAGCCTGAGTTGTTGCAGCAGATTCTGTTGGAGGACTTTGATCAGACTCGACATTTGTACTCGCTTGGAAAATAATGGAAGCCGAATCATCTGCTCTCTTAGAATCTGGTTCAGTTTCTATAACTACGGCAGGAGTTTCCGCCTTTGGTTTAGGCTCTTCTTCGTCATCTGATCGTGGTAAATCTTCAACAGTTGTTATTTCAATATCGGGTGTTGGAGCTCTTTGTTTATTAGTTGGTTCTTGAACAGCTATTCTATTTAGTTGACTACTATTATATATAGCTGGCTGTGGTTCTGTGGTTATGTTATGTGTACTTTCATCTGGTCTAGTTAACACAGAACTAAAAATAACAGTCTCTTCTGGCTTTAACTCAATATCTTCTGGTACTGGCTCAACAGCTGAAGGACCAAGTACTAGATCATCACTTAGCAAGTCGGGTTTGGCCACTGTGTGAGCAGGTTTATCAAACAAGCTTAATATATCCTCTTTACTTTTAGGTGGTGGAGGTTTCGGTGGCTTGGTAGTACCAAACATGTCAAATAGATCTTCGGAATCTGCTGGAGTTTCTTCTTGTTTTTGTGGAGCGGGTGGAACTGGGGGTATGGCCTTTGGTGGAACCTGTTGTCCAGCTAAATTCGGTTGCATTGGCCTAGGTGGAACAGGTCTTGGTGGTGGAGGACGGGGAGGGTGCTGCTTAGCTGGCGAAGGCATTGGAGTCGCTCCTTGAATAGTGGGAATACCTGTAGGTATGCCAAATGGATTATCATTTGATATCATGGTCTTTGCGCCAGTTCCTATTAGGTCAATATCAAAACCTTGCACGTTGCCAGAAGAACCACTTTCAGATACGTCCAACAGATCGGCTAAGCCACTGTCGGGAGTAGGACTCGGCGAGCGTAAATCTCTCATAGATATAGGGCTAGGAGAGCGCGTTGCTGGTATGCGCCCCAACAACTCTGAACTTGTTTCGTCCATTTGATTTGAAACAGAGTTTATTAGCTCTTGTGTTTTTGGAGGCAATGGTCTAGGTGGTGGAGCCTTTTTTTTATTATCCTCTTCCTCTTCTTGTGCTGATTTAATACTTAATGCATCATCCTCAGCTTCAATTGTAGTACCAAAGAAACTCATGGCCGGGTCAATATCATGTTCTTGCTGCTCTGTTTCATCCCCTACATCATCACCAAATGCGAAAGGGTTTACTGCTGATGCCGAGGTACTAAAAGGATTATCTTCTCCGACCTCGGTTACATTAGACTGCACTAAGAATGGATTGACTGTGGGGTCATCCACTCCATCCATTTCGTCATCCATTAAAAAGGGGTTAGCCATTTTGTATGTACTCGTTAGCTTTTGCGAAATATCTAGTATTCAATCAATTCACTTTCAAGAAGTTTTATTTCAGTTTCTCCTGGATGTAGATTTTCAGCAATAGATGTATCGAAAGGATCAACTTCGGCCTGACTAGTGAATTGCTTATGTGGTAATTGAGGAGTTAGAACCTTATCTCCTAACCCCAACTCTTGAGCGTCGCTTTGAATGTCTAAAACTCCTGTAGGGCTATCCGATTTTCTTTCTGGAAGTAATTCGCTTTCGAGAAGTTTAAGTTCTGCTTGACCCGGTTGTAAATTGGATGCTATTGAAGTATCAAATGGATCAATAACTTGATCTATTGAATAGTCAGGCAAATCTTTTTTTTCTTGTGCTGGTGTCAATACTTTGGTGTTTATATTTTCTTTTACTGTTAATAAATCCTCTGCCGGTACTGGAGTTGGAGGTGCCCTAGGATCAAAATCTGGATCCGATAAACTATGTTGCAATGTTGGTTTAGCTAATAGATCACTTTCAAGATGTTTCAACTCAACGTCACTTGGTTTATTTTCCGGTACGTACGAAGTATCAAATGGATCTTCTGATTCCTTTTCTTCAATCGAAGAACGTGAAGGTGCGTAGTATGGAGTTAAAGGCTTTCTATTGCTGCCTCCCTCTGATGTTCCTAGCAAATCTTGATTAGGTACCGAAAATCCGACAGACTTGTTTTGTAAACTTAAGCTTAGAGATGATTTGCGTCTGGATGTATCAGACTCTTCTTGGAGTTTTGGTTCCACAACTAACTGCGCCGATGCTTGGGATTGCTCTTGCGATTCAGGATTTGTAGTGGACTCTTCAGCTCTTGGATCAAAGTCTGGATCGCTTAAAGATTGCTTAAGTGTTGTCTTAGAAAGAACAATTACTGCTCCAGCTACAGTTGTATCAAATGGATCAAAATCCTCTGAGTCTATATCAACGTTCAAGTGCTTAGCAATTATTTTAATAGCTGTTGGTGGTGGCGGCCTAGCTGGTGGAGCAGCTTTTTCTTCTGCCCTGGGATCGAAATCGGCGTCTTCTTCAAGAACAGTAGTCTTTTTGATAACTTGATCGGCGTAAGAAGTGTTGAAAGGATCGTCGTCTCTCTCTTCTTCGTCGTCGCTGATGTAAATAGCACCTTCAATCAAATGTGGTCCGCTAGTAGGTCTGGGCGGTGGTTTCTTAGAATTATCTTAAATTAATGTACAGTTTTATGAAAAATTAATACTAAAAGAAAAATAATATAGTAAACCTGTGCCTTGTTCCTCTCCTGGTAATTCAAACTCAGCCCAGTCTGCCTCAGTTATATCTGTTAAGACTTCCGCCTTGGGAAGAGGGATTTCTGTAATAACTTTGATTTCTTCTCTTTTGTTCAATGACTCAGCAGCTAGTTCAGCAAATTCGTCGTCTTCTGGACTTTTTAAAGTATCAAACTCAGAAAGATCGGGTAACCCAGACTCTTCTTGATTTTCTTTCTCTTCTTCGTCGTCCGATGTTGGCTTTTTAGGTTGTATAAAACTCAAATGCAATGATATACTTAAATCTATTGAAGCATCTGGTTCGGGTACATCATCAACAAGTTCATCTAACAGATTTCTTTGAGGTTCGAATGCTAATAGATCTTCCTCATCAAGGTCACCTTGATCGATGCTATCGCTTAGCAAAAGATTTTTGATACCCTTGCGTAGTTTTCGTTTTGGTTTGGCGAGCTCAAGTGCCTTTTCGCGCTCCACACGCCCCGAAAGAACTTCAACTGCAGCTCCTAAGCTAACAAGTTTCTTATTACCTTTGGCTTTATCAGCTCCAACAATAACTTTTTCAGCGTAAGCGGTATCAAATGGATCTGGACCGTCGTCAAAATCTAATACTGGTGAGTCTGGCACTACTAATTGTACTTCACCCCTTGTGATAGCATCAACGTACTCAGTTACAAAAATATCATCAACCTCAGCTTCGTCTTCCCCTTCCGACTCAGAAAGTTCCACTACAGCCTCAGCTAGTTTGTCTCGCTGAGCCTCTAGTTCAGCGGCTTTACGTTTGTCTTCTTCTAAACGTTCAGCTTCACGTTTTGCTGCTTCTTCTGCTTCCTGTTTTTTCTTTTCGGCGGCAGATGGGAGTCGCTGATAGAACGACTCCTTCTTTATACGATCTAACTCGTCCTGGGTCTTATGTAGTATATTGTCAACTCCAGATGTTAATGCTTTGAATTTAGCCCACTCTTCGTCCTCTGTAGTGTTTTGAGAACCGTTGCCTTTGGAGGCGGTAGATTCCTTGTTTTCAACCGGATCCGATGATGTATTTGCGGATGCTAACTCGGAGATTACAGAAATATTTGATGTAGTCGCTGTTGTTGCTAAACCTTCAACATCTGATGCTGCATCGGATTCACCAGCATCTGATTTAGCAGCAGCAGACTCCTGCTTGGCCTTTAGTTGGCGTTTGTACTCTTCGAGCTCCTCTTCAGTAAAAAGTTCTTGGTCTTTTTTAGACTTCTTTTTTTTCTTTTTTAAACCTTTGGGTAATTTAAGCATTCTCTAATAAAGGAGACATCGAAAAACGGTCTGAAAAGTGCAATGAAAAATTCATAAAAACTGTCTTTGGTACGGTTAAAACTTGTATTATATATGTATATATGTATATATATATATATATATATATATATATATATATAGATATAAATATATATATATATATATATATATATATATGTATATATATATATATATATATATATATATATATAAATATATAAATATATATATATATATATATATATATATATATATATACATATATATATATATATATATATATATATATATATATATATATGTGTATATATATAGAATATATTATAACATATATTATAATATATTGTATATATATATATACATATATATATATATATATATATATATATATATATGGTTATATACACTGCCAGTCACTTAAATAGGTTCACTAATTTTTACACTTACATTTTAATTTTATCTTAAAATAAACTTAAGGAGAAAATTTTTTGAACTCAAACTAAGAGATACCATAAATGATCAAAGTTAAAGATGGTACAATAAAAATAAATTGTAATATATTGGTTTTACTCTAAAATGCAGTAAAAACACGTGTAAATTTTATGCCACATGAATAGGTTCACTTGGAATAAAATTTGTTTGCGTTTGATCTTGGACGGTATAATTTCAAATTTAAACGAGTTACTGCAATGCTTTTAAAAATTTTATTGAAAATGGGGCGCAACAAGCAATTAAATTTAAAAAAAGATAAAACTATAGCATTTAAAGAAACTGGCTTTAAGTCGTAGAAATATCGCAAAAAATTATATAAAAAATATGTCCAATTATAGAAATAACATAAAAGTACGTACGAAAACAGTTACATCACAAGCGGACAGAAGGGCTATTATAAGTGCTGCCACAAATTCGAGCGATACTGCTGCAAGTGTTAGGACAAAATTAGGTATAGCAGCTGGCGTAAGCACTGTAAGGTGAATAATTAGAAGTGCTAATATTTTCAAGAGATTTGAAATTAAAAGAAACCATCGCTAAATGCTATTCGTAAAGCGAAACGGCTGCAGTTTGCACGGAAACATATAAGCAATAAAAATGAATGGCATCGTGTGTTTTTCTCAGACGAAAAAAAGTTTAATTTAGAAGGTCCAGATGGATATAACTATTATTTTCATGAACTACGTAAGGAAGAACGTTACCTTAGTCGTCTGAATAGCTGTGAGGGAAGTTTAATGGTGTGGGGAGCAATTTCATATTATGATAGATGTGAGCTTCAATTTCTGACATAAAAAATGAACGCGAATAATTACAAAGCTAAACTTGAAAAGGCGTTTCCACATTTTTCTGATGTACTCGGACCGATTCTCTGGACATTTCAACATGATAATGCCCCGATTCACAATGTCAGGGCTGTAAAAAGGTGGATTCGAAGGCAGGGTGTTAATATTTTCAAGTCACTACCACACTCCACTGACCTAAATATCATAAAAAATGTAAGGGGTTTGCTTTCTCGAAAATTGTACGAATCCGGCAAACAATATGAAACAAAAGAAGCTTTGTTTGAAGGAATTAAAAAATCTTGGTCCGAAATTTCAGTACCATTAATTGAAACTCCTTATAACTTTTGAAGTTACATCGAATGAAGGTGGATATAATATTATTAAATCATTACCAAAACATTGTAAAAATCTTGAAAAATAGAAACGTTTTACATAAAAAAATTTTGTTGTTGAGTATTTAAATTGAAGATGGTGAACCAATTAAAGTGGCCCAAAAAAATTATGCCCATAAACATATTAGTTCTGCAAAAAAAAAAATATATATTAAAATTCAGTTTTTAACTACAGAAACAATTTCTTTTAT
Source organism: Linnaemya vulpina (assembly GCA_963675445.1). Classification (NCBI taxonomy): domain Eukaryota; kingdom Metazoa; phylum Arthropoda; class Insecta; order Diptera; family Tachinidae; genus Linnaemya; species Linnaemya vulpina. Next base: position 48,292,714 of record OY776280.1, on the reverse strand, counting down.
TTTAATGACACAATCCATACTTTACTATTTCAAAATAATATATAATAATAAACTTAATTAATTTTAGAAAAAATTAATTAAATTTAAATGCGATGAATATAGTGAACCTATTCAAGTGACCGGCATTGTATGTATATATATATATATATATATATATATATATATATATATACATACATATATATATATATATATATATATATATATATATATATATGTATATATATATATATATATATATATATTTATACATATATATATATACATATATATATATATACATATATATACATATATATATATATATATATATATATATATATATATATGTATGTATATATATATATATATATATATGTATATATATATATATATATATGTATATATATATATATATATATATATATATATATATATATATATATATGTCTACTGAAGGATATGCGAGTTAGTATGTACTTGTATTATTAGGAAGGATTACATATATACATATACTTATGAATGTTATGTTACAGTATAGAACATAAAAGCCTTGAAACTTATAATGACTCATATGAAAAGCGTATTACAATTATTTTACAAAAGAAGTTAGCAATAAACACTTGAACGAAAAACTAAAAGATATGAGGATATGGGGTGCATGTACATATAAAGAGTCAACTCACCAAATCTTTTGTTTTTATTCAAAATGTAACATCACAACTAACCATTTATTATGTTTTTAATTGTTTGTTTGATTGCAATGCCGATTACTGATGCATGAGTATGCAACAACTATGATTTTTCAAAAACGAAAAGAAAAAAATATAGAGCTGAATCTCTTCAATAGAGAATCAAATATATGTTTTACATCACATATATACAAATCATATTATTATCACTTCGGCAGGCACCATCATCGCTGCTTATATTAACTGCTCAGTAAAAGTTAAAATACCGCTACTTTGTAAAGTAGTATGCTGTTATAAAAAGTAAGGGAGAAATATATTAAAGCTTGCACTTTATGTTCGAAAAGTACCCAGAGGTTTACACTACATACGGAAAAAACAGAACACAAAAAACACACACTAATATTTTGTATATGAAAGCAGATACAGGAAAATCTATATTCGTTCACATCAAATGGGAAAAATCGATTTTTTCACACATAGTTTTCACAAGAGGAAATTTTGTTTTCAATTATAATGGGTTTAATAACAATGAACCATATATATCTTTCGATTTAAATTAAATAAATATATCCTAATATACAACGTTAAAGACTTTTAAACATACTTATTTATATTGAAATTATAATCTTATCATACATAAGAAAACTCAAAGAATTGAAATTTCGCTTCAGAAAATTAAGTTTACTTTGCATTACAATATTCTCGAATTCCTTTTATAGCATCTGTTATTTTATTAAATTATTTAGTGAAACTTACGTCTCTGTTTGTGATAAAATTTTCAGTTTATATATATTTATTTAGGTATTTTATATTTTCAGATTTTGTTCTTTAAGCACTAGATTACGTATCGCGTATGAAGTATCAGAAAAGTTTTAACTGAATGATGAAAATTTTATTGCAAGTTTCATCGTCAAAAAAGGGAAGAAAAAAGCTTTTGTTTGTTCGAAAAAGCTTATTAGGCATTTGACAGATACTTGACCTTAGAAGTTCACGTTTATGTGTTAATCACGTTGAGACAAATGTCAGTTACAAGTTGTTTATAATCTTATTTGACATATATTTCTCAAATAAGGGTAGTAATGAAAGAAAGAGAGTAAAAAGTTTCTATATGACTTCTGACATTTGTACTGCGCATGTATCTATCTTGTAAAACGATGTCTCATATATGTTAACATTATTAAGGAAATTTTACAATATTCTTTGATTTTGTTTTGAAGTATACGTTGTATTTGAATATAAGTTCTCTTAGTTTTTATAAACAAGAGATAATGTTACACGATATATTACTTAGAAAATCAAACTAAATCTAAAGTAAAAATTTATTATATACATTCTTTGACAATATATTGGCAAATTATTTAGAGCATAAGGAGAACTTAAAATGTTAATGCAAGACAAATATATTGTTGGAATGAAATTTACATGCTACAATATTATATTTTTAGTGGATAGATAGCATTTATTTTTATCCAGTTTTGATTCATGAAAATCAATACAGTGGCTATTGAAAAATTTTAAATTGGACCTCTGGTTCTCTTTTCTAATTTTACATAGAAATTCGTGCTTTTCTATTAATTTTTTTAAAGGCCTTATAATGAAAATTATATATTCTTTACAAAAACAACATAGTAGGCATTTCAGTCATAAATAGATTCTTGACTATTCCGGTTATTTATATATACTGATTTATATTGCTTTTATTGCTTTTGTACGTAGGATTAAAGAGAATAGCACTGAATTTGCTGCTATGAGTAAAAAGGAAAAAAATTCAAGTAAAAGGATCAATCTTAATATAGAAGTTTTAAATATGCTTTAAAACGAACAGGCTTACTTTTCCGTTTATGTTTAGTAGATGTTTCTCATACTAACTTCCTTTCAGTATACTCGCCTTGGTAACGGTTTTCGAATTCTATTACAACTTGATGGATGCGTTCTCCTCGTTTTTCCAAGTAAGAATGTGTGATGTACATCTTTAGATACATCCGATGAAAGAAAAATTCTCCTGATTGCTACGCAAGCCCCAGAAAACATCACAATCTAATTTATATTTTTTTTATCTTTTTGAGGGCCTCAAATTTAATATTAAACTTTCCACTTTATACACATGCCTATATTGTTGACGACAGTGAATGGCATCATTTCTACTATCCCAAGGCAAAGATAACTGCATTATTTGGTGTACCCAACCCGCATTCTACTCAAAAAACACACATCTCTAAATCTCTACTAACTTCCCATTTATATTCCATACACTTAATTGCAGTTAATAGCATTTTAATACTGTCGGTTCGGAATGTGCCAATGTAATATGTCAATAAAAAGATGCCATTTGGTTGTGTTACAGAGAATACCGATTTCTTCAAATAAACCTTTCATGTCATGACCAAAACAGAGTCGATCTTCTTTACAAAAAAAAAAACAAGAAAATTCTTTATGGGGGTTTCTTTGATGGGATAATCATAATGAAGTAAGTTCCATTGTTTTAAACGTTATGTTAATAGCTCACCTTACTTTTTGCAAGATTTAAGTATCTTATTAAGCCATTTAGATCTTCAGAGCTGATAGAGTGTGGTATATTTTGGAATTTTTCAAAAAGAACTTTTTTCGAATCTCTTTACTCATGGGATCTCACTTTCGACGCGATTTTTAAATGTGCTGATTAGTTTGTAGTATCGATCGATTCTAAAAAACTCTTTGAAAAGTGTTTTATTTCTAAGTTTTTCTGAGATATCTTGAAATCTACGGGTTCAAATTCACAGTAAGTCTATGCTTAGGAAAGCTTGTTTTTTGATTACTATAAAAAAGTCGAGAACTATAACTGATCTTACATAAACCACCTTTTTTCGAATATATTCGTTCACGATATATCACGAACGAATCAAACGATTTTGATCCAGTTTGCAGTGATCAAAGTAGTTCTTAAATGTTACGAGATGTTTGGTTTGTGAAATCGATCGGTTAAGCAGTTAACAGTTATAAACAGAAGTGCTCTGAACCCCACTAGTTTGGTTTAATTCGGTTCAGCCCTTTAAAATTCATATACATATAGACTTAGTACAGACCAACGACTTTCCGACTTCTTAACATTTTCAATTCCTAGCGAGAAGTTAAAAACTCTTAAGAAAAAAAGAATGCAAATTAAAATGTTCTGCTATCATAACCATATCGTGGTTACGCTCTTTTGGGCAAATATTTTTTACAAGTGTGAACGTAACCTTATTTTCCTTATTTTGATCGTATTATTTTATATCATTAAAATTCAGTTGTATTCATGTAATTGTTGTTGCAATCATCAAAATTAGTGAAAGAAATAATTACATGATTCTTAAAGGATAGATAGGGAAAGGAAACGTGCTAAAAATAAGATTTTACGCTTGATATCAAAGCATTTTGATCTTAAAAGTTGGATAAATTTGAAAATTCTTATTCCAAGAATTAACTCTTGATTTTTCAAAATGGTATGTTAGATCGAAATCGTGTTCTAAGCAATATATCGAAATTTCAGATTGTGATTAATAGTCTTTGATCAATAATACATTCTTGAATACTTACGAATATGATATGGCTTATGTTCGATGTCAAAAATGTATTTTTGTTAAATATATTATTATTAAGGTTATATTCTTAAATAGTTAGAATTAAATCTTAATATTAAGATAATGTTCTTAAATTAATAAGAATTTATTCTTCATTATAATCTCATTGATTTTTGATGTCAAAATAAAACGCATTTTTTTCATACATATATATATATATATATATATATATATATATATATACATACATATATATATATATATATATATATATATATATATATATACATATGTATATATATTATTTAAAAGAAAACGACAATATTTAAATTCTTAAAATTATGTTAGCTTCTGTCTAACATCTGTTTCTCCATTATTAATGAGATACAAATGCAAAGGAGGAGGAATTACTTCCTGTATATTTTGTTTTTCATATATTGTAAACTTGTAAATGTTACATTTGAACCTAAAATAAATAAATTCAATGTAAAGTATACCTTTTCTAGTTACCTTTGAAATAGCTAAAATAAAAAACATTCCTTAAAACGTACTCCAGTTAAAATTCATTTAAAAGGGTTTTCAGCAACTCATTATCATCTAAAATGTCTGATAGCACTTCTTGTGTATTGCGGTTAAATTCATATTCTCCATCACTTATTGAAACTACTACTGGTATAGTAAAAATAACCACTTCGTCCGAGTTATTTTTTTTTCCATTCATTTTATTTATTAATTTAATTTTTTCTTTATTTTAAACTTTTTTCACGTGTGCCTTAGCAAAGATTATGTATGTATATAAGGTAGTGCATGACAACCACACAGAACGTAAACTGCCTAGTATATTCAAGAAGATTTTCTCAATGAAACGTTTTGTGATGAGGAGAATTCCAGCAGAAAAAAACTAGGATTTATTCAAAGAGATTTCTTATTAATATTTATATAGGCTAAATTGTTCTAACTTAGTTAAAATCTTAGAAAGACATGATGATAAATATTCCTATGCACAAAGGAAGTCAAGATCAGTTTTATTCAACTTACATAGCAGAGCAGAACAGCTGTTTTTGAAAGTCGCAACACTTTCATCTTCAGTTCTCATGTGTATATTGTGTTTATCACCACTGTTTAGGTGGCTTAGTTGAATGTGATAACAGTTTTCTATTTACACAAATTTTATTGTGAAAAACAATCCGAGAACTGTATCAACCTGATGCTAACACTTGTGTGTTATAATACCTGTGTTACCATTTGATTATTTTCTTCATGTCCCATTTTTCTGAATTTTTTGTTCCATTATACATTAAGTCAAACTTTTTTGGTTTGAATTTTATACTTAAGTATATGTGAACGTTTTTCCAATTTTCATTGGTAGCTCAAGCCAAAGCTTAAATTGTATGTGATTTTATTTTTATTGAACATTTTTATTTTGCTATATTAATATTTATATAGGCTAAATTGTTCTAACTTAGTTAAAATCTCAGAAAGACATGATGATAAATATTCCTATGCACAAAGGAAGTCAACATCAGTTTTATTCAACTTACACAGCAGAGCAGAACAGCTGTTTTCGAAAGTCGCAACACTTTCATTTCTTATTATTTTTATGTGATAAATCTTTTTAATTTTTTCAATATGTAAAACATGAAATTGAGGAGAAAATCTTATTATTTACCCTTTTTTACTCAAATTTCGATACTTTTGGCACCAAAAAAACAAACCATAGAGAAAATCTTCTTGATTCTATTAGGTTTTCTTATAAATTGTATAAAACAAGAATTTCTTATTAATTTTTTTGGGCTGTCTTATTAATTTTTTTCAAAAAGAATTTCTTATTGATTCCATTAAGCCTACTTAATACCTCTTTTTTATTAGGTCTTCCTTCTTGATTTCATTAGGTTTCTATTTGATCATGTGTAAAACACCTTATTAATTTTTTTAATAAGAATATCTGCTAGATTAGTAGGCTTGTTATTTCATGAATGCATACAAATCAACATAGAGACAAATTTTTATGATATTTTTTTTTTTAATTTATAATTTTGTTTGCGTGTTTGTATAAGTGTTGCGTCGAACATCTCTATATATATGCACTTTAAATCAAACTTTTAGTTTAAAGTGGACAAGTGATAAGTCAAGAAGTGGAAAACATAATAAATATATTTTTGCTTAAAAAAGGAAAGTATTTATTTAAATTAATTAAATCGAATTAATAAATAATGGCCTCTATAATATGGAAAATAAAATTGTTTTGAAACGGAAAGATGGGAAGAGAAATCCAACAGGAAAATTCCGGAGGAATTTTTTAAAAATTTGCATAACGGTATGAATACTGAAAATTCCTTAAGGTTATACATGGACATACATATTTACATCTTTATACATTTATCTTTCTCTCTCAAAGATACATATTTCAACCGAAAATGCTGGCTGCAGCACAATTGCAGCCCACGTGATCAGGTAATTTCTTTTCTGGAGGAAACAAGGGAAACTAAAATTGATGAGATACAAAATGCCAGTTCTTTGAGGAATATTTTTCATGAATGGCCACGATACAATGATTTCTCATGTTATGAACTTGTAAGGGTTGACAATTTTGAAATTTTTTATGATAATATTAATTTTTTATAATTATATTATATTACTTAAAAAATTTTTTATTAGGGTGATTCACACCGGCCTTGTTAATTCGTTAGTCGTTATTCGATAGTTTTTTACGTGTATTTTGTTTTTGTAAAATTAACAAATTATCGAACTGCCGAGTAACAAAGTACCAGTCTGGCAAGCTTGGTAATTTTCTTGTTACTCGGTAACAAAAAACAACAGCTGTGTTTATTTGTGTTTATATTCTCATTACTGCAAAAAAGGAAAATTTTTGCAAAAGTAAGTAATTTTTCTATTTTTTTTTAACAAAATTGTTGCATTCGCTTTGATTATTAACTAATTTTCAGTGGAGCCGCTAAAGAAAATGCGCAAGCGTGAAAAACTGCAAAAGAAATGGAGCGAGAAAGAAAATAGCCTGATTTTGGATTATTTGTTGGAGAACGTGGAAATTGAGGTATTTGTTTATACAATATATTAAGATAAGGCCAAATGATTTTATTAATTATTTATAGAAGCCGAACGCGCAGCTGTACTACAGGAAGATGATAGAGAGAACCCAAATTGATGCGACTCCCGAAATGCTGCGCTGCAAAGTCCGCTACTGGAAGCAGACTTTCAACAAAGCTGAGCAGTGGCGGAAATCGACAGGCGCTGGACTTGATGTTGGCGATGAGGCTTCCACAATAAAAGGTAATTAAGGCCCTAATGTTAAGCTGAATTTTTCCTTGGTTTAACTTTCACTTTCTTTCAGAAAAACTTCTCAAAATTTGCCCTTCCTACGACCGCTTTTCGCTGCTGTTTGGGGGTAAGGCTGAAGCCAATTGTGTTGCAGAGTCGAAAAGGAGAAGTCAGATAAGGAGTTTGAATTAAAAAAAATGGAATTGGAGCAAAAAGAGAGGCTGGCAATGCTTGAATTAAAATATAAATATAATAGAGAATAAGTTTTTTTTTTTACAAATTGTGGTAGCTCAAAGCAATACCCTCTTATGAAGTACCAAATATTTTTTAAAGACTGAATATGATCTCTTGAAGTAACTTAATGAAAATGTGAATTTTTTAAATTTAATTATAATTTTTAATTTAATTAAACTGAATTTGGAAACATAAGATGACATAAGGATTGTCTTTTTAATTCAAAGTTATTTGAGGTCGTTTCTTCCACTTCTTCTTCATTAATGTCTTCAGTTGAACTATCTTGTAAGTCATCACTTTCACTGCTATCTATGAGTATGTTGTGAAGAATGCAGCATACGAGTATCCATTCGTTGCAGTATTTTTGACTACTTTCGTTTTGAATTCGAATCCTTAGTTCTTTTAAACTGCAAAAACGCTCTTTTAATATGCCGAAGCAGTGTTCAATCCTAACTCGGTATCTGCTATGCTGCTTGTTGAATTGCTTTCTTTTAGCTGGTTCAAATTGTTGAGAGTTGCTTCTGTAAGGCGTTATAATGATGTTACTGAGGGGGTATGCTGAATCTCCGGCAACCCATTCCTGTCCGGAAAAGAATCTTGGCTGATGTTTGTAAAGCGAACAATTTTTAAATATTTTTGCATCGTGAGTAGAGCCACTGTAGCCAACGACAACATCGCGAATTTTGCGCTTGTAGTCGCAAACCATTTGAGCTTTAATTGCATAAACATGATTTCTGGAAAAGAACGCCTCAGGATTTTTTATTGGCGCTTCGGCGAGCTTTATTTCAGTGCCATCCACGTAACCTACGCAGAATGGTAGCTCGTTGAATGTTTCCCGCACTATTTCAGAGCGCTCAGTGGGATCCGGCCAATATATATATAAATGAAGTTGCTTTAAAAATGCCTTGAATACTCTACGAGTAATTTTAGTCAACGTTCCTCCGTCACCAATCCCAAAAGTTTACGCAATTTTTCGGATGGAGGCACTTTCTCCAGAGGAGCCTAATCGGTATAGAACAACAGCTAACTGTATATCGACGGGTAATTGCTTGCCACTACATTTCGCAAAAACGTCGTCGTTTTCTATAAGGGACAATAAGTGAGCAAATTGAGTTCGGTCCACACGTAGCATTTGACGGAACCGATTATCATCCATTGTAGTTAAAATATCGGCGCACCACTGAATAGATTTTGGAATAATATTTTCCACACCTCTTCGACATGTAAGTACACTGAGCAAGTCATCATATAGCTCGTCAATGGTATCCTCCACCAAATCTTCATCATCACTAAATACGTCTTAAAAGAATTATAAAATTAGTTCCATGTCTTTCTGATTACCTATTTTAAATACTTACCAGTAATAAATTTTATTTCCTCCAAAGAATTTTCAATTAAATTTTTTACTATTTTTGTTTTTGCACTTTCTCGAGGCATTTTTGCTTTTTAATAAATTTAAATCATCTGTTTTGTAGCAAAAGTTACCGCACTACTGAGATAGAACAAAAAGTGTGTTCACAGTAAAGTGTTTCAACAAATTACCAACTAACAAATTACCGGATTAACAGACTCGGTGTGAATACCCCTATTATAATTTTACTTTCTGAGTACTGAATTAGTTTCTATGGAATTATTATTATTTATTTTTATATAATATTCTTCTAAATACTTATAAGTGAATTTATTAATAAAAATCCATAATATCAAACAAAATCAAGAAGTGTTATTAAAAACAGAAGAAGATAGCATCATAAAATTAAGAAGAAACTCTTTTTGAAAAAAAACGAAAAGAAAACCTAATAAAATCAAGAAGAAAATCTTAAAAAAAACAATGAAGAAAACCTAATAAAATCAAGAAAAAACTCGTTTTGAAAAAAAAAAAACAAGAAGGAAAGCTAATAAAATCAAGAGGAAAATCTTTTTGATAAAAATAAGTAAAAACCATAAGTTTTTTCTGGATTTTTTCAATTAGGTTTTCCTTATTAAAACAATAAGTATTTCTTCTTGAAGAAAAACCATAGAGAAATCTTTTTAATTTTGTTCTATTTTAGTTCTCTGTGCACGATAAAATTTATATGCGGGTCGTAATAATAATCCGCAACGAACATATCTGTCAAACATATGTTGTCAAACTTATTCCATGTTACCTTCTGTGGTTGTTTGTTCGAATAAAACAAAACGTTGGTTAGTTTGACTAGAGCATTCAACAAAGAAAAGAGGAAAAAATCTAGGTAGACAGGTAATATCATAATAAAGAAACGAGCAGGTACTAGAGTTGTGTCACTAGCTATGAGCTAGTTCATTTGAACGATTCAGTGAGCTGAGCGAAATGAGCGCTCACTACAATAGATGATTTCAGCTCAGTACTGAGCGGTTTTTGTTTCAGAGCTGAGCGTTTTTAATCATTTCTATTGCCATATTTGTAATGATGTCACAGTTTCTTAACATGCTGCCGGACGAATACAAATATGTTATTGTATATGTTGTGGTGGCATGTCTAAAGAATATATATATATATATATATATATATATATATATTCACTTTTGGGTATTCTGGGTATGCATACTCTGTGGCTTATGTGTTTCATTATCACTGAGCTACTGAGCAATTCAATGAACTAGCTCAGTAAACTGAGCTGAGCTAAAATGAACGCTCAGCTCACTGAGCTAAAAAGCACAACTCTAACATGAACATAATATGTAGGCATGCGCGAAGCTGTTTATTGAACATGTACTTTCTTGCCGCGTAAGTACACGTACTTAAAATGTTTGAACATTTGAACGTGTGTGTTTGATGTGTGTTCCAATCGAACAGTACATGTTCATTTTATGATCGTGTTCAAAATATAACAAAGAACATGTACGACTGTGTTGAACACGAACAAACATTTTGAAACACAGATAAATGTTATGAAAATAAAATTATGTGTTCGATGCTTTGAACTGTGTTCGTTTACATTTAGGTACGAGATTTTTGTACGGTGTGTGTACTTTTCTGAACTCTGAATATATGCTTTACAAATTTTTAATTTGAAAAAATACCAACAACGCCACATGCCTAGATAAGTTAACTGAGACTTCCTGAACACGAAACACGCTGTAATATTTTTTCTTAAGTACTGTTTTTGAGATAACGGTACTTATGTTTTTCGGTGTATGGTCTCACTCAAACCCTTTTGGAGCCGAACCGGAAAGTCCGATCGAATTAAGTCGCATATCGTTAAAGAGTTAATTGAATGCCTTTTCCGTCGATGTACTGCAAATTTCTATGAGACAAGAAATGGCTGAGTTATGGCACTTCAAAACTTGCCTATTTTTTACGTTTTTTTCAAAATTTTTCATTTATATTTTGTTTTTTTTCTACGTTATAGTAAAAATCTAGAATTCTTTATTTTTTTACCAAATAATTTATTTAGTTAACAACATTTTAAGCGTAATTAAGAAAAAAACGGATAAAAAATAAAGCTTTTATTAAGGATTTTGTGGAACGACAATATAACCACTTTCATTGCTCACACACCATATTCGGCGTAAATTCAAAAAATGTAAATTTAAATGACTTAAGAAAAATTTAAATACTTAAGAAAAAAATTACAGCGTTTTTCGTGTTCAGGAGGTCCCAATTAACTTATCCAGGCATGTGGCGTTCTTGGTATTTTTTGGCTGTAAACCAGTGTTATAGAGTCTTTGCTTCCGCCTTTAGTTTTTTATCCAAATGAATGAGATTTCAAAATTACGGTCGCATATATAAAGATTTTTGTATAATCTTCTTCAGGAATTAGACATTTTCCCCGCCAAATTTGCCCTAAAATAAAAATTCGTAAACCTTTAAAATGTCTTCTAGATCTTTTACACATCTTTGCGCAGCATTTTCTCACTTGCATTCATTATGTAAAGCAGAAGAAAATTACACACGCACATAAATATTGTAGCTCAATCATTGTTTTAAAATGAAAGTAGAATTTTTTGTAAAGATCTTCAAACAAGTTTGCATGTGTTTTTTGCTTATGTTTTTTCCACCTTCAATTCAGTACCTTAAGTTAAATTTGATTATATCAACTTTAAAGATGTTCGATCACCAACGATCCAACACGTTGGTTTCTGCTTTTTTCTTCATATTTTTTCTTAATTCCGGCACCAGTAAATATTTTAAAATTTTATTTCATGCTTTGTTCGACATGCGTCTTTCTATAGTGCACATTCTTTGGCTTTAGTCAGCGAATTAAAATTAAACACAAAACACATGAAAATCTGCAAAATCAACATCACGTTCTTTTACAGGCCATACATTTTGCTACTGTTTATACAACTTTCATTGTAGTCGAGTTGTGCTTTTTGCGTACAGACAATACAACTCTATTACAATATCATAATAAAAATATTTATTTTAAGAGAAGAAGGTGTCAGTAAAAATGGTATCTGATGTTATTGTTTTTGCTTTAATTGATGAAGTTTTTGAACAAGAAATCAAAGATGAACGCCAAAAAATCCGGGGAAAAAAGAGGAAGTGGTCGAAGGAGTGGTTAGTAAAAATATAAACTTATTGGCCTAGTACACATGAGAACAATTTTTAGTCCGCACAACTTTTGTTCTTTTCAAAACACATTGGATGAATTCATCTGGCATAAAATTGTAAACGTATACACAGCTTTAAGTATGTTAGTATTTCTTTGTTCATTTGGTGTTATTTTTCGTTCGCTGTACACATGCGTTTTGAAACAAAATTAATGGATAAGTGATTCATTATAAATATATTTTCATGTAAATAAATAACGGCTAAATCAAATGTTGTAGAAATCAACTAGGACCATATTAAAAATGCATATTTATATATGGGTAATTCCACTATCCCCATTTAGGCGCATGTTTTAGTTTAACCTAATCAAATAAAAAACATTTTTAATCAAGTTAGCCTTTAACTGGCTACATTTTTATATGCTGACTTTAAAATAATTAACAAAAATTTGCATATGATACCAGGAGGAAGGTTCGAATTGCCATCGCGGGTGCAACAAATTTGGCCCAACATTTCCACATCACAAGCAAAAAAGGCCTAAATCTATTAATCCTAATGCATTTCATATGGTATGACTTAATATTTTGAAATATATTACTGTAACAAAGGACATCAAATAAAAACTCGAAACAAAATGCAAATAAATAATGAGTAATTAATATTTTTAGTAATCGCGTGAGCAACACCAAATTATCGCGGGTGCAACCAGTCTAATTTAAGTGTACAAAAACAGCAATTTTACTTATACAGGAACAAAATAAGATATCAAAGCATATACATATGTATGTAGATACATATGCACATATATTAATTGTTTTTTTTTTCGAGATTTAAAACATTGGAGTGAGACAGTGAGGTGCGTGCCACAGAAATGCTATAAGCCTCTTCAGATTGGAAGAAATGTTTGAATTGAATATTGGATTGTTAGGACTGTATATTTTCCAGTCTTTCCCATTGATCATTCAGCATGGCCATCTTTCCTTTAGCTTCTTCCTTTGCTACAACTTTAAGGATGATATTCTCAGAGAGGCTGCCTGCTGTTAACTATAGCTTCCCGAGACTTAACCGCGATTCACACTGATGTTTTGACACTTCCACCAATTCCATTAACGCCACCTTTTTCATGTGAGGCAGCGAAAAAGTTCCATTCGAGGTGATCAAATCCATATTCTGCTTTGAGTGAATTCATACTTGACATTACATATCGATTCTTAAACTGAGCGGCCCAATTGTCACTGAAGATATACAAATATGTAATGTCATCATAGACTGATTTTACATCCACATCGCGGGTGCAACCAATTTAAGTTATCGTTAATTTTAACCTACCAATCATTACATTCTTAAAAACAATTTATTTAAGTTTGCATTTGAGTTTTTCTTACTTTTGCAAAGTTTCAAAACGATAGCTCCTTATTTCTGTGCAAAAAGTAAACTTTTTGTATATTTTGCATCGCGGGTGTAACAAGTTAACAGTGTATTCTAGCAGTCCATAATTCTTCATAAACAACAACATATACTTACAATTTTTGAAACAAGAAGATAAATGAATATTGTCACTTCACGTTTACCCGGTAAAACATAACTTCAAACAGTCAACAACAACTTTTTCGCGCCACTGTTGCTAGTTATGATTTTACAGTTTTTATAAATTTTTCGATTCGTGATATTTTCAAAGCCGCCAAAAAAGAAGATATGGTATAAAATAAAAAAAAACAATTATTTTATTATATTTAGACTGTCTTCTTTGCACTAATAAGGAAAAAACAACTAATAGCGTGATTGAAAAAATCAAATCGGAAATCGTCTACAGCGGAATCGCCCATGTTCAGTTTTGTCAAACTAAAGGTTTCTTTGTCCTTTGGGTTTTTTATTCTTTGTTGTTCGTAAACACACAATGTTCAAACATGAGCATCATTAACCAAGGTGAACTGTCTAGACTTGACTGTATGTTTGTCTAGGATTTATGGCTATCCTTAGAATGATCTTTTGTTGTCTGTATTTAGGAACAACCACTGATAATTGTAATAGTTTATGATAGTTTTAAGATTCTAGTATATAAGGAAGAAAAATTACATGAACAAAGAGCTCTATCTTAAAAGTGAATACAGAAGGTTCCTCTCAACTAAACAGCCCTTATGTAAAAAATTATTTATATTGTTAACTAATGTTTTTATATAATTGTTTATATATAATTGTTTTTTTAAGACAAATGAGCTAACAAAAAAAATATGTCCATTTATTAAGGTAAATAATAAAAATACATCTAATAAGTATGAAGTGTTGTATCTGGTTTAGAACTTTTTACTTGTAGCTCCCTCAAACTCCTACGGAAAGGATGGATGTGGCTGAAAATTTTTGTGAAAAATCTTTGTTTCCCAACTGTGTAGGAACGCTCGATGGAAAGCCCCGCTATTCAGGATCATTTTATTTCAACTACAAAAAAATTTAGTATCGTTTTAATGGCTGGCGACAGCAACTTTGCGATGGTAGATGTTGGTGCGAACGGCAGGATCTCAGACGGTGCTGTATTTTCCAACACAAAGATCTTCGAAAAGCTCGAAATGAAGAACTTAATTTGCCCAATCCAAAACCTTTGCTAGCTGATCAAGAACCATTGCCTTTTGTGCTTGTTTCCGATGCAGCATTTACTTTGCGCAAAAATATTTTTAGGCCTTTTGGCCATTTCAACTTGACAGACGATGAGATGCTTTATAACATAACTTTAGCCTCTGCTAGAGTTAAGGTAGAGAACGCTTTTGGCATCCTAGCTTCTCGATTTCGCTTTCTACGCACCACAAACAATTTGTGTCCAGAAAAAGCCACAGTAGTTGTTCTCACATGTTGTTATTTACATAATTATTTGCGTTGGCAAACGATGTCTACTATGGAAATGTTGGAAAACCTTGTAGAGTTGCCAAGAATGGAGCAAACTACCAGCAGAAATTCAATCAATGAAGCAAAAGATATAAGACAAAAATTTTGTGAAGCAATAAAACAATTAAATAAAAATAAAGTTCAAATTACATTTAATTTATAATAATAAAAAACAAATAAATACATAAAGAACATAAACAAAAAATTTCACATGACATATCCAATAACAGCCGCAATGTCACGCCTAGATGGGCGGCGGCAGCGGTTGATAGGGGGTAGTATGTATTATTTGATTCAAGAAGTAGAAGGAGGGATAAGTACTTTTACATTTCACTCCTCTGTGGTTGACTCTGCGGCAGTTACGTAATTTTGTATATTTGTTACTTTTCCCTTTTTTCCTCGTGCATATTTACTGATATTGGGAATCATTCAATAATTCTGAGAAGTCGTTATAAGTACGTGAAGTACGCGGTTTTATTTGTCCAGAGAAAAAATTTGTACAACATTGTGAATCGTTAGAAACAATAGTCTCTGTCACAAATACAGTGTAACCACTGCATACTGTGTTACTGCTAACAGTACGTGGTGTACTAGTTCTTGATATATAAGTTGTATCAATGGGGACAAAACGTGGCGTGCTCACTAAAGGTTAATTGGAAATACTTGACACAGTGTTATAGGACAATTTGTTTAAGCGTGCCATCAGCAAAATCTCATCGGTAGCCCGTTTGGCGAATAATTATTGATTCGGACTAACTTGCCGCAAAAAATTAAAGTCTTCATAGTACCAGAAATTTGATGTATACATTTCACTTGCTCCTGCTTCAGACCTTTTACATTTAATGACTTTTTTCAATTCCCGGCGATAGCAAGTGCGCATATTAGCTATTTTTCTTATAACTTCTTCGCTGTCAGAAGGTAAATGAACAACAAAACAGAATAATGTCGCACGGACATGTTCACAAACGTTTCAATCTTGTTCTACAACTTCTAAAAAAATCAAAACTTTTTGATCTTTTGCACAACCAAGCCCCACTTACACACAGCGATCACACAAACGTTACATTCAGCTTTACAACGGCGTCAAGTTTTACCAACTGTCGCAGCGTGTGTGGCTGGCATTACGATTAAATTCCTAACTATAATGTGCTTAACCAAGCGTAGGCTACTGTCAAAACTCGCGAAAAGACTGTCAAATGTATACTTACACTCAGTTATAAAACAACTGGGGAAATCACACTGTAGTCATACAGTCATAAGTCATAAAATAATAACACGAAAAATATGACTTGTGTCAACAACCTGTCATAATTTGTATACATAAACAATAAATGCGTATATATAAAAAAAACCAGCTGCTGCTGATAAGATCTGAATACATTTTTGTTTCAGCGGCATACGTTCAGTGGCTGCCAGCTTCGTAAGTTAAACGAGAAAAATTGTTCACTTGTATATATTTAGCTTTTGGAATTTAGTGCTCTTTTAATATGTTTCATATTATAAAAATGTGATTTAATGTAAGACTTGTAGATATGAAAAAATTTTTAACCGTTTTTTAGTCGTGAATCATATATAAGCAACGTCGGCAAACATATCGCCGTCTTGGCTAAAGATTTTCAGCCGGTCGACTCAGATCTTTAGAGCTATTTTATGACAACACAAAAACATATCTGAAAGACTGCTATTATTTTATGACTTTTTCATGTGCAGCACAACACTAAATATTTAAACTGGTCTAAAATTTTATGATTTTATGACAATATGACTAAATAGCACGAAGTGTGAAAACCCCAAAAGCTAAAGCAAAAGTACACTTGTACACTGATACACATTGTATCAGTGGTATCAATTGCGGTGGTGTTGGTGGGACTGCGCTTATCTCTTACATTACCACAGGTAAAAATGTGAGGTTGATAGGCCTTGAAATAAAGGCCTTTTCTATAAGTATACTTTTATTTACAAAATTTGTTCAAAGGTATGCCTAGAGGCCTTGCGATATTTCCCTCACAAAATAGGAGAACGTAAGAGTTCGTGTGAGTTTTGTTTCCACAATTGTGTATGGCGCTGACACCACTGATATATACGAGTACACTAACTATATATGCATACAGTACAGAGAAATTTGAGTTTTCATTCAAAATATACTCATATTTTATATATAGTGATATTTGGATAGCGATCCATTTTAATGGATTGGTGGATGACGAGCGTATGCTACATATTCAATATTTATCGCGTCAGTATTTACGTTATTTTTGTACTGTGCAGAACGTTTATTAAAAAAGTATCGCAAGACAACAAAAAAGTCTGTTTAGTTATTTTGCTTGCTTTTTCATTGAAGACAAAAGTGGCAAAATCTCTAATAATATATTTTGTACAGCCACTCTTTTTATTTTGTCGGAATAAGCTTTAGCCGAAAATGCCTTCAAATTAAAAGTAAAGTCTATGAAAATAAAATTTTCGATCGTTAATACTGATTCCACCGGCAGAACCCACTCGCTTTCACTATCATCTGCATTTATGAAACCAAACTACACAAATGCAATAAAAATTTTTACTTTTTATTTGTTATATTGTTTGCACTGTGTCTTTTACTTTTTTATTTCACTTCTTATTGAAGTATTGATAAATCATCTGCAAGTTTTATCGAATAATACCGAAACTGAGCAAAATGATATCTACAAATCAACATCTTTATCATCTATCGCATTCGGTGAGGATTATGTAACTTAAGAACAGCAAGAATGTATTAAAGTCAAGAATAAAAAACGGAAATTTACTCACCCTATTCAAATTGATTTGTCTGATCTTGACTATTCACCAGCATGTCTTACAAATACTGCAAATCGTTTTCAAATTCTAGAAGAAATTGAAATGAATAAAACAAGTTCAAGACGAACGTAAGATTGTTATGAAACTAAGAAATCTTCCAAGCCAGAGTTTTTGTTCACCTATTTTTTTTATAATCTAAATATTAAAACCCTTGTGGATCAGTTAAAAAACAAAAATGTCGATCTTAAGATTGTAAACAAATCATGCCACAAAAGCAAACTCTGTTTGCGTGGCCCGATTATACATCATTTGTATACTAAAAGAAAAAGATATTGATTCGTACTCCCTTAACCCAAAAGCTCTGAAGAAAAAAATTTTATTTTGCGTGAACTTTTTTACAAAACTGATATAGAAGCCATCAAAAAGGAATTTGAAATTATGCTGCCAAATACCGTTAAAAAATTTCAAAATTTCAAACCAAATAATCTTATAAAAACGCTATCGACACAGGGTTATTTTTAGTTACCTTGCTCTTAAAGAAAAATGTAAATGATTTAACTTGTTTATTTTTATTTATTGAATTAATATGTTTTACGGGAATCTCCCAAGACGAACTGTAAAGAAGAACAATCTTGGCGCTGCAACAATGGGGCCATTATTCAAATAATAGTAATCGGATGCAGGCATACGTTAAATGTTCTGAGAACCATGGTCAGAGCGAGTGCAAACTAGTATCTAATGAAAATTCGTTTCAACCCAAACTTTACTATTCTATAAATCTCTGCCATCCTTTTCGGATCATTTTGCTATAAATTTTCAGTTGGAGTTTCCAAATTTTGAAATCGTCTTGAAACAACCACCTTTGCTTACCTCTTTTGAAAAATACTAATTGGAATCCTTTTCAGAACGAAGTTATTTCTTCAATGTCACAACAGTTTCTACCTTCAAACATTAATTTATCAAATTCTGAAATTTATAATTATATTGAAAATTTTTCTATTTCCCTTAATGAGGTTACCGATTACAATTGCGAAAAAACAGAATTCAAAAATAAACGTATATTTGTATCACATAAGATAAAAATGTGTATAAAATTAAGTTTTCTCGGCAAAGAGATATACGTCTTCTTTATGTTTCGCTATCGAAGCAAATTCAACTTTTAAAAATTATAAAAAAGCAGGTCCAGATAGAAAAAACAGAAATTTTTAGTACTAAGCTTTCAAATATCAAGCCTAGTTCTACTACGTATAAGGAGATTTACAATATTTTAGGAACATCAAAAAAATCATTTTCAAAACTTTCAGTGAATGGTTTAGAAATCAATAAGGATTTTCAAAGGTATCGCTCCTCCATTTATTAAATTTACACTGGTTCCATAAATTATAATCTCTCACGAATACCAAGTTCTTTATTTAGTTTTGGAAATGAATTTCCTTTTACAAATATTCAAAATAATCCTATATTAGTACATGCTGACAATCTTGCCATTATTTCATGTTCAATGAAAAATAAAAAATCTTCCGGAATGGACGGAATTACAAATTTTATTAAAAGGAAACTACCCATTATAGCTTTTTAATTTTTAGCAATTATTTTTAATGATTGTATAAATAATTGCTACTTCCCTAACGCTTGGAAAAATGCAAACATTTTTCTAATACTGAAAACCCAAAATAGTTTTGACATAAACAACCTAAGACCTATTTCTTTGTTATCCAATCATGGGAAGCTTTTTGAAAAAGTAGTTAAAGAAAAAGTGGATGCCAATTTGAATTATTACTATGTACTTGACTATCTATTTGGATTTGAGAAATCCCATTCTACTACACATGCATTGTTAAAATTTCATGACGACGCACAGTAAGCTGTCTAGTGGAAAAAACCTCCCACGATTCCACAGGTAGTTTGGTTTTTCATGTGCGTTACACATATAAAAAGTTATAGCTTAAATCGAACTATTTTCATAATTTTTTCCTAACTTTTAAGTAAAAAAAATGGGTGTGAAAAAAAGCAATTACATATGCTTTATTTGGAAATGTAGCAGAAACAATAAAAAAATCCTAAAATTTTAACATTTATAGCAACACTGCAAGAAAAATTGTGAAGAATTTAGCCAAAATATGTACTTAAAAAAATAGTCAGCTTCGTTGGACCCGAAAAACTAGGCACATCACAAAACGACTTTTATGCATCAATAATGTAATTTTCCGATATCTATACAAAAATATGTATAAGAAGGTTTAGGTGCTTTCTCTTCCAACTTTTGATATATAATGATTTTAAAAATCATCCATATTTGATATATTTATGAAAATTATCAGTTGATATTTTTAGTGTTTGATAATGTATGATGCTTTAAAGTTTAAACCAAAGAATACAAAGTAGGATGACTATAACAAATATAAAACCTTACTGGCACATATTTGGACACCATGTGAAATTAACTGTTTATTAATACAAATACGTACTTAAGCGAGAAACGTCAAAAAGTCGCTGTCGAAGTGCTTTATATGCCAAGCTAAACCCAAAGATATGAACAAACTTAGCATTACTTATTCTCCCAACGAAGACCATTATAGATATGGAATTTCACCTTTACATGGTTTGCTAAGATGCTTTGAGAACATGTTACACATACGTATCGATTGCCTTTTAAGACTTGGCAAGTTAGGAATGATAAGAAAACACTGTACAATAAAAGAAAAAAAAAACAAACTCATGATAAATTTCGATCTGAGATGGGCTTAACAGTTGATAAAGTGAAATCTAATTTTGGCACCAGTAATGATGGCAATACAGTTCGAATTTTTTTTAACGAATTCAAAATATCGTTCGAGAATACAGGAGTTAATGAACAATTGATATATAATTTGAGTTTAATTTTAAAAACAATATCCTCTGGAACACCTATAAATATGTATATCTAACTTTAAATAGCTAAGGGAGGAAATTAGTAATTATTCAGACTCAGAAACTTATTTTAATGATTAAGAAATTTTTTACAATTGTTATGCTATTTGAAATTGTTTGTTACTTTATTATTAATCTCTATATAAATATGTTTTTTATCTTTAATAATAATTTAATTTTAAAATATTTAGTGTTGTCGTAAATTGTGTAACCCTGTATATATATATATATATATATATATATATATATATATATAATGTTATGAGTATTTTCAAAACTGTACACCATAAAAATACTAAAAGGTTTAAAATAATGTTATATAAAAAAGGTATACGGCAACCCTAAATAATTAGTGATTGGTTGATGGGAATTTTTTGTATTTAATTGTCCCCATCACCGGAAAAATAAAAGGATTTGTAAAAGTTTAATTCATTTTCGAAAATAGTAGGCCAAGAGTGCCAAAAATTTCATTAAGCTACAATAACTCCTTCGATTTTTTTCCACTTTTACTGTGGGGACCGTTCACTGTGCGACGAGGTGAGAAGTTTAAGAGAAAAGAGATGCACTTTGCAATTTCTCTTGATATTCAAAAAGCCTTTGATCATGCTTGTCATAATGGGATTATATATAAAATAATCAGAAATGGATTTGATCGATTTATCATTAGATATATTGAAGATTTTTTATAAAAAGGAAGTTCTGTTTTGGCTCCTGATCAATATAATATTTTCTTTAAAATTGTCCATATGAATTTAATGGTGCTACTGATATTTATTATGCGGATGATTCGTTGCTTTACCCTTATAGAGAATCACCGATTTTCACTTTACAAAATATATCCTCGTATCTAACAACAGTTAATAACTACTACAAATTTTGGGGAATAAAAATAAATGTTTTAAAGGGTAAAGCCATTTGCTTAAGGAACCCATCTGGGAAATGCAAAAGTTTTGTTGTTCCAGAAAGTAAATAGCTTTCATTGTTCCTTGATGGAAACGAGATTCCGTTTGTTGATAATCTAATATATTTAGGTTTTTGTTTTACTAAACTTTAAAAGTTTAATTTTTATGCTAGTGTTTCTCTTGATAAAGCGAGGCGGATAAGAATATCTTTTGCAAGATTGTTGAGTTCTAAGTGTATACCAATTAATATACAAAGTTACTTATCAGACGTGTTCACTTGTGATTTTAAAATCATAATTTTGATTTTATGGTGTTCTGAAAATCACAAAAGTTTTAACTTTTCGGTGTGATTTTACCCTTTCACACAAGAAAATAGCTGATATATTGTTTTGTTTTGATGACAATTTTTATGTTTTCAAAATTAATTTGTGTGTTGGTCAAAATATAAAGTAAAATAATCGTTTGTATAAATGCAAAATCACAAAGCAAGTAACAACATTTCTAGCAAAAGCAAGTGTCTTCAATTTATTCATAATTTTATAAATTCTGTAGAAAAAAATTGCTCATTTTCATTTCATTTAATTAATTTATTGTGAATTTTAATTAATTTATTGTGTGATTTGAAATCACTTTCACAGAAAGTGATTTTCAGAACATGCCTATATATATAAAATGTTTATAAGACCAGTCCTATTATATGCGTTTTCAATTTGATTTTCCGTTTCCCCTGCGGTGATGAGTAAGCTTGCAATGTTTGAACGTAACATTAACAAACACTTTGAAGATACTAACAAAATGTTTTCTATGAATTCGCAAAAAAAAAAGCCTTGAGCTTCACACGCTTTTGACTTAAAAATTTTCTTAATTCACTGGAATTTATGGAAAATAATATGATTAAGGATGTCTTAAACAATCAAGCAGGTTTGAGTTGGTTAAATACTAGTTACTATTCACCGTTAGGATATGGGGAACAGGAAGTCACCTGCGCAAATAGTTTATTGTCTAAATTTTATGTTTGTAAAATTCAAGGTTCCCATAGAGGGTAATTTTTATTATAATTGTAATTTTTATATTCTTTTCTTATTATTATTTTTTATATCCTTCACAAAAAAAGTGATAGGGTATATTTAGGTTTGTCATTCCATGTGTAATTTCTTCGATATTAATATGCAACCCAATAAAGTATATATATTCTGGATCCTTCCGAATAGCGATGACGATTGAGCGATGTCCGTCTGTGTGTACGTGAAATTGGGGTTTCCAAGCCCCCAGAAGAGCTAGAGACTTCGTTCTTGGACTGATCGATTGTAAATGAACTTAAATAGAGTGAAATTCAGCTAATCCGAAATACGGTTCTAGAGATGGGAAGCTTGCACCTATTTCTCAACGCAAAATTAACACCAAAAACCAATTATATTTTGTTTGTTTGTAAATTGAATCCATTTTATGCTTACAGATGCCTCAATTGTCTATTAAAAGAAAAAAAAATAATATTATTCTTTCCAGGGATGGCAAATTAAAAGTGTTTGTTTTGGCACATTCGGAATTTGTGGTACATGTAATAATAAAATTTTTAAGACTTTTAGGTTTTATTTTAGTAAAACCGCATTATAGTTCATGAAGTATTGCCCTAATAAAAAAAAAAATTGTTTTTCTCCTCCAGGGATAGGAAATTAATTTTTTTATTCTTAAATGTAACCAAAGACAACGACTAATATATTTCTTTACTAATTAAAACAATTTCTGAATTTAGGAAAAAAATTAATATCAAAAATTAAAATTTCTGTTCCACAGTTGGATAACTGCAATTTTTTATTGTGAACAATATTGTTACAAATCTTAAGTTGTTCTTAAACACAACTATTCCATGCCTCATGAGAGTCACATTAATAAAAAAACAAAAATAAATTTTGGCTTCCAGGGATGGGAATTTGAAATTGTTTTTTGTCACATTCGATATTTTGTGGTACATATAATAACAAAAATATTTTAATTTATTATGTTTTTCTTAAATAAAACCGTTTTACACATCATGAAGATTTGCATTGATAAAGAAAAACTTTTTAAATTAAAAATTCCCATCCAGAGTTAGGACAATCAAAATTTTTTTATACATTACCATAACCAAAAAGCAACTACCCTCGCTTTTTCCTGGTTTAAATTATTTATTTATTCTGGCAAAACAAAATTGGTATCAAAAATTTAAAAAAATCAAAACTTTGTTTCCAGGGTTGTATAACTGCAATATATTGTAATACCTGAAGGTGACAATAATGATTACAAATTTGTAGTTTTTTCTTAAATATACCATGAAGATTCGCATTGGTAAAAATAATTTCAAAAAATTAAATTTTCGCTTCCAGGGGTGGGGCATTGAAGTTCTTTCTTGCCACATTCGGTATTTTGTGGTACATATAATAACTAAAACATTTAAAAATTTTAAGTTTTTCTTAAATAAAACCGTTTTATACATCATGAAGATTTGCACTGTTGAAAAAACTGTTTAAAATTAAAAACTCCCGTCCAGGGTTAGGAAATTTAAATGCTTTTTATACATTAACATAACCAAAAAGCAACTAACGTCGTTTTTTCTTGGTTAAAATCATTTTGTTATTCTGGCAAATCAAAACTTATATCCAAAATTAAAAAAAAAAAATCAAAATTATGATTCCAAGGTTGGATAACTGCAATATTTTGTAGTACATGAAGGTGACAAAAATGGATACAATTTTGCAGTTTTTCTTAAATAAAACCGCTTTATGCATCATGAAGATTTGAAAAGACAAAATTAATATCAAATATTTTTAAAAAATCTAAATTACGATTCCAGGGTTGTATAACTGCAATCTATTGTGATACATGAGAGTGACCAAAATGGTTACATATATAAAGTTTTTCTTAAATAAAACTATTTTATACCTCATTAAGAGTTGCCTTGGTAAAAATAAACAATAAAAAATTTATTTTCGCTTCCAGGGATCGAAAATTAAAATTTTTTATGCATAAAAGTAACAAAAAAGACAACTAACGGTCTTGGAAGTAGCTACTGCCCTACCGTGTTCTATGTAAATAAAAATAAAATTTTTATTTCATATTTGTCCCGACGTTTCGTGAATTTTATGTTCACTTTTTCAAGGGATCTTCGTCTATTTAATAAAAAAGATATATCAACTATATTTTACAGCATATGACAAATGTTTTTATATTAACTTACATGTACTATATAAAATATTCCATTAAAAGAAATATTGTTTTTTCAAACACACAAAAAATTTATAAAATTACAGATGTTATGTGATTGTAACTGGCGCTTAAGTCATCCGTGTCCTATTTGATGTTCATTGTTTTGCTTATTTTTTGTTGTTCTTAAGCTTTCTGTTATATATCTTCTCTTTGTGTTGTGTTTGTATTACGTGTTGTGAGAGAGCTGTATTCCCTTTGTTTTTGTTTATATAATTTTTTTGTTCCTTTATTCTTGTTCCCAGATTTCTTTTTATTGTGCCAATATATAACATATTACAGCAGTTTGCATGGTATTTCATACACTACAACTAACGTCGTTTATTTCCTAATGAAAACAATTTTTATACCCTTCACAAAAATGTGAAAGGGTATATTTAGGTTTGTCATTCCGTGTGTAATTTGTTCGATATCAATATGCGACTCCATAAAGTATATATATTCTGGATCCTTGATTTATTAACACCAAAAACCGATTATTCTTTTGCTTATTTCAAAATTGAACCTATTTCATGCTTTGCGACTCCTAAATTATCAATTTAAACTTTAAAAAAATGTTTTTTTCCAGGGATGGGAAATTAAAATATTTTTTTTGACGCATTCGGTATTTTGTGGTACATATAATAACTAAAATGTATCAATATGTTAAGTTTTTCTTAAATAAAACCGTTTTTGGTAACATAAAGATTTGCATGGATGAAAAAAAATTTTTTAATTTAAAGTTTCCATCCAGGGTTAGGAAATTTAAATTTTTTATACAATAAACTAACCAACAATCAACTGACGTCGTTTTTGGTATCAAAAATTTATAAAAAAAACCAAATTTCGATTCCAGGGTTCGGTACTGCAATATTTTGTAGCACATGAAAGTAACAAAAGTGGTAACAAATTTGTAGTTTTTCTTCAATAAAACCGCTTTATACATCATGAAGACTTCCATTGGTAAAAAATAATTTAACAAAAATTAAATTTTCGATTCCAGGGATCGTGGTACATATAAAAATTAAAATGTTTAAAAATTTTAATGCATCATAAAACCGTTTGATGCATCAGGAAGATTTGCATAGACGGAAAAAAAATTTAAAAATAAAATATTCTTATCCAGGGTTAGGAAACTTTAATAATTTTTTACATTAAAATAACTAAAAATCAACTAATGTTTTTTCCTGGTTAAAATTATTTTTTGTCCTGGCAAAACAGAATTGGTATCAAAAATTAAAAAAAAAAACAAATCGATTCCAGGATGATTTATATTGTAGTACATGAAAGTGACAGAAATGGTTAAAAATTTGTAGTTTTTCTTAAATAAAACCACTTTATATATCATGAAGACTTACATTGGTAAAAAATAATTTTAAAAAGTTTTAATTTTCGCCTCCAGGGATGGGAAATAGAAATATTTTCTGGGCACATTCGGTATTTTGTGGTACATATAATAACTAAAATGTATAAATATGTAAGTTTTTCTTCAATAAAACCATTTTTGGTAACATGAAGATTTGCATGAATGAAAACAAATTTTTAAATTTAAAGTTCCCATCCAGGGTTAGAAAATTTGAATTTTTTAATACAATAACATCCAAAAATCAACTAACGTCATGTTTTCTTAGCTAAAATAATTTTTTATTCTGGCAAAACAAATTTGATATCAAAAATTTAAAAATATCAAAATTTCGTTTCCAGGGTTGGATACTGCAATGTTTTGTAGAACATAAAAGTGACAAAAATTGTTACATTTCTTAATTTTTCTTATATAAAACCGCCTTATACATCATGAAGTCTTAAATTGGTAAAACATTATTTTAAAAAATTTAGTTTTCGTCTCCAGGGGTGGGAAATTGATATTTTTTTTACACATTCGGTATATTGTGGTACATATAGTAACTAAAATGTTTAAAAAATTTTAAGTTTTTCTTAAGTAAAACCATTTTTGGTATCATGAAGATTTGCATCGATGAAAAATAAATTTAAATGTTTACAGTTCCCATCCAGGGTTCCGAAATTTTAAATTTTTTTATACAATGCATAACCAAAAATCAATTAACGTCGTTTTTTCCAAGTTAAAATTATTTTGTATTTCGGCAAAACAAAATTGGCATTAAAAATAAAAAAATTAAATTTTAATTTCGTTTCCAGGGTTGGATACTGCAATATTTTGTATAACATGAACGTTACTAATATGATTAAATATTCGTAATTTTGCTCAAATAAAACCGCTTTACACATTATGAGGGCTGTAAAAAAAAACTTGAAAAATTAAAATTTCGTTTCCAAGGGTGGGAAATTTGGTAAATTTTTTTTAAGTAACCAAAAAACGCAACTGAAGTTGTTTTTTTTTTTTGCTAACTGAAACTATTTTATAAGTTAGAAAGCAGACGTACGTTAGTAAAGGGTATATAAGATTCGGCACAGCCGAATATAGCACTTTCACTTGTTTAGTTTAGAAAATACACATTTGGTTTCAACATTTAAAAAAATCAAAATTGTTACTCGAACGTGACCAAAATGGTTGCAAATGAATCATGCAATTATCGCTTCCTAGATGGGAAACTGAAGTTTTTTATACGTAAAATAACAAAAAGGCTACTAACGTCGCTTATTTTTACTAATTACAACTATTTTTTAATTTAAGAAAAACAGGATTGGTTTCAAAATTAAAAAAATTCAAGTATCTATTCCAGGATTAGATAACTGCAATATTTTGTGATTAATGAAAGTGACTAAGATGATAAAAAATTTTTATTTTATTTTTTAATAAAACTATTTCACGCTTCATAATAATTTGCATTGGTAAAAAAACACAAAGCAAATTAAAATTTCGTTTCAGGGGTGGGAAATTGATTTTGTATATATATAAGTAACTAAAAGAGGCAACTAGTTAAAACTATTTTTTTTCAGGAACAACAAAAGTCGTATCAAATATTTAAAATAAATCCAAATTTCGATTCCAAGGTTGGATATTTGCAATTTTTGTATCACATGAAAGTAACCTAAATGGTTACAAATATATAGTTTTCCTTATATAAAACTGCTTTACACATTATGAAAATTTGTATTGGTAAGAAAAATTTGAAAAATTAAAATTTCGTTTCCAGTGGTGGGAAATTTTGAATATATTTTATTTATGAAAGTAACCAAAAAATTCAAATTATTTTATAAATTAGAAAACAAAAATTGGTATTTATATATATATATAAAAATGTTATGTCGGGGCAAGTTGACATAACTGTCAACTGATATTGCACTAAAAACAACAAGTGTGTTACTGTAAAACATTCAACCTAGTTAAAACAACACATAATTTTAATTTTATTTTTAACATTTGTTTTCCTAATATATGCATGTTTGTTGAAATTCTCAAATAAACCAATTTCTATATAAATATATATATATATATATATATATATATATATATATATATATATATTAACACTTTTATTTAAACAAAAAACATGAAAGTAAGTATATGTGACAAATTTAGTTAACAAAATCCGAGAACTATTTAATATTAATCTAATTGGTGATGTTCCATATAGACATTTCCCTGAACATTCATTCCACCTAATTTTAAAGTAAGTTTGCGGCCACATTGAGTCTTTAAAAGGGTAAAAGAAAAATTACAAAGCGATGTTAACAAAATTAGTTAAAATATATATACGTCCAGTTTCGAAGTCATATATTTTTCAAAATCCTTTTAGCAGCTTTGCTTAAATGCCCCATTTTTCAAGAAAAGCGTGAAAAGGACAATTGTATTATCCAATATAACCCCGAATTCTTGTTTGGTCATCTTGAATTGCATAATAATATTTTTTTTTTGTTTTACTTATCCTCTTACATATTCGGTGATTTTAATTCAAATTTAAAGAAAATGTTCAAAGTCAGATGAGTTGAGATATTTGAAGAACCAAAATCATTGAACGACCAAAATAATCTTTTAGATCAAGTAAATTCTACAGATGTTATAGGATTTGTGGTTCCATATAAAATATGCTGACATGGCATCGCGTATAACTTAAATACTGCATCTTTGAGATGGTAAAAAAGTTTATATGTGCCATGCTTATGCTTGGTCTTGAACGCTACATCTCTTTAGCCATCATTATTTAATTTATTTTTACTACTATTTTATATTTAGATTAGCTTACACTTACTAAAAGAACCATGAAAAGAGTAATAGAGACAGGCATAGAACACTGTAGAGATGTTTTAGCAACCTGCATATTAGTTCTTTTCTATTCTGTTCTCTTTGGGGAGTAATTTAATCTTCTAATTACCAACTATAAAATTTCCTATTCCAATTATTTACTCATTGCAAAAAATTATAATTTTAAGGGCCATTATTACAACTTGATCCTAAAGTGAGATTTTATCGGTCGGATAAATACATTTGCATTATTACAACTTTCCTTTAATCTAAATATGTGCGATAAATTAAAGGCAAGTTCGACTTTGCGATAAGTTTTACCAGGACGATTTATGTTTATATCACCATATTTTCTTATATTTTAATATGGTAGCACCAAACATAGGTCTTCTTTTTTTTGCCCGTCTTCTCATAGCTTACAGGATTGTTTCCTTAGGTGCTGACATATCTTATTTTATAACACAAACTTATATTTTCACAAGCAAAAGCTATATATATTTTTAAAAGGTAATAATAAGTGCGTTGTTGCCACTACAATATTTCGCGATCTAAATAATCTTTCAAAAGTAGTCGGTAATTGCTAGCGGTATTGCCACACAATAAGAAATTTACATTTACCGGCAAGTTGTAATAATGGAAAATTTCTACCGGCCACTTTATCGACTTGTTATACTAACGTTGGCAATCCTGTGATATGATATTCCAAAATTATAAGCTAAAAACTTAAAACTCTATTTATATATTTTATGACCTTCAAAACTTAATATGTGACTGAAAACGACAGCTTCCTTCCAACCACCACTTCTCGATATTTGTATAATATTGGGATTTTAGAAAATAGTTTGGTTGATGTAAACGTGCGCATAAATCGCAGAATGGAGAATAAAACTTTAGATCATAATATTGACGCCACCAAAAATAACGCATATATTCTTCGGGATTCTCCGACAGGTATATAAGATAGTTCACTAAATCTAGAGGTGTTTTGAAGTCTTCTACGTTGATGTAAGAATGAGGAGGTAAAAAATTTTTGTAATTGGCACCACCATAAACAACTGGTATTATATTGCGCCTCAGTATATTGTATAACTTTTCTGTTATGTAATCGTTGCAAATTGAGTTCTCAAAGGAAAAATAAAATTTATAGTTTTCGTCCAACATCTTGTCACATTCTGAAGAACCCTTTTGGCAGCTGTAAAGAAATAAATAGTATGGTATTAAATTAAATTGAAGAAATTTGTTTTATGCATTATTTTTAAATCTACCAATACTACGAAATCTGTTTTAATGTTTTCAGATTGGAATAAAAACATATTGTTTTACTAAGCGACAAGGAATAGAAGTTAGTCTTCAAAGAATTGTATGTATTGCAATATTACGATTTTCCATTACTGAAAGTTTGCAATAGCCTCACATGTGCAACGGATTTAATAAGAAAAGGAGAAAATGTTTGCTTTATCTATTCATTTTAATAAAACTAATATGTTATTATATTATTGTTTTTGTGCACTTTGTTTCACTTATGTGCTGTTATATACTTTCAAATTATACATTTTGTTGCTTAATGTTTTCTTTTAATATATGTATGGATATATATATATATATATATATATATATATAAGTTGCATTGTGTTAGTAATTGATGTTCTCCGGAATGCGTAAACCGATTTTCTGCAAAGTTTATATGAAAAATGACGTCAATACCAAGGTTTTTATGTAAATACAGTTTCTGTATGTGTATTGGTTTATGAGTTATAGTCATTTTAGTGAACATTGCAATAATTTCGAAATATTTAAGTTAATAAATTAAATTTAGGTCAAACCATTAATTTAATTTATATACTTAACTTTTCTAAATCACAACTTCGGGGATCTGTGAAATAAATTACATATAAATACTACACTAAAATCATAAATATTTAAATACATTATGCACAGCCCACGTTATATGCATGCGTACGCGCAGGATGCAATGACTTATGTGCGTCATTACGGTCGACCAGATTTATTTATAACATTTACGTGTAATCCGTAATGGAGTGACATTAAAGATAATTTATTCGCTGGCCAAAGTCCTACCGACCGCCATGATATCACTGTCCGTGTTTTTAAGCAGAAATTGAAAGTGCTTATGGGTTTTAGCGTGAAATCTAAAGAGTTTGGTGAAGTGAAGTGCTGGATGTATTCTGTGGAGTGGCAAAAGCGTGTTTGCCGCACGCTCACATTTTAATATGGTTGGTGAATAAAATCACATTGCATGAAGTTGAAAATGTTATATGTTCTGAAATTCCAGGTCAAATAAGTGATGCTGAATTATATGATGTTGTTGTGCAAAATATGATACACGGTCCATGCACAGCCCAAGTCATATGAAATAATAAGAAATATGTTGAAGCTTTGGAAAGAACAACGAAAGATCTCCGAGATAACTCTTTTTTTTTTTTTTTTGTTTTTGTGGTGCGTTGATTTTATTGTCAGGCGATTTTAGGCAAACATTGCCCGACATTCCCAGATCGACAGCTGCCGATGATATTAACGCTTGCTTAAAGTATTTATATTTATGGAATGACCCATCTGGTGATAAGTTCTCTAAGAAATCTCTGATAATTGGGAATGGTGCAATGCCTGTTGATGTTGATGATTGCCAAATGGTTTTTGCCGTTTCGTCCAGTCAAAAGTGGAATTGATTGAATGTGATTCACTAACATAGCACATCAATATACACGCCATGCATGGTTGAGTGCCATAGCACTTTTAGCGGCAAAGAACAAAGATGTTACTGAATTAAACATGGCTATACAATCAAAGATTTCCGGCGAGGTGGTGCTGTACAAGTCTGTCGATGCTGTTACTAATGAAGAAGATGTTTTGAATTATCCAACAGAATCTTAGAATTCATTGGACTACCAGGATTGCCTCCGCATAAACTCCAATAGAAAGTTGGAGCCACTATTATTATGCTTCGTAATATCAATCAACCCCGTTTTTGTAATGGTACAATACTTGCTATTAAAAGGTTGATGGCTTATGTAACTGAAGCTACTATTTTAATTGGAAAATTAAAACGCGAAGATGTATTCATTCCAAGCATCCCAATGATTCCTTCTGATATACTATTTAAATTTAAACGACTTCAGTTTCCTGTTCGCCTTGCATTTGCGATTACCATTAATAAGGCGGAAGGCCAATCTTTAGAAATTTGTGGACTGAATTTAGTGTATCCAGTTTTCACACATTCTATGTAGCCTGTCCGCGCGTTGGCAAACTATCGGTTTTGTATATTTACACCGAAAATGGAAAAACAACAAATGTTGTTTCCCACAGAGCATTACAATAAAAGCAGTTTATCACTGATTTAAAGGAATTCGAATTAATTTTTTTATTTTCTTTTTTGCACTTCGAAGTATGCAGGGGGTTCGGTAGTATATATTATATATATATATATATTATATATATATATATATATATATATATATATATTGCTACACGGATTAGAAATAGATTTAAATATAACGACAATGTGGTTATATGTACTTGGCAGCACTGCTAATTAATCTCTAGTTGTCAAAATGTTACAACCTTGGTCAACACAATATAGATAATATTGAAATTAACCTAAAAAGAATACTGAAGAATATACAAGATCATTCGAGGCTGTGCCAATAATAAGTGTAAACAACAACAACGAAAAACCTAGCAGCATAAATGCTAAGAGATGTTATTCTTAATGATCTTGTATGCAAGTATTCGTTGCTAATAAAGCTAAACAGGTTCACAAGTATACACAGCCATATACACATAGCAGAAGAAGAAACAAAACCACACAATACACAGAACACTCATCCATACAACCACTCATAGTTACCATAGACAAAACACACAGAACACTCATACATACAACCAGACATAGTCACCATAAGCAAAACACGCAAGTCAGTATTGGCATGTATACAAACATACGTATATAGCTACATGTTAAGTAAAGCACAACAAACAACAACCATGCCCAGAAGTTTCGCGAAGTTACCAGACGACTTCATTTTCGCTATATAAAGGCGCTGCCAGAGCTCAGCGAGTGAGTGTGATTTCAAATATAGACGTGTTAACATCGCTAAGTGTTTAGTAGTACAAATATTCGTGTTAATAAAGCAGTATATAAAGTGTTGCCGCATTATATTTCAAAAATTAATTTGTCTGTGTTGTAATTTGATGCAATCAAATCCTTGAAGGATAAGTAAAAAACCGTTTTTACGAAAAGGTCTAAAAACGTAACAATTGGTGTCAGAAGTGGGATTGCAAAAATAATTAAAAGGACATTGCAATTTAAAAAAAGGACATTAAAAAAAATTAAAATAAATAATCATGAAATTTAATGAGCTAAAAGTTGAACAGCTGAAAAAGGAGCTCAGTAAGCTGGAATTGCCAACTGCAGGTAACAAGGCTGAATTGCAGAAGAGGCTGATAGATGAGTTTAAGAATCGCGGCATGGACATCGGGACATACGAGTTTGAGGACAAAGACGATGTGCAGGTATACCCTCCTGCCACGACCAGCAGCATGAACATAAATTCAATGTTCGCTGCTATGATGATCCAGATAAAAGGAATCAGTGATGCAAAAACTGAAATAAAACAGAACTCTCAGCAGATACAGGAAAAGCTTGTAGCCGAAATACAGGAGTCAAATAAAGCCACGAACGAGACCCTGGTAGAGGTTTCTGAAGCCATTAACAGGAGGGTGGATTCTATTGAGAATAAATTCTCAGAGCTGGCGGATAGAGTCCAACATCTAGAAAGCGGTGGCCTGGAACAGCATACAAAGCAGTTCGAAGAGAAATTGCATGCTCTAGAGGACAAAGTGCATAACCTGGAGTGTAGTGGCGGGCCAGTACGAGCAGTTGCGGAGGTTTCTGCGCGGATAAAAGCTCCATGCTTCGATGGCAGCGTACCATTAGGCATCTTCAAATTCCAGTTTGATACGGTTGCTAGCAGAAATGAATGGGATGCTGAAGAAAAGTCCATAGAGTTGATTTTGTCCTTAAAGGGTACAGCCGAAGAGGTACTTGAGACTGTATCAGTAAGCAGCAGAAACAACTATAATGAAATAATGGCAGCATTGCAAGTATGGTGGTGAGCACAAGCGCGATTTATACAGAATGGAATTGCGATGTAGAGTTCAGAGTGTAACGAATCTCTACAAGGAAATCGAGCGTTTAGTGCAGCTCACATATCCAGGCGAGTCACCCGTTTCTGGACGACTTTAAAACTGAGGGTTTCGTTAACGGCATTCGCGACTCTGATGTTAAACTGGTGGTGTGCGCTACGCAGAAATCCACTTTCGCTGAAACTGTTTCATTTTCGCTGGCTCAAGAGACTGCAAGGATGGTTTTCAAGCCAAAAATATGTAAAGTGCGGAATATGGAGGTTTTGTCTGAGGAGGATAACAACCTAGTTGCTAGCGTTAAGGAGGCAATGCGACAACTGCTGGCAGAAAATGCTATCAAAGAAAAGCCTAAGTGCTTTAACTGCGGAAAGACCGGTCATTTTCAGCGCAGCTGCAAGGCACCAAGGAAGAGAGGTAGATCTGTTTCGCCACCAAGAAACAGCAAACTGGTGAACCAAACAACATCACAAGAGTCCCCGTTAAACTAAAACGAGCTAGCACTGAGGGGCAAGAGCTAGCTCTCACAAACGAGGACCCCACAATCTCCATATCAGTGATGCAGCAGAAAAATAGCAACCTCACTGCGTCCGGACACATCAACGGGGAAAAGCACGTACTTACCATAGACACAGGGGCATCGCAGTCAATAATAAGGCCCGATATAGTAAAGGGGAAATGCAAGCGGTTAAGCAATATACGGCTACCTACAGCTACTGGAGAGAATGCCACTGTCTATGGTAAGATTGAAGTGAAGATGACTATAGCCAACAACAACGTGAGACATGTGTTTATTGTTGCCGATATAGTCGATGAGGTTATTATTGGAGCCGATTTTATGATTAACCATGGCATTAATCTATATATGGGATAACATATATGTTGGATATGACGGCAAACCGCAAGTAACAAAAGTATTTGCTATTGAGAGTCAGACGTTACCGCCGTAGTCTGAAACAGTCATATGGGCGCGGATGAAGGGAGATTGTGAGGACAATCGGTTGTGGGTTGTAGAACCAGCAGATCTAAGGAGAGAGCTTATAACAGCGAAAGCTCTAGTGAAAACTATTAAAGGCGGAATAGTCCCTATAAGAGTGCTTAACTTGTCAGACCATGGAAAAGTCATCAAAGAAAATTCCGATGTTGGCCAGTGTACTCCAGCAGAGGCTAATAAACTTCGAAAAGAAGATAGAGCCTACTGATTTGTCCGCAAAAGAAAGTGAACAATTTGAGGAATACGTAGGGAAATGGGTAGCAGGTCTATCAGCGACAGATAGAAATAAAGCCAAACAGTTACTAAAAAGGCATGTCAGTATCTTCGCCATGGGAAGCCAAAGCCAGGGTAGAACTGCATTGGTTAAACACGAAATTAACACAGGCGAAGCTAGGCCGATTAAACAGCCACCCAGAAGCGTACCCCTAGCAAAGCGAGATAAAGTAAAAGAGCTTGTAAGTGAAATGGAGCGTGATGGCGTAATTGAGCCATCTTCTGGTCCTTGAAGTTCGCCTATAGTCATAGTTAAATAGAAAGATGGCAGTACTAGATTCTGGGTAGACTACAGGAAGCTCAATGACATAACCAAGAAGGACAGTTATGCGTTCCCCAGAATCGATGACACTTTGGACACGCTAGCTGGTACCAAATGGTTCTCTACGCTGGACTTGCGAAGCGGATATTGGCAAGTGGGGATTGCAGAGAAAGACAAGGAGAAAACTGCCTTCAGTATCGGTAACGGATTATGGCAGTTCAAAGTCATGCCATTTGGTCTCTGCAATGCTCCGGCCACATTTGAACGCCTAATGGAGAAGGTACTGATACGACTTCACTGGAAAACATGCTTGGTATATCTAGATGACATAATCGTGATGGGGAAAACTTTTGATGAACACCTCAAAAGCATGGCAGAAGGTCTTCAACGGATATCATCAGCTAGATTGAAAGTCAGCTTGAGGAAATGTGTATTGTTTCAGAAAGAAGTAAAGTATTTGGGGCATCGTGTTATAGCAGACGAAATCTCAACAGATGAAGATAAAATAAAAGCAGTAAGGGACTGGCATCACCTTAAAAATCTTCATGAATTGCGCAGCTTTTTGGGCCTTTGTACATACTACAGACGTTTTGTGCCGAATTTCGCCAGTGTAGCTGCAAGCCTCCATGAGCTGACAAAGAAGTCGAGACCATACCATTGGGGCGAGCCACAGGAAAATGCATTCCAGAAATCTCCAGAAATTCAGAAAAGCTATCTTTATTTTGAATTCTATCCTTTTCCTTCGAAAAAGTAACTTTCTTTAATATGATATAAAAATTCCAATATGTTTTCATATACTTTTCTGTTTTATACAGGCTAAAATTCTAATTAATGAATACGTCAAAAGTTAAAGCTTATTCAAGTCGAAATGACATACATATGTATGTATGAAAGTAATTTTTATAACAATATATTACAATGAATATAAATAAATTTTTTACAAATTATTTTTTACTAACATAAAAGGTTTCGTTTTTTAATGAAGTGTTTTCTTCTTGATTACATATTATATTTTTTTAGCTGTACTAACCTTTTTGTTCCACATTTCCCATATATATCTACTTCCATATAATTCTGTATCATTTCAACAAGTTCTTCTCTTCGCGATAATGTATCACAGTGTGATACAAACCAAGCTGCCATTTTTGTCTTCAAAAGCCACAAATTCCATAAAGTTGTATCATTATATCTGTTGGGAGCTGAACGCCATTGCAGATATTCAGAGGGTATCATTCGTATGTTTGTCTTTTTGTCGACAAAATTGTTATAAAACCACAAAATATCCGAGTCCTTGCGATATGTCATTGTTAAATTGTAAAAGTTACTTTCATCTCTTAGAATATGTTTCGTTTCACCCGGCGGTTCCATGAGAGCATATATGTACAACTGTTTAGAGGATCTGCTCCTAGGTACCGGGTTGATTATTGGAAAAGGTTGAGCTGTGTGAAAGACTACGGCATCATACATGTCAATCTGAGACAGAAAATCTCTTTCATTAGTCACCACACAATTGGAAATGGGACAATGGATGTCTCTGCGAAAGTAAGAAGGATCATTTACATCACCAGGTAAAGACCAACGTTTGTCTCCAAAAAATTTATTCCATAACAGTATAACACGTATTTTGTTTGAATTATTTTCAGTTGTCGTTTGATTAAAACTTTTTACTAGACGATATTGATTAAATTCTGGTATCGTATGGTCGATATATAACCAGGCCACTAAACTAATGACACAAATTGCACAGAGGAATATTAGAATCCGGCGGAATTTCCATTGTTTCAACTTCACAGGGTTGTTTTTCCCATTTACTTGCTGTTCTGATTCCAAAATTAAATCTTCTATACGTGTCTTGATATTTGGTCGTACTAACGGTTCTAGCTGCGTGTTCACCATTTTCGAATATTATTGTGACTGAAGTTTTTATATGGTTGTTAATTACTTCCAATCCAAGAATCATGTAGATATATATGTACATACAGTATTCTTGCTATCTTTTTACAATACCGCTGATTATGAATTATTTCATATGTATGTACATACACACATCTATGTACTTATGTATAAACACACATATGTACATAAGTATGTTTGTAAGTACTTATTGAAATTATACACACTGTCATGAAACTGTTATAAGATAACAATGAATCCTCAATTTTGAACGGTTGCAAGGTTTTTGAGACCTTTTTGATTAATCGCATTAATAATTCTTCAATAATGCTTTTTCTGCCGCCATTACTCACGCATAATTATTGTTTAGCTGTTGAAGCGTCATTTGAAAATTCTTTGAATGTTTGACAATTCTGAAAACGATTACTGTAATCTTTCAAAGTCATTATTTTCATCTATGAGTTGGTGGTTTGGAAATTATTTATTGTCTACATATTGCATTACTCCCACTTCATGACATTCAGTTTTGTATTATTGTCAAGTTATTGTGCGCTACGGTGGCGAATATGTACAGTGACCGCAGTGTTTTGTGCTACACACATCTTGCTTCTGAAAAAATAGAAATAATCGTGTATATATTCGTGATTTTTTATTGGTGTCAGGTATGTCTACAAACCGGCATTTCACCAAATATTCAGTAGATGCAAATTCTAAGTAACGCATTTAGTTTATTCATATTTATATATATATATATATATATATATATATATATATATATGCATATATATATATATATATATATATGTATATATATATATATATATATGCATATATATATATATATATATATATTTATATATATATATATATATATATATATATATGCATATATATATATATATATATATATATATGCATATATATATATATATATATATATATATATATATACACATATATATATATATATAACAGTATGTCAAGAATATGTCTTTACATTAAAAGAAAACAAGAGCTTGTCATAAATTCACTTTAAAAAAATTAATTTTATTTATTTAATCAAAGATTTTTTAGCACATATGGATTAAATAATGTATTTACTAATACACATATAACAAAACAAAAACAGTACATAAAGATTTAAACAAATAAAGAAAAGAACAAAAATTAAAAATACTTCAATATCTCCCTGTCAAG
Organism: Linnaemya vulpina; assembly: GCA_963675445.1. Lineage (NCBI taxonomy): Eukaryota > Metazoa > Arthropoda > Insecta > Diptera > Tachinidae > Linnaemya > Linnaemya vulpina. Next base: position 48,253,857 of record OY776280.1, on the reverse strand, counting down.
AAATTGTTTGTACATTTTTAGGTGAACTGTATAAATATATTATATTTTATGGTTTAATATTTGGTATGGCCTCCATTGGCATTTCTAACGGCTTGTAATCATTGCACTAATCAATTTCATAAGGTTATATTCACTTGGTATTTTATTCCATTCATCCAACATCGCACTTTGCAACTCATTACGGTTTTTGGGATACCTATTTGCGACCTTTTTCTTCAAATACGCCCACATATTTTCTATGGAGTTCAAGTCAGGACTGTGAGCTGGGTTATCTAATACGTTTTTGCAATTGTACAGTAGCCATGTTCGCACTGTGTGCTCCTTGTTCTTCGGGTCATTTCCTTGATATAAATTCAAAATGGGCTTGTTGCCGTGCATTAATCCGAATTTATTTGCACTTTGTAATTAATGATCCCTCAATATATTCAAATATTGTTGCGCATCCATGACATTTTTGATAAAAACCAAATCTCCAACTCCTTTTCTGGAAATACAGCCCCACACCATTACAGAATTTTTTTAAAATTTTACGATAGGAATAATCTTTCTATTTTCTAAGGCTTTTAAAGGCTGTCGCCATACTCTGTTTAATCCATCATTCGAATATAACATGATTTTAGTCATATATGTATATGTATATGTATATATATATATATATATATGTATATATACATATATATATATGCATATATGTATATATATATATATATATATATATATATATATATATATGCATATATGTATATATATATATATATATATATTTATATATATATATATATATATATATATTTATATAGGTATATATATATATATATATATATATATACATATATGCATATATACATATATATATATATATATATATATATATATATACATGTATGCATATATATATATATATATATATATATATATATATATATATAGATATATATATATATATATATAAATATATGCATATATATGTATGTATATATATATATATATGTATATATATATATATATATATATATATATATATATGTATACATATATACATATATATATGTATATATATATACATATAGGTGTATATCTTACTAAATATCCAACCTGTACTGCCCTTATAACCGTAGGAGTAGTGGGATACTCACTCATTGTCTCCAATGCGAACAAAGTAGTTAAAAAATGCGGCGACTTCGAAGCCCTTCAACTCAATTTTTCGTTTTATGGGTCCATTTTAATATATCTATGTTGAGATTTCTTGCTTCAATGTATTTTAATACCACTTCGTGAGACCGATTGTTGAAATTACGAAAAAAAAACAGCATCTAAAATATTTAGTGTGCATTTGTTTCTCCTTTAAATAATTCGTGTGGTTTTACAGTTTTGCGCCAATTTTATTGAACCGGTTGAAAAATTAATTCAAAATGACTTACTTCGTTCTAGGGCAATATGGAAGAGAAGCTTAAGTCATTAGGAAGAATTGCATTATTGAATACCAAGGCAGCATTACAAATGTCAACATGCTAAAATATGCTTTCTGTTCCTTCCTTGTCTCGTATTATGTGCGTGATATATGGGTTTTAAGAAACGAACATCATTGTGGATGCAGTACAAGCTTTGAATGTTCAGCAATTCTAACATGCTGGCAATATCGTTTTCAGAATCACTGCTGTTATTTGATTTGTTTGTTGTGTTGTTAGTTGAGCTAATGTTGTTGCTATTTGTATTGTTGTTGATAAAATAATTTGTGTAACGAAGGCAGCAACTTCGTTGTTTATATCTGGTGATCAGATGTTGTTTAAATTGATGTTAATGGTTCTGTTTGCGGTGTTGTCGTTACTGTTGATTCTATTCCTAATGTAGTTTACACAATAGTTGGTGTTTGTGATATTCCTTTAAGTTATAGTTGTATCGTGTTGTAGATATACATATATTGTTTTTTGGGCTGTGCTATATAATTCATATTTGAAACTGTTCTGGGTTATGTTGTTTACTGTTGAATAATATTTTAAAAATTTGGTTTTGGGTTTTTTTCTCAGTTTTGTGGATATATATTTGATAAGCGTCAACCATTTAAAGTTATCATCAATGTATACGCCGAGATATTTGTATGTTGTAACGTGCTCTATTATATTTCTGTATTGCTCATTTTGTGAAGGCATTCAGAATTGTGGAAAATTATTTTATTTAGTGTATATGTTAAATGTGGTGGTTTTATATGATTATTATTGTTTTATTGGCATTTATTACGATTCCATAGTCGTGGCACCACTTACTTCATTTAGAGGTTACTTCATTTAGAGGTTCTTGCATGATTCTATATGCTACGTCTATATTTTTATGCGGCACTGCAATAGCAGTGCCATCAGCATATGCTTCGCATCCTTTGATCATGTTGAGCATATCATTGGCGTATATAAGGTAGAGCATAGGACCAAGATTTGACCCCTAAGGTACACCGTTCTTTGAGTAAATTTTAGCACTCAAAGATTGTTCAATTTTCACGAGGTATGTCCTGAGGGTTAAATAGCTTTTGAGCCATTTTAGGCAGTTTTCTCTTATTTCAGAGCGCTCTAATATGTTTATTAACTTAACGTACAATAGTGTGTCGAATGCCTTACTGAAGTCTATGAAAAGTATAAGGCAGTGGGCATTTTCGCCAAAACTAGACTTAATATAATATGAGAAATTGCCAAGTAACCTATTTATATTTTTCGCTTTTTGAAATCCATAAACTTAAAGTAATTATTGTTAACAGAATAAAATTTTTTATTTAAGCAATTATTGCTCCTATTGGTTAACATCTGCAGTAAAGCTATTCCGTATTTCCAAATATCGCATCATTTTGTTATTCATCCACGGACTTTCTTTTCTGTATTTTTTACCATTTTACTTTTTGATTTATACGTTCCGTATATATATTTAAGAGTATATATATATATATGTATATGTATATATATATATATATATATATACATGTATATATATATATGTATATATATATATATATATATACATATATATATATATATATATATATATATATATGTATATATATATATATATATATATATATATATATTTATATATATATATATATATATATATATATATGTATATATAGATATAAATATATATATATATATATATATATATATATATATGTATATATATATATATATATATATATATATATACATATTTATATATATATATATATATATATATATATATAAATAAATATATATACATATATATACATATATACATATATACATATATACATATACATATATATATATATATATATATATATATATAAATATATGTATATATATATATATATATATATATATATATACATATGTATATATATATATATATATATATATATATATAAATCTATGAGTTAACTAATGCAACCCATTTAATTTTTTTTACATATTAACTAATTAGGTATATGTTATATATATATATATATATATATATATATATATATATTTAAACAGTTGAAATTAGTACAATGCAAATTTTCCGAACTCTGGTTTAATTTTTGATATGATTCATTTTCTTGCATACAATAAAAAATTGAGTAGTGATCAGAGATGGTTGTTCTCACTATCACGGCATGTACTTGTGTGCTATTTTTGTAAGTACGTGATCAATACAAGAGTTTATGTTCTTGTTCACATCTTTTGTTGTTTCATTTATTACACAATCTAATCCATTGGAAGAGATCATTTCTTTATATAAGTTAACACAAACAAAATTATAAATTCATTTTAAATTTATTTTATTTATTTTATGATGACATGTAAAATTTCAATTAATTATTATTAAGTTTATTGAACTAAATTTTACAATAGTTGCAAGATCAGCGTCTGCAATTATTGCTTATTCAAATTAATTGTAAATCACGCCACTTATAATTATGTCAATTAAAGAATATAAAATAAGAAATTTCTAAATCTAGTTTTTTAGTTTTAAACATTAACTCAAATAAAGTTGGTCGTAAAGACCCAAAAAAATAAAAAATATTTTTTTTAACTTTTGCAATCTGCAAAAGTATAACTGGCGCCCGAGCAAAAAATTATCCTTTAAAATTCGGTTTTTTGCCCCTTAGTAGCGTAAAGCAAAGAGGTGGCATTACGTGCCAGCCTAACCGAAGGCTCAAAGTAAATAAAAAAAATATAAAAGTGACTCTAATTATCCTTAAAATTTAAATAAAAATCGTTTGTAAAGAAAAAGACGAAAAATTTAAAAGTGACTCTAATTATCATTAAAAAAGGACAAGTAAATATAAAAGGGTGGAAAAAAGTGAACTTTAAAAAAAAAAAAAAAAAAAAGAACTATTGAACTTAAAAAAATTGGTGTGCAATAAAAAGAAAATTGACTTTGAAAAAATTAAACTTTTTGACTGAAAAAAATAACATGAATTAGAAAATATCAAAACAAAATTTTTTAATTCAAAAAATATAAAAAGTGAAGTGAAAGATATATGCCAATCTTTGGAATCAACAGAAGTGAGAAAATCATCATCACCATCATCATCATCATCATCATCATCATCATCATCATCATCTAGAAACTATTACGAGTAGAAGTCAGCAACGTCCATAAGCGAGGAAAATAAATCATCACACATCATCAAGAACCAGAGGAATTAAAGGCAAAATAAGGTAGAAACTAGTAATTATTTTAATTATAAAGAAACTATTTATAAATTTTTGATTGAAAAAAAACATTAACAAAATTTTTTTTACTTGGAGGGAAAAAAACCATTACTATTTAACAAAATTTTACTTGAAAAATCTTATTTAAAAAGAAAAGAATTTATAATATTCTTTCAGTATAAGCAAAATATAAGGTATTCCTGAATAAAGTTATCCCTTTTTAACAAAGTAGTTTTGAAATTCACATTTAAAGTGCTTAAAGAAAACAAAGATGGCAAATCAAAATAATTTAATTAGGCCCCCTGTGCTTGCTCACAATCCTAATCCTAGACAGGCAAATGGACAGTTAAGCATAGAAGACTTAACTGCTTTAATTTCTAGAATCTCTACTGAAGTTCTAAGAAACCAAGGACCGCAGGTAGTTCAGGCTATACTTAATCCAGATGCGGACTTGAGCGACGCTAGAGATCAAGTAATAAATGACGAACCTAGAAACAACTTAGGCGACTTAGACAAGATACCTTATGTAGTGAAATGCCTTAAAGAAATCTCTGGACAACCAGGAGAATTCAGTTCATGGAAAAAAAGCGTAGATAGGATCCTTGCCATCTACGAACCCCTCAAGGGAACCCCAAAATATTACGGAATTCTGAGCGTAATCAGAAACAAAATAATAGGAAATGCAGACATAGCTTTGGAGTCGTATAACACGCCTCTAAATTGGAATGCTATATCAAAATGTCGTATCGCATATTATGGTGATAAGAGGGACGTCTCGACTTTGGAACACCAGATGTCTGTGTTGACTCAAGGAAACAAAATTGTTTCAGAGTTTTATCAGGAGGTGTACACTCAGCTCTCTCTTATTTTAAACAAAATTGGATGTTTAAATACAAGCAATGAGTCGCTCATGCTGCTAACAAAATCATATAGGAAAAAAGCGCTTGACACTTTCATTAGGGGTTTAAACGGAGACTTACCGCGACTTCTCGGAATAAGAGAGCCTGCTGACTTACCTCAAGCTCTACATCTCTGTTTAAAACTTGAAAACCAAAGCTATAGGGCCAACCATGTGCATAGCGTAAAAAATATCAACTTCCACAATTACCCCTAGAAGGAATAATCTTCCAACGCAAAAACACCCATTTTACCCTCAATTGGCTCACATGCCACAAGCGAGTCAACAGGTATGGCAACCTAGACATCAGTCTTTTCCATATAACTCTTACCAACCACCAAGACCCTCTAGACCACAACCACGGCCAGAGCCGATGGAAGTAGACCAAAGTATACGCTCAAGGCAAATAAACTACATGAACCGACCTCATCAGAATAATTTTTCAGGGAAAAGACCACATTCAGAACCAACAGAGAAAAGCACAAAGAACATACCATATAAATACCGAAAGTAGTCCTGCCAACGAAGACTATTTAGAACCAACCGACGTCTATTTTTTAGCCTAATGAGCTCTTCGTTGCCCTATTTTGAAGTGAAAACGGAGAGCGGAAACATTCTTAAATTCCTTGTAGACACTCGATCCAGTAAAAACTACTTACAACCACATCTAGCAAGAAAAAAATTAAAAACGAAACACCATTCTTTGCAAAATCAGTGGTAGGAGATGTAAAAATAACAGAATTTACATTTGTTAAACTATTTAATTTAGAAGCCAAAATAAAATTCTTTTTAATGCCGTCTCTAAAAACTTTTGACGGAATTTTAGGAAACGATACCCTAAGAGAACTACATGCTGTTATCCACACGGGAGGAAGTTTTATGATGTTAAAAAACGGCAAAAAAATAGGTCTTAAACAATTAGAATCAAAAACAGTTAATTGTTGGAGAAATTCGAACTGAATCAAATTCTCCAGTTTACACAAGATATTACCCATATCCTGCATCTTTGAAAGCAGAAGTTGAAAAACAGGTTAAAGCACTTTTGCACGATGGTATTATACGACCATCAAGATCACCGTACAATTCACCGGTGTGGATTGTATCAAAAAAACCTGATTCGGCGGGAAACAAACAATACCGCATGGTGATCGATTATCGCAAGCTTAATACAATTACAATAGCGGATAAGTACCCTATCCCCGAAATAACAGAGGTAATTGCGCAGCTTGGCAATAGTAAATTTTTCTCAGTACTTGATTAAAAAAATGGTTTTCACCAGATTCCACTAAAAAAATCTGACATAGATAAAACAGCTTGCTCAATCAACAACGGCAAATATGAGTTCACACGTTTGCCGTTCGGCTTAAAAAACGCGCCATCCATCTTTCAACGAGCTCTCGATGATATTTTGCGAGAATTCATCGGAGAATGTTGTTACGTATACTATAATGATATAATAATATTTAGCAAATCAGAGGAAGAGCACTTCCAGCATATAAGAAAGATTTTCAAAACATTGGAAGATGCTAATATGAAGGTGCAGCTCGATAAATGTAAATTTTTTAAAAAGGATGTAGATTTTTTAGGCTTTGTTATATCCGAAAATGGCGTAAAAACCAATCGAGCAAAAATAGAAGCCATCGTCAATTTTCCACAACCTGGAACGTTAAAGGAACTTCGTAGTTTCCTAGGTATGTCAGGGTACTACCGACGTTTTATAAGAGATTATGCAAAAATTGCAAAACCCCTGACATCCCTTTTAAGAGGGGAAGGAGGTCGAATCTCCAAAAATAAATCAGCAAACGTAAAAGTTTTTCTAAGCAAGGAAGCAGTAGAATCTTTCAATAAATTAAAAAATTCTCTTATGTCCGAGGACGTTGTTCTCGCTTACCCAGATTACGGGAAGGACTTTGAACTAGTAACAGACGCTTCTAATTTTTCAATTGGCGCAGTTCTATTCCAAGAGAATAAGCCAAGAGCATTTATTTCAAGAACTCTTAATAAAGCGGAGGAACATTACGCCGCAAATGAGAAAGAAATGTTGGCAATCATTTGGGCCTTAAACTCTCTAAGAAATTATTTATACAGTTCAGTTAAGGTCAAGATCTACACATACCATCAACCTCTGACATATGCGCTTAGCAACAAGAATCACAACAGTAAAACGAAAAGATGGAAAGCGATTCTGGAAGAATACAATTACGAATTGTTTTACAAACCCGGTAAAACAAATATTGTTGCAGATGCTTTGTCCAGAATACCACCACAAGAATCACCTCTTAATACACTTTCAATTGCTACAAATTCTGACGAGAGCTCCTCACACGGATTAATATTAAGTATAGAAGCTCCTATTAATGCATTTAAAAACCAGATATTTTTAAAAACAGACATATCCTCGACTTATCAGTTTAAAATTGTGTTTGAAACTTACCATCGCCACATAATTACGGAACCAAACTATTCTGAGGAAACACTTACCGCAATTTTAAAACGTTATCTTAATCCTTCAGTCATAAACTGTATAAAAGCCGAGGAAAACATAATGGGAAAAATTCGACAATTGTACTCTTTCCATTTTAACAAATACAGAATAAGGTTTACTCAGGTTGAAGTCGAAGATATAGTAGACAGCCAACACCAGGAGGATATAATAATTAGATTCCATAATAGAGCACGTAGAAACGCTAAAGAAAACAGAACTCAAATTTTAGAAAAGTATTATTTTCCCTCCATGGCAAATAAAATCAAAAAAATTATTAAAAATTGTAAAACGTGAAAACTAAACAAGTATGATCGGCATCCGCCAAAAATGGAGATACAGGCAACACCTATACCCAAATATCCCGGACAGTTGGTTCACATGGATATACTACTGATGGGAAAAACCTTAGTTTTGACAGCTATAGATAAGTTCTCTAAATACGCAATGGCAAAACTAATCAATTCAAGAGCAGCAGAAGACATAAGGCATCCTCTTAGAGACATTCTCTTTGCCATGATACCAGAGTCAACAGTATTTGACAATGAGAAATCTTTCAACTCTGATTCCATTAATTTTATGATAGAGAATGAATTAGGAATTTCGATTTTTAGAACTCCCCCATATACTAGCTGTTCGAACGGTCAAGTGGAACGTTTCCACTCCACGCTACAAGAAATCATGCGTTGCCTTCAGGTTGAACAAACTCATCACACATTTCGGGAATTACTTGATCGATCAGTAAAAGAGTACAATTATTCCCTTCATTCGGTTATTGAAAAAAACCTATAGAGGTATTCTTCGGACGACGCGTAAGTAGCGATCCCCAACTGCTAGAGAAAGATAGGAACGAGACCATCAAAAAACTCATAGAAAAACAAATAGCTGACCTCAACTATCACAATGCGAAAAGATTTCCGCCAAAGGAATATAAGCAAGGAGAAGAGCTCTTCGTTAAATTAAATAGACGACTAGGGAATAAATTGTCTGCCAGATACAAGAAAGAAATCGTGGCAGAAAATTATAATACAACTGTGAAGACACAATCCGGCAGAATTGTACATAAAAATAACATCAGACAGTCCTAGATATAAAAACAAATTTAATTTATTTATTTTGCAGATTTAACAATGCGGACTTTAATGATTTTTTAACTTTGGCTACAGCAATTAATACCCAACAACTTCATATTCATGACTTGACCAACAATAATGGGTATATACCAATCAAGGTAGAAGAAGAAAAGACAATAAAAAATTATGACAAGGTGCTCCATTTCATTAAGATGACTACATACGACGAGACCCTTATTTTAATCTCTGAGAACATAAAGACTCTAAAAGCCACAACATACGAGGACAAACGACTTTTGGACACTATTAATAAAAATGTTAGATTATTAAAAGCAAAAATAAGCAGTCTGCATGTACATTCGAAGCAAAAGCGAGGTTTAATGAATGTCTTAGGAAAAGGACTAAAATACATAGCAGGATCTATGGACAGTGACGATGAGAAAACAATATACGAAACAATAACAAACATACGAGACAACGAACGTAACACCAACATGACACTGAATGAATTAGTACACATTAACACAGGTATGACGGAAGAGATCAGAAATATTACAAACCATATCAATAGACAACAGATACTCATTAGTGGATACATAAATAAATTCAAGGACGATTCACAGAACAGGATAAAAACTTTAGAGGACGAAGTAGAATTTATCGAACAGACTTACAGAATTGACAACGACATATCCCTCCTTCGAAATCACATCGATGCCATTGGACATATAATTTTTTCTGTAAATTAGGCATAATTCCTTCCGATATGCTTACGGATAAAGAAATTAATTTAATAAGCGACTTTGACAGTTACAGTGGAATGAAAATTGCGGTCCTTGCAGAAGACAATAGTATTATATCAACACTACTGATCCCTCAATTCTCCAGCAACGTTTTATCCAAAATAAAATCTGCCCCTATCCCAAATACCGCGAACAAATCTTTGGTATTGGATTCATATGAGATATTGATTGACAATAATACCAACATTTTCAATAGTAATATTAAAGATGACTTAGAAAAAAATTTATTAAGAATAGAAAATAAGTGCATGGAAAATATTTTAAAGTTCCAAGAAGCACAATGTGAGTTAAACACGGATCAAGAATCCTCTGTGGTTGAGGTAATGCCAGGAATACTTATATTTAAAAATTTTAATGAAAATATTACGCAAAATTGTAACGAATTAAAAATAAAACATACAGGAACATTTTTTTTTTTTTTTTTTTTTTTTAAAATTGTAATGTAACTACTGTAAATATAACGTATATTAATATTAATATAAAAATACATGAAACTTTTATTATGCCAAGCCTAATAACAAAAATCAAGGAAAAGACAAATATTAATAAATTAGATCTTAAGCTTGAAAGCCTGTATGTGAACCAATTGAATAATAAAGATAACATAAAATTGTTAATTAATAAAAACAAAAACACACATGTAATAAGTTTAAGCTCAGATATTATAATTACCTTATTTGTTGTCCTAGCTATATTAATTCTCTACTACAAAGTAAATTATAGACAAAAAATGTATACTTCAAGAGACAATGTTGCAAGCAGTAGTAATACGGATAAACCATATTTTCAGCTTGCAACAAAAGAGTTAAACACTCCCCCCACTAAGCCACCACGATTGTGGACAATCGACTTAAGAGGGGAAGAGTTAACACAAACAAAATTATAAATTCATTTAAAATATATTTTATATATTTTATGATGACATGTAAGATTTCAATTAATTTTTATTAAGTTTATTGAACTAATTTTACAATAATTGCAAGATCAGCGTCTGCAATTATTGCTTATTCAAATTAATTGTAAATCACGTCACTTTTAATTATGTCAATTAAAGAATATAAAATAAGAAATTTGTAAATCTAGTTTTTTAGTTTTAAGCATTAACTCAAATAAAGTTGGTCGTAAAGACCCAAAAAAATAAAAAATATTTTTTTTTTTAACTTTTGCAATCTGCAAAAGTATAACTTATATACATAGTTGCTGTTATATTTGCGCTCTTTATATTGATATTCACAACTCCAACAATAATTATATCTTGCTTGTTTTTTACTGTGATATGTGATCATTTTTATGTTATTTAAACATACATAATATTTTGATTTCCAGTCCCAAACTGGAATTGTTGTTATTTTAAACTGTTCTCTTAATTGACACACAAACTTTCAAGATCTTTGAAGTCTGTGGCAGCTTCTGGCCCATCATTTACATAAAGAGCAAGTATTATCTTCTTACCTTCTTTATTTTTTATGTATAAGCAAGGATCAGCTTCACTCGCTTTAAAACCAAGATTCAGAAAGAAATTTCCAAATCTTCGATTCCAGCAACGTGGTGCTTGCTTTAGTCCATATAAACTTCTTTTTAATTTTCACACTCTGTATGTTCCATCTTCAAAACCTTCGGATTGATTCATAAAAATTACTTCTTCTAGTTTGCCATAAAGAAACGCGGTTGAAACATCAAATTGTGTAAGATGCATATTTTTATTCCCAGCTACGCTTAATACAGCTCTAATTGTTCCCAATTTAGCAACTGGACTGAATGTTTCATCAAAGTCTATATCTTTACGTTGTATAAAACCTTTTATAACTAATCTTGCTTTATATTTATCTACAGTACCATCTGGATGTTTTTACTTTAAAAATCCACTTTGACGGAATTGCTTTGTAGTTGTTTGGTAGGTCAACCATTTCCCAAGTATGATTTTCATTTAAAGATTTTATCTCAGATTGCAAAGCTTTCAGCTTTCTTTATTAACACTATTCATTACATCAGTGTAAAATATTGGAATGTCAATTTGACTAATAAACGCTTGAGCTGCCATTAAGTAATCATCAAATCTTGAATTTTGCAATAAAGTGCGATCTCTTAATCGTTTACTTATTGGTTCATCTTCATCACTTAGTGAGCGTTTTCGCTTATTTTGCTCAAAGCCATAAAAATCACTATGTTTTGAGCAATCATCTGGAATACATTCTGCAAACAATTCATTATTTTCTATAGAAACCGAATCATATAATTGTGGACTTGATTCAGAATCATGATCTATTTCACTATATGTTTCTGGTATACTAGTTTCAACTGCATTCTTCTTCTTCTCTAATACCATTAATTGGATTTTCATAATTTTTAAATGGCAGTTTGACTCTTTTAATTTTATCATAATTTTCAGAACATGTAAAATATTCACAATTTACTAAATCTTCTTTGAATATGATATCTCTTGTTAAAACTAAACTGTGATTTTCTTTAACGTAAACCGTTCTTCAGTATCATAACCAATTAAATAACCCTTAATAGCTTTTGAGTCCATCTTTTTTCTCTTCTGATCAGGAACATGGGCATAACATTCACTTCAAATTATCCTTAAATGATTGATTCTTGGCTTTCTTTTCAACCATAATTCATAGGGACTTTTGTCATCTATATGTAGAAGTAATTCGTGTTCGATTTAAAATATATATGGCTGTACGAACTAATTCAGCCCATAAAGCTTCTGGAAATTTAAAATTTTTATTTGAATACCTAAATGTTCGAGCCACTTCGATTACAGTTCTGTTTTCTCTTTCGCTAGAACCGTTTTGTTGTGGTGTGTATGGAGCAGTTAATCTTTGTGTTACTCCAAACTCTTTAAGAACTTTACGCACTTCCAAATTATCAAACTCACCTCCATTATCACTAAGAAATTCTTTTATTTGATTTTATTGATTCTTAGCAACCGCAAAAACTTCCTTCAGTACATCCTTCACTTCTGATTTTTCTTTCAAAATAAATCCAAAACAATATTTAGTATATGAATCTTTGAAAATCACTAAATATTTCTTTTTACTAAAGGATGGAGGAAAAGGTCCACATACATCTGCTGACACCAGCTCGCCTGGACTAGTGGCCTTTTCTCTAGTGCCAAATGGAAGACAATGAAACTTCCCATAAACACAAGGTTCACAGAGTTCTTTATCTAACTTAAATTTAATACCAAGTTCTGCCTTAAGTTTTTGTTGCACATGATGTCCCCATCTCTCATGATATAGCTGTAATGTATTATCATCTTCAATGGAATTAATTTTGTTAATTGTTCTTGGAATTAGTGGCTTTGTATAGGGTCCCTCCAACTTCTCTATTACCAACTAATAAAATCTAATTTTTCAGAACTAACTTACATTTTGTTGCAGTTCAGCTATATTGACTGTTTATTAATTTGTCTTGATCAGCTAATACTGAGAATAAATTTCTAGAAATGCTCTGAACATACCAAACATCAGTGAGATCAAATATAAATTCTTTGTTGTTAACCTTAGAATAAATCTCTATAGTACCTTTACCAATAACATCTAAAATTTCTTTACCATTAAATTTTTCAAATACTTTGAACAAATTTCTATCATTTGTAACATGGCGAGTTGCACCATTGTCAACCCACCAATCATTTGAAAAATTTTGTATTTCGTTTATTTCGTCACATATTAATGGAAGAATTTAGTGCATTCACGTAACCAATGGCCTTTCACATTACAATAATTACATTAATCAAATTTTTTATTTACCTTGCAACTTGGCTGTTTTGACGGCTTCTTAAAATTTCTCATTTGTTTCATTCTCTGTAGTTCTGAAATTTCTTTCATACAAGGACAACTGTGCGCACATTTCATTAAAATTTTTCTGTTCCTTCTTAGTCAAAAGCATCCAACTTGATTTAAAAGTATAATATTTAGAAGGTAGAACTTGAAGAGTTTTACATACCAACAGCACATCTGGTAATGGATTTTCTTTTCTTTCTTTTAAACCATTGTTCAATTCTAGCCATAATCCTTTCAGTTTCGCTACGTGTAAATTTACATCATCGGATGAATTCCACGTGAATTGAAAAAAGTAAATACAAATTTTGAAAAGTTGATCCCTTGACCTAGCTTGAAATTGTATCATCAATGACTCCGAAGCTTCAGCAACAGTTTCTTTATCCATTATCTTTTGGTAAACTTACTTACTGCGCTTATAATCACTGACTTTGCATAACTGTTTGCTTTTCTATACATATCTGCTTTCTCCTTTAACAATTTCTTTTCTTCAGTTGTTCCATTACTGCTAACGGGATCGGCTTTACTAATTCACCTTCAAAAACATCAACTGCTCCTTCGTGATAATCCAGTAAATCATGAATCTTGCGTTTCCACACTGGATAATCTCTTTCATCTTGAAGAGGCTTGATATGTTTGGCAAAACCCATTTTCTTAATTATGAGTATAATTTTTTTTTGTTTTAAAATATTTATATATAAAAATATTTGCTGGGCACATAACCTTTTGGAGTGGAAGTTTTATATTGGAATGAATATTAATATGACAATGACAATTTTAATGAAAATTTTATAAAACATAAAAACAGGATATTACTATGTTAGGAAACATAAATATAGAATCATAACTGATGAAGAACAAGAATTAATTACCCTAATATTTACTTGTTAAATTGTTTTATAAGCCAGTATACATATGATGCTTTTAAATGTTAATCAAAATGTTTCTTTATAACGAAAATTAACATTGTTCATTCCTTCATAGTCAATAAAACCAATATCACCTTTTAACAGGCTATAGGCCCTTCCGCGGTGTAAATATATTTAATTATTTTATGTAACTGTAGCTTGTGCTAGTGAATTCAAGATCGCAGATACTTCAAGAATGCCACACAACAATCAAATCGAGAAACTTCGTGGAAGCGAAAATTATGAAGATTGGAAATTTGCCGTTGAAGCCTATTTTCAAATGAAAGATCTTTGGAATTTTATCCTAGGTACTGAGACAGCAGAAGAAAAGAAGACTCAAGCAAAAGCAGAATTGATTCTTTTGGTGAATAAAACTGTTTATCCTCATATTCGGAATTGTAAAAGCTCTCAAGAGATCTGGAGTACTATAAAAACAATCTTTGAAGATAGAGGACTTGTTAGAAGAGTAGGATTAATACAAAAATTTTGTTTAACAAAATTGCAAGGGTGTGTAAATATAGAAGAGTACGTAAATGAAATCCTAATTACGCCTTACAAACTTAGAGCAGCTGGCCTTGTGAAGAATGGATAGGTTTCATGTTATTAGCAGGATTACCGGAAGAATAAAAACCGATGATAATGCGAATCCAAAGTTCCGAAATAAAGATAACAAGTGATGCTATTAAATTAAATTTATTACAAGACGTTAAGAAGGAATCAACAGATGGCGATTTAGTTTTAGCGGGTAAGAAAAAATTTTTCAAGAAGAAAGGACCGAAATGCTACAACTATAATCAATATGGACACATTGCTTCGAAATGTCCTAATAAATGCAATAAGCCCAAATATAGAAAAAACATGAATACAATGATTGGATGTTTCTTTGCATGGGAACTCGGTAAAAGTGAATGGTCCTTTGACTCTGGAGCAACGGCACATATGTGCTCAAATTCAAAATTTTTTAAAAATTTCAAAGAAAAAAAAATGCAGAAGTGACAATTGCTAATAACGCAACTATGCAAGTGAAGGGTATAGGAGAGGTTAATATGGTTGCTAAGATTGGACATTTTAACGAAGAAAATATTTCTTTCCGAGATGTTCTATATATTCCAAATCTTTACGTAAATTTGATTTCAGTTTCACAATTTGTTCAAAACGGTTAAAAAGTAGTATTCAATAAACGAGGCTGCAAAGTTTTAAATAATACTGGTAATACGTTCTCTACAGGTGACTTAGTTAATGGTATATTTAAATTGAATATAGCAAGAAACAAGTTCTTCTTTCGGAGGAAAATAATGCAAAATACAATTTGTGGCATAAGCGAGTTGGTTATACAAACATCGAAAGTTTAAGGAAAATGAATACTGGAGCAGTTCATGGTATAAAATATGATGTAAAAAGTCAAAACTGTATTACTTGCTTAAAAGGTAAAGTATCAAAATTTTCTTTTAATATCTCAGCAACATCAGAAACAGAATTATTAAGTTTAATACATTCAGATCTATGTGGACCAATGGAAGTACAGTCTATAAAAGATTCCAGATATATGCTTACTTTTATTGACGATTTTAGTAGAAAAACATTTGCTTATTTTATTAAAAACAAATCTGATGTATGAGACAAATTTTTAAAATTCAAAAAGTAGGTTGAAAATCAGACGGGAAGAAGAATTAAGGCTCTTTGAAGCGATAATGGGTTGGAGTACTGCAATAGAAGAATGAAGAATATTTTCAATAAATGTGGAATTGAACATCAAACTACAGCGATTTATAATCCTCAACAAAATGGTATGGCGGAAAGAATGAACCGAACAATCAAAGAAAAAACACGATGTCTTTTAATTGAATCTGGTCTACAAAAGAAGTTCTAGGCTGAAGCAGTATATCGGAAGAATTTTGGTCAGGAAAGAAACCTAATTTAAAACATCTTAAGGTATTCGGACGTAAAGCCATAATACATATACCAAAACAGAAAAGGCAAAAGCTTGGAAAATAAAAGCTAAAGGAAAATAATGTGTTTTCATAGGATACTGCACAACCACGAGAAAAAGAAAAATATTATTGAGTAGAGATGCCAAGTTCTTAGAAGATAAATTTTACAATGATATACCAAGTGATGATGAAAAATTCTTTATAATTCCAGGATGCGATTCAGTGTTTGATGTGAATGATTCAGTAAATACTATCGAAATATTTTCTAAAGATCCTTTAAACAATATTGAAGTTTCAAACAGTATAGAAGAAAGAGTATCTGGATATAAAGAATATTATTCCGAAACTGAAGATCAACGCATTGACTGGGTTCCTGAATCATCAATTGTGAGAATCTCATCACCTGAGAACATAAGAAAGTCTTCAAGAGTTCCAAAGCCGCTGCGAAGATATGATTATGACTGTAATATTATCAAGTTTAAGATGAAATACCGAAGACGATGAAACAAGCATTACAAACAACAATAAAGAACAGTGTAAATGAAGAACTGAGGGCTTTAAATAAAAATGAAACATGGAAAATTGTAAAACTGTCTAAAGGAAAGAAACCTATAAATAGCAAATTGTGTTTTAAAGTTAAGAGAAACTCCGAAGGTGAGGTAGAACATTATAAAGCAAGACTAGGTGTAAAAGGTTACTCTCAACGCTATGGAATCGACTACGAGGAATAATTCTCGCCGGTGGTTCGATATTCATCAATTCGATTACTTTTAAGCTTAGCAGTGCAACATAATTTTGATATTGATCAAATGGACGTGGTAACAGCTTTTGTACAAAGTAAAATAAGCGAAGAAATATATATGAATATTCCTGAAGGTTGTAATGAAGGAAAATATATGGTATGCAGACTAAAGAAGTCTTTGTATGGGCTGAAACAAGCAAGTCGAGTATGGAACCAGAAGCTGGACCAAAGGTTCAAATATATGGGTCTTTTACAATCTAAAACGGAACCTTGTATTTATTATAAGCTGTCTAATGATGAAATAAATTATGTTGCAATATTCTAATTTTTACAAATAATAAGAAAAATAAGAATGATATAAAGAAATATCTTCAAAAAAATATCAAAATGAAAAACATAGGTAAAGCTAATCATATCTTAGGTATGAGGATTACTAGAGATCGAATAAATGAAAAGCAATGGGTTGATCAATATCAATATATCAGCGATATTTTGAAGAAATTTAACATGAACGATTGCAAGATGTCAAACAAAAACTTCCCAAGCAATTTTGTCCACAAAGCATAGAAGAAAGAGATGAAATGAAAAATGTACCTTACCAAGAAGCAATTGGAAGTATTATGTATACTGCACATGCGAGTCATCCAGACATAGCATTTGCAGTGGGGGTATTAGCGAGATTTAATAATAGTCCTGGTAAAATACACTGGCAAGCAGTAAAACGTGTTATGAGATATCTTAAAGGTACTATGGACTACAAGTTACAATTTTCAAAGGATGACAAAGAATATATTGAAGGATTTTCAGACGCCGACTGGGGTGGCGATTTAGATGACAGAAAAACAACTTCTGGATACGTATTTAAGTTTCAAGGAGGATGTATTTCATGGAATTCTAAGAAACAACAAACCTCTGCATTATCAACAACAGAAGCAGAATATATGGCTTTAGCAACAGCAGGTCAAGAATCATTGTGTCTTCAATCTTTACTTAATAAACTTGGAAGACCGCCATCCATCAAAATTAAATGTGATAACAAAAGTTCCATAAATTTAACCCATAGTAATATCTATCACTCCCGATCTAAGCATATTGATAAAGACATCATTTTGTAAGAGGACTAGTTAATGATTGTTGGTGAACAACTGCACTTACTTTTTATAATATTTCATACTACATATATATTGCTTATATTTGTTCGTGTTAAACCACAGTTCATATTTATCATAAAAATAAGTATTGAAAATAAAAGAAAATTTTTGTATTTTGAATAGAGACTAAAAAAAATTACATATTAATATTGCACTCTGAACATGTAATGTTATATATTATTGGTCATTATTAAGTTCATTTGTATTACATATGTGCATAAATGCAATTATTAACTCCGGTTTTATGGATTATCAATATTCTTTTCTTATAACATTTTATGCATATTTTTGAACATGAAAGAAATTAAAGAATTGATATTTGCTATAGTGTTACTTTTAATTTTAAAATTTGAAAAAGTATTTTGAAGCAAGACTCATACTAATTTTTAAACTGAATTACTCATCTTAAACAACGATAACAGGATTCATATCGATTATTTAAATACCGAAGATATGGCAGCAGATGTTTTAACAAACGCCCTAACCAATATGAAGTATTTTCATTGCTGTAAAATATTGAATATGGGAAATCATTCTAGTGGGGGTGTTGAAGAAAAGGAATGAATGACCCTAATATTTACTTGCTAAATTGTTTTATAAGGCAGTATAGATATGTTCCTTTTAAATGTTAATCAAAATGTTTATTTATAATGAAAATTAACATTGTTCATTCCTTTATAGTCAATAAAACCAATATCACCTTTTAACAATAACGTAACACAATAATTCAACACTCTGCACTTTCATACATATATATATATATATATATATATATATAATATATGTATCTCGTATATACATATATATATATATATACATAAAATATATGTATCTAGTATATATATATATATATATATATATATATATATATATATTCATATATATAATATATGTATATAGTATATAATCATATATATATATATATATATATATATATATATATATGTATATATATATATATATATATATATATATATATGTATATATATACATATATATATATATATATATATATATATATATGTCTATATATATATATATACATACATATATATATATATATATATATATATATATATATATAATACATATATATATATATATATATATATATATATACTTATATATATAATATATGTATATAGTATATATATATATATATATATATATATATATACATACATGTATATATATATATATATATATATATATATATATATATACAATATATGTATGTCTCTAATGAGACTGAATTAAAATAATATGTTTTTGTTTCAATAAAGATTAAAAAATAAGTGCATATTTTATTGTTTTTAGTGCATATATCGCGTTTTTTTGCCTATTTTAGGCACCTGAAGTCCCTGTCCCTGGTTATATATAATCGTCCGCTGTAATGTAGGAATATTTTAATTAAAAAACAAGTGGTAAGTGTAAAAAACTATACAGCTGAGATTTCATTATACCGATTTCGTTATAAACGACTTTTACTGGAACAAATAAAGTTATAATAACAGCACTTATGTTTAAACAAACGAAAGAAATATACAGTTATTGTCTCAACAGAAGAACTTTAGCTGCCAGAAATTTACAATATAGTAAAAGCGTTTAAGTAAATATATTAAAATATTTTATATAAACCAATAATTTTTTTAAAAATTGCCTAAAAGAATTGCCTTTAGAACTTGGTATTAACAGGATAATATAGAGATATTTAGCAAGAATCTTCTGGAAAAGAACTTTAACGAAATACAATGAATTGAAAACTCTGGTACGCACATACGTTTTGGTTGGTATAAAGTTCATTATACATATATCGTTTATTTTGTTTAAAAATATAAATTTATTAGTTTGGTTATTTATTATATTGTATAATAACGATAACAATTTCTATGTATGTGTATGTGTTTTTCTTCAATGAAACCTATTTTAAGAAAAATTTTTTTATCAGATATTTTTTTACGTAAATAGGGTTTTACGTAAAAATTGAATATTGACGTTGGCATTTCTGCAATATTAAAAAAAAAAAAAATATATATATATATATATATATATATATATACATACATACATATACATACATATATATATATATATATATATATAGATATATATATATATAGATATATATCCATATATACATATATATATATATATATATATATATATAGATATATATATAAATATATATATATATATATATATATATATACATACATATATATATATATATATATATATATATATATATACATATATATATATATATATATATATATATATATATATATATTACATATAAATATATATATATATATATATATATATATATCTATTTTTCATTATAACAACTTCCCTATATAATTAGAGCAATTACCGAATACTTTTCAATCGGGAAATAAAAATCTTTTTTAAATTGTTTAGGTAGTTCAAACGCGATATATTTTTCATTTTATATTAATATTATGTTTTATATACATATGTTACTATCAAAGTTAAATTGATTAATATAGCAAAACGTTTTGCATCTTTACAAAACGAAACCATAAAATTTACAAGTAGGATTGACGTACCTTTAATTTATAATTCAAGTTGTAAAAATGAAAAATCATTTATCCGTCCATTAAAATCCTACGGTTAACAAACATCAAGTTGTAACAATGGCCTTTGCATTTGTGTCAATAGTGTTCTGTCAACAGGAGACGAACCCTAGCAGAGATCATCATATTACGATGGAGGTAAACCGTAAATTTATCAGTGACTTTGGGTTAGTGAAATTTATATGTACATAAAAACAACAAGTCAATATATTTGCTTGTTTTTCTCATACAAATTTGAAATATTTCAAAAGGCAAAGCAACGCTTGAATTTCTATACGTTTGTTCAGCGAACAAGTTTTGCACACAACAAAAACAAATTTTTAAACAATTTAGAATTTTTTTCTTTCCTACAAATTTACAAAATTAGGGTCTTAAATTCCATATTCCTATTCTGTAGTGTTGAAGTACACTTAAAACTTGTATATGTGTGTCGCTACTGAAATGAACTTATGTTCATGCTCCCGTACTCTACATTGGGTGCCCGCGGATGCCCAATCTTACCCAAAATTGTTCCCGTACTCAAAGTTTGGGCAAGTAAGAGAAATTGTGAGAGAACAATATTCTTATTCTTCTTGCCAGAAATAGCCCAAAATATTTCTTCGGGCAGATTGGGAAAACAGTCAAACGATCAGCTGTTGTAAAAAGATAATAAATTAAAGGCTGCAAAAAAAAGCTATTATTTAAAGATTTTAAATAAAGATTGTAATAAAATAAGAGCATATGGCGAATAAACTAAGTACTGCTTGAGTTTAACTTGCATGCAGACACCATATACCATGTATCAAAATTCAAAACACTTCGATGTTTTCTTTTGGTAAAGAAATTTGGTTTTTTCTGTTCAGTACTTTTGTACACTTTTAACAATATGTGAGAGAATTTTTTGCTTACTCTCACTTTATCGAACTTTACCCAAAAAGTACGGGATAACACCTAATGTTTTCGCAAACGTTAGTTCCGCTTAGTTCCGTTAATCTGTCAATCAGAAATTATATTCGTAACAAGTTTTTGATGATCAAAATTAGTGCTTAACTAAAGCCCAAACAATAACTTTTTATGTAAATAAAATATTTACACCGTCGAATAGAAATTTGAAGACACACACATCCCTATGAATAACTTATAACATCATCGCAATCGGCTTGGCGTCGAGTTTTAAAAAAAGGTCTGATCTAATGCTCGTTTGTTAATGTATTGATTTGTAGATTAATTGTTGGCAAATCTTATCATTATGGTACATCAAGCAAATATCAATATATTTTCAATACCTTTCATTAAAATTTCGTTACTTATTCGATGAGAAATTTTTTATATAGATATTATTTTTTAACGAATAATTTAACTATGAAATCAATGTGAGCGAATATCAGTTACTATACTAATATAATAAATTTAATTGAACCTCATCGTTAAAGTGCTCGACATGAATTGAATGATTAAGATATTATGGAATTTTTTAAGTGTCTACAAGCAGATCAATATGATATTTTAAGGCCAAATAAACTACACAACTGGCTTGACAAACAAGAGAAAATTTTACGTTTGTACACGTAAAATCATATCATTTACTGAAAATTATGCAGAGTCTATAAATAGAAAATGGTTGAAAATGGTCGTTGGACTGAGTTCAACGAAATTTTTCGGATTTTTAAATGGAAACTTTGGTTTCTTGACAATAATGACGATTCCATGGCCGAAATGGTCGAAATACAACTCTGCTGGGAATGAAAGCCTTTATTGCTTACAAGCAAATTTCAGTTAAGAACAGGCTTTATCTTGCTTTAAGAAGGCATGTAAAAGTTCAGTATAATCCAGAGAGGAAGCGTTCAGTATTTGGCGTAATAACAAAAATCCTGATACTTATTTGCTACAAAAAAGGGCAAGGTCTTCGTCTGCTGAAGTTCTAAAACGTGAAAAAACCTTCTACGCGCATCGTATTCGCACTTAAAATCTTACTGTTGCTGGGAATGCAGGAGTTTTTAGTCAATCGCTAAAAGTGTTAAGGATAATGCTTGTTTTTCAATTCCGTCGCTTTTAAGGAAAAATCCACAATTTACTGAACGGGTTGATTAAGCTAGTATATTGTCCTCAGTACATTGTACTACGATGGCAGGTTGCTAATGCAATGTGCTGAAAGGTTGCTAATGTATCGATAATCCCTAAAAAAGGAGGGAGGAAAGTAACCCTGAAAATTACCACCAATTAATATGCACATCAATGGCGCTTTATACCAAATCATCAGTAGACTTCAACCACAGTTTTGAAAAGTTTCAAACTTCTCAACTTATCAAAAGACTTTTATAAACCATCTAAGAATTCTGTTAATAAATTAACTATAAAATTTCACAAATTATTTTAAAAAATCACATTATATTAAGTGTAGTAGGCTATGAAACTTACACAAACAAAAACCCAACAAACAACTTTTTTTCGATATGACTCTATTCTATTTTTCTACACCTCTATACATATAGAAATCCTCTGGATAACAATGACAACAATGTGTCAAGTAGGAAATATATTATTAGCCTTAAAATATATCTACATTTATGTATGTATGTACATATTTTCCAATTCTAAAAATAGTAAAAAGTCAATAAGAACGCATGTAATTTTCTTACCTTTTCTGAATTTAAAAGTATCCATATATCAACCGAAAGTCTAAGCAGTATAAGAATATTCTTATTTCTATAAAAATAAGCTAAAATACAATATACATACATATATTAATATATAAATCAATAATTGACATTGAAAAATACACATGTTTTACAATTAAGTCTGTAATTGTCAGTGCTAGTAAGATGCTATTATCCTTTGGAATTAAGAAAAAAAAGGCGAGTTTTCTTTACTATTGCGATAGAAAAACGATTCATGTATGTCCCGATATTTAAATAATTTCGTGGACAAATATATATGTATATATATATATATATATATATATATATATATATATATATACATATATATATATATATATATATATATATATATAAATGTATTTATATATATATATATATATATATATATATATTTATATATATATATATATATATATATATATATATATATATACATATATATATATATATATATATATATATATAAATATATATATATATATATATATATATATATATATACATATATATGTATATCTATATATATATATATATATATATATATATATATAATTTCTAATTGGAGTATAATTTCAAACTATTTGATTTCCCAAAACGGTTTATCTTCGGATACTTTCACTAATATTGTAAAAGAAAATATTGCCATTTTGAAAAGCATTGAAAGAAAAGAAAGTGTTTTTACAACCTTAAAGTATCTGTGCAAACTCCATGGAACTATAAGCATGCATGTAATTAAAGAGCCATACGAAATGGAAGCAACTGCAAAAACCAAAATGTGCCCGAAATTGGCACGACAACACATATACCCAAATACATTTGAAAAAAAACGTGTGAAACCCGCAATTCAAATTTTTAGCAGAACTGTTGTCGCTTCTATTAAAACAATATGCAAATCTACTCAATTTAAGAGGGGTTCTGCAGAAGTTGTCCTTTCAATAGCTCAGTTCGTGGACAAAAATTTAGAGGATCTTCAATTGTCTTAATAATGGTTTTCCTTTATGGCAGTTCAACGTAGCAATAAACCTCACATATTTAACAAAACACTATGGAATATCTGGATGACGAGCACATTTAATCTTTTGAAAATAACATTCATTGTAACAAAATGCTTTATAAATGATAACGATATAAAATAAACAATATAAATTTTTTTTAAATTCTTTATTACAAGACAATAAGGAAATTTTATTAGATGAAAAAATAACATACTAAGTTGCATTCCATTGAGAACAACACAACTCAAAATTTATAGTTGATGAAAACTACAAATATAAAAAGTAGTGTTTATATTGATATCATGTTACTAAAATGTTTAGTTTCTAAACGGCAAATCCAGGATGTTGTGCCTTTTAAGTCTTTTTGTTTCTTACACTGCCTTGCGGAGCTCCAGATTTTATATTACATATTTCAGAACACAATAATTTCAAAAGCAAATAAAAGATGGTGTACCATGCTACATCTGTGAGTTTTGTAAAACTGGCAAATATAATTTATGTCCGGAAAAGAAATTTTGCGCGACACCACCCTACTATGAAAATATAGTACGTTATTATCAGGGACAGGGGTTTCATGCAAATGCATGTTTTTTCCCTTGAGCCGAATTATGGCAAAACTTAAATATTTTTTGAAATTAATAAATTTGCTAAAAATGGCATCGATTTGTTATTAGCTTAGTATTTCCAGCTAAAATTTTCTAAATGAATTGTTTATACTATTTATTGTATGTAAATATGTGGATACAAATTTATCGTATACATACTCAAATAAACCTGTGTGCCAAACTCTATCGAAAGCTTGTTTTACATAAAGAAATACTCTTGAGCAATATCTTTTATTTTCCAGTGTATCTCTTATATAAGCAACGATACAATGACATTGCTCTGCAGTACCATGTCTTTCCCGAAAACCAAACTGGTTTTCAGGAATAATGTCCAATTAATCTAAAACTGGTATTATCTTTCTAAAAATATTCTTTCAAATATTTTAGCGATTACGACCAGCAAACTTTTAGGTCTAAATGATGTGACTATGTTTTCTGGCTTATATGGCTTGTTTATCATTTCCATGTGTTCATTTCATTGTTTGTACATTTCCATTGTGTGGGAAAATGATTTACTATTTGTTAAAAATATAAGAGCTTTTATCGAAAGTGCTTGAACCTCTATAACTGATTTTTAACTTCGTTCACTGATGTTTGTTGTATTGGCCAGTCGCGAGGATTGCTACTTATTTGCCACTTCTATTTTCTACTTCTTTTTTTTTTTTCTTAAAATAGCTCTTATTTCATATGTAAGACTTATATTGTCGATTTATATGTTGACTTACATAACTTGGTGTAGACACAAGACCATCATCATGAATTGTACACTTAAATTTTTCTACTGCATTTTCTATTTCCTCCGCAGACCTTAAAGACAAATTAAGATTTAGATTCCTTTCAATCTAAGATGAAAATTATGTTAAATCAGTTTTAGAACCTATAATGCTGCGCTTATATATTTGAGTTTGCAAGAGGGTGTTAAAACATACTATTAAAGGTGTATGGTCCGAACTTAATTCGTTTACATTTTTTATCTGAAACCAGAGTAAACAACAAAATCTAGATCAGGAGTTTTTCTCTGATCAGTGCGATTATATGTGGGATTTCCTGTAGATAACACTGAGAAGTTATTATTTATAATGCATTTATAAATATCATTTCCTTGAGAGTTATTTAATCTGGATCCTCACCACTGATGTTTTGCATTAAAATCTCCACCAAGTAAAAATCGTGGTCCCAATCTACTAAACAATGCATTGAGCTGTTTTACACTAGCTTCCTTCTCGTCATCATCATCATCGTGGTTTTGGTTATTTATTTTTGATTTAAAATAATGAACATATTCTGATTCGCTTTATTTTTTACAATCGATGTTCTATTTTATTAAAAGTTTTTAAAGCTGTTTGCGGTGTTGACATTTTTTTAAGCATGAGCAGTTGTGTTGTTGTTTTTTGAAGTAGATGCAGAAACAATACTTGCTGTAAATGCATTATTATTTGTGTCGTTGCTGTTAGCATTCCTTCGTTTGATTAAAAATATTTTTGGTGATTCACTTTTCTTTCGTTTTCGTTTATTTACTTTTGGTGTGACTACCTGCCAGCATTATTCATCAAAATCACTGCTTTCATTACTATCAGTCATAATGATAGAAATGTGAATTAGTTTTGATTTTATTTTTATTGAACATTTTTATTTTGCTATATTAATATTTGTATAGGCTAAATTGTTCTAACTTAGTTAAAATCTCAGAAAGACATGATGATAAATATTCCTAGGCAAAAAGGAAGTCAACATCAGTTTTATTCAACTTACACAGCAGAGCAGAACAGCTGTTTTCGAAAGTCGCTACACTTTCATCTTCAGTGCTCATGTGTATATTGTGTTTATCACCACTGTTTAGGTGGCTTAGTTGAATGTGATAACAGTTTTCTATTTACACAAATTTTATTGTGAAAAACAATCCGATAACTGTATCAACCTGATGTTAACACTTGTGTGTTATAATACCTGTGTTACCATTTGATTATTTTCTTCATGTCCCATTTTTCTGAATTTTTTGTTCCATTATACATTAAGTCAAAAAGACTTAATTTATTATTTAATTTAAATTACATGGGTTTGACCATACGTTTGTGGCAAAACTGAGCGGTTGATGAAGTTAGACCCAACTCTATTAGAAGGAAGAGAAAACGAATATATGTTGACGCATATTTTTTTGCGTGAACATGAAAGAAGCTTCATAAGGGAAATGAAAAGAGTTTTTAGCGGCAAAAATATTCTCAACTGAACCTATACTAAGTATGAAAAGTAGTTTCCAGCGTGTTCAACTAGCACTGTTTTAGAGATTTTCCAATTCATTGAAAAATTGGTTCGGTGCTCTTTTAGTCATGAAGATGGGACTAAAACCAGATATTTTTTATTAAAAATATTAAAAATTTATAAACAAGAATTTTGATTACCTAGAATCAAGTCACTTAAAATATCGTTTTTAGAAGAGAATTTCACTTTGACAACTTTTGACCATGAGATTTTGACACCATGATAGTTGATATGATCTGTTTTTTTTCCTCCTTGATACTTATTACACGTCTGCACAACTATTTTTGTATACGTGAAGTACACGTGTTGTGCCAAAGCTTAAACACATATTCGAAATAGAGCTGTGCCGAACTTCATTAAACGCTAGTTTTTGATGTAGAGTTGGGTCCAACTTCATCAAACGCTCAGTTTTGCCAAAAACCTCTGATCAAACCCATTTAAATTACATGGATTTGACCATAGGTTTGTGGCAAAACTGAGCATTTGATGAAGTTGGACCAAACTGTAGTTTGATGAAATTCGGTACAGCTCTACAACTTAAACGAACATATTTTTTGGTACAACACACTTTACAACTAGTTTTTGGTACTCCTCATGCTAGAGTTGGACCCAACTGTAGTTTGATGAAGTTCGCCACAGCTCTACAACTTCAACAAACATATTTTTTGGTACAACACACTTTACAACTAGTTTTTGGTACTCCTCGTGCTAGAGTTGGGTCCAACTTCATCAAACGCTTATAGTTGAGACCCAACTATAATGTGCTTAGGTTAGCGTAGGCTAGTGTCAAAACTCGATGAAAAGATTGTGAAATGCGTACGGAGAAAAGAAAAAGCATTTGTGTGACTATAAGTTTGATCCCGTACTTTTTTAGTTAAATTCGGTAAAGTAAGAGTAAACAAAATATTGTCTCACATATGGTTAAAAAAGGCCGAAATTCTTTACTAAAAGAAAACCACATTATAATGATATTATTATAATAATATTATTATAATATTATAATAATATTATTTTAATATTATAATAATATTATTATAATTATATTATTGTAATATCATTTCTTAAAACCGTTTGTGAGTTCTGAAATGATTTATAAAAGCCTTTTGATAAGATGAGCGGTTGGAAACTTTTCAAAACTGTGGTTAAAATCTGTGGATGATTTGGTAAAAGCGCCAATGAAATGCATACAGACATTGCTTAATCACCCAAGAAATATATTTTATATTATATTAATACATTGACAACAATATATCAAATAGTAAATATGTATATTAGTATAAAAAGATGTTTTCCTTTTTATTATTTCTCATAGCTACTATGTCACTTAACGTTCATAAAAACGTGATTTTTGAAATCGCGGCAGTGCAAGCGTGGGACTCAGAAAACCGACTAAAA
The DNA here is from genome assembly GCA_963675445.1 of Linnaemya vulpina. Lineage (NCBI taxonomy): Eukaryota > Metazoa > Arthropoda > Insecta > Diptera > Tachinidae > Linnaemya > Linnaemya vulpina. The sequence continues at coordinate 48,224,927 of OY776280.1, read as the reverse complement.
AACACTTGAAGAGAGTAAAATACAATTAGAAATACGACTAATTATAAAAGGAGTCCAGATGAATGCAAACATGACTGATAAATGAAAATAAAAGGACTCGTAAACATACTCATATATTACTCATAAAAGATTCGTATGTGATTAAACAATGACTGAAAGACGACTCAAAAAAAGAATCATAAACGGATGTAAATAAGATTAGTAAATGATCAGAAAGCGATTCGAAAATGATCATAAAACTGCTTAAAAAAGGGTCGAAAATGACTCTAAAGTTTAGAGTCTAAACTAATATAGAAAATGACTCATAACTGACTTTTAAGAAGGGTCACGGGTAGTCAATTGTTTTTCCCGACAAAAGTATCTTTTATGATCAGAAAATGAGCGCATATTCTAGCTTTTTAAACGCGCAGATGAAAATGCTGGCTGAGTGGCGACACATATTTTAAGTACATATATAAATACATATTGTCATTATTACTAATAACTTTTATCAAAAATTTATTCAATATCACACATGAATTTTTTCTATAGTCTCTCGAAACTTTTGGTAAAGACTATTCAGCTACCTTTTCTTTTACTTTTTCCATGGTGCTGGTGGCATTGATGGCTCCTGAATGCTGTCGTCTATACAAAGAATAGGTTCTGCTATTACTTTGAACTCTACCTCTAACGTTGTCACGAGTTCTAGAAATTATAAATTACATTTTAAAATATAAATTTACACAGAGCTGATCAAGTTTTTTTTCCAGCAGGTAGCGGGGAAGTCTTTTAAATACATTAAAGATTGGAGAAATATATACTCTTCCAAGTAGTACATTCCGCTAACTGATGGAGCTTCCACCTTCTTCAGTTCCTCGACAAGACATTCGCGCAGCAGCTTCCATCTGTGCATTCTATTAAAGAAATGCATATTTACTTAACACTTTTCCGAAATTTCTTTCCATGCTCTCTGTTTGACATTACGATCATAATAAAGACCATCCCTTTGTCCATAAAGGTACTATTTATTAAATTTTCTATGAAATTGATTTCGGCATGTGTGTTTCCAGAAATAATTTTTAATAACAAAGAACAAACAGCTGGCCGCTTTAGGAAAATGCGATCAGTTTCGCTCCATGCGTAGGAAAAGTAAATTTAAGGAAAAGTTAGCAAAGTAAATTATGGTTGTACATATTATAGTTGGGCCTTTAGGCTAGCGCAGGCCAACATATACACAAACACATACAAACAAATATAAGTATGTACATATGTGCTTATTTACAACTTAAATGACTTGTTTTTTACCTTAATAACATAAGAAATGTACCTGACTTACATCTTATACATGCAGGTACATACTAACATGTAAATATAATACATATATAAGTATGTATAAATATGTGTGTCTAGCTTGCCATTTCGCCATTATAAAACATTTAAAAAGTTTCCCACAAAAGTCAATTATAAATGATTTTTAATCACCCTTTTTTAGGGCTTTCGTTACCTGCTAACAATACAAACTGGCAAAGGTCACAAATTGCAAATTGATCATTTCCCATTCACATGAATACATACTCATTCACACATCTCTTTATATGATTTGGAAATACTCGTGCCACATGAAGTCGTACATAGTTTCTGCGTTACTTGATTTTTCGCTTTCATATATTTTCAGAACATATTTGGCTATGAGCACTTACTTGAATGTATTCGACAAACAGCATTTCAATTCTGTTCACTGCTTTAGTGCTGAGTAAAATAAGAAGTATGTGCTGTAATCCAACAATAACGAATCTTCACATGTAGCAAAAATACTTGTTCGATATAGACCTCTAGAACTTATAAATCATTTATGATGCGAACAGGTTAGATTTACGTATGCATTCATTTACACGATATTCACACTAGATGAATTTACATCATACTCAGAAATATTTCGACGGCAGAGGATATGTCAATTTTAAATTTGAATTAACACTCAGGAGAATTTAAATCAACACTTAGAGAATTTTCTTAAATTCTTTGCTTATTTAAAAAAATTATGAACTCAAGAAAAAAATTTTTTATAAAAAAAATGAAAAATACAACTCCAATGTTGTTTATATCATGATGTCTTTAATTTATACTTGATAATATTTCATCATGTCAATTTGACACCCACAATATAAACTCATCAGGTGTGTACACTGAGGATTGAAATGAAATATTGTTTTTGGCAAGGAGCATTACAGCTTATTCAATATATATTATTCGATATTGATTAACTCCTTATTTGACAAAATTTGTGTCCATAACTCTTTTTATGAGTAAGTATTCATATGGATATCAAAATAATATACAATAAGTTACTTTAAAGAGATTATTATTAGTTCCTCTACTATTTAATTAACCTATTTCAGTTCATTGCCAAGTTCATTACTTGGTTTTTACACATAAGTTTGTAAACACGTAACGATATTTGTATTTAATTTCTGTATTTGAAGTATTTACCTGTTATTTCATCCTCTTAATGCTTTTTGAAAACATGATTGCTGGGTTTTGAAGCTGTTGTATTCTATAAAATTTTAAATATCTATTGAATGCACTTGATAAACAACAGCTTTGAACATTTTGATCAACATTGTCAATATTATAACAAAGCCATAAACCAATACTGGCTTAAGGAGCTCGAACACAAATATCATGGTGAAAGCGTAACAATTTTATTGCAAATATTCCGTTTAGTGTTTGCTTAAATATATCATATATTATTGAGTTGGCTCAAGGCACCAACACTAATGCAGCAACAACAGATAATTGCACTATTGAATTATTCTTACAAATGAAGTCATATTTTTTAATAGTGAATCACTTTACCTTGACTTTTATTTCATAGATGTATGTATATTTACATGGTAGTTATTGCAATATATTTTTATCTTAGTTGTTGAATTATATATTCCATAATCAATATAAATATGTAATGACATTATAATTCAACTCATGTGTTAAGTATAAGTTCCCCGAATAAATAAAATTTAACAAAATCGGAAACATGTAAATCTAAGCCCGTGTGAAAAGTATGTAAATACATTAAACAATTATAAGGCACAATAAATACAGTAAAAAACGAAATCAAAATATAGCAACACTTTACTAAAGACCGTTAACTCGTGAACGTTGAAATATCTACTAGTGGTTAGCCCCTACTCCTCTTCTTAAAAGGTCCTAAAGTCGAATAAACAAGCACAAAAAATTGTTCAACAATTTGCATACACACATTCATAAGATTTTGAACTACAAAAATAACAAGGCGCTCTCAAAATAGGCCTTCTTAAATATTATATAGGGTGTTACACATATATGTATTCTCATTTATGTGCCAAAAATTTTAGTTGAATAACACTAGGGTATTAACTACAAATCTTAAAAATTTCAGAAGAATTAAAAAACTGAATTTAACAGTAACAAAATTGCAAGTGAAGTTTGTTTTTGTTTTATATTCGTGAAAATATTTATGTTTTGTTTATTATAACCAGAATGTCATGAAAATAGGCTGAATACAAGTGGATCTTTCTTTGAATCTATCCTCTTAAAAACTCTACCCTTCTTTCTATGTAGTTCCATTTGTTGATATGACGTCATAACCTCACCATCAGTCAAATTATTAATTTTTCTTTTTAATTACTATTCATGATGAAATAATAAAGTGGCCTCGGTACGGCAACAAATTCTACATGGCAAAATTTTTTTTGTTAAGTCATGGTCCATGTCACAAGTTACAGCAACGTAATACATTGAAATAATATCTTGAAAAAAGTGATGTTTGAAAAACTTTGAGTTAACGCCCTCTTGTAGATCAAGCGCCTTATGTATTTTTTTCCATGATATAAGCTAGTATTGAAACATTTCAAGATGAGGAAACAACTGGCTAAAACGTAGAAGACACAGGCGACACGTATCATAATACAGATTTGAAAGTGAATATTAAATTTGTGATCTCATTAAATAACTATAAATAAAAATAGTTTACCCAAGAAAAAAAAGGATTATATTATTACTCAGTCTATTCAAAGAGCTTTCAATAACGACTTTCTCAAAAAGCTATGGCCGAAACCGATTATGGCATTTTGTACCAATATAAGAAAACACATGTCACATTTGTCACATTGCCTTCAAAACTGTAATATTCTAAATGGCAGCACAAATACCATATCACAAAATGTCATACAGTGTTTTCGGCCTATTATATGAATAAACTTTGTCATCCATATAAAAGGGCTTTCCTCAAGGCGTTTTTACTTCTATCTCGTAACCAGTAAGTCTGGCAGAAAGCGAATGAGTAAATATATATACATACATACTCGTATATGTATATGATGTACGACACAGTGGGAAGCATTAAAATAAGCATACCTACGTATATAGCATTCAAAAAAATGGCAAATATACGGTACGCGTAACAAGCATTTTTATGGGGCCAACAACATGACTATTTTCTTTACCACACTTTCTTATAATCATTTAATGCTCTCGACTATATTTTGGTTTTCGTTTCTGAAAATATTTGTTTCATAAAAATGTGTATATATAATAAGGCAATAGTTTGCTGTGAATAGTGTGTAAAATGTATTCTTTCATACAATTTGACATGGAACAAATCCATAAGTAGCTCTTACTAAGGGCCATTATTACAACTTGATGTTATCTTAAAGTGAGATTTTATCGGTCGGATAAATACATTTGCATTATTACAACTTTCCTTTAATCTAATGTATGCGACAAGTTAAAGGCAAGTTCGACTTTGCGACAAGTTTTACGAGGAGGCTTTATGTTTATATTATCATATTTTCTTATTTTTTAATATGGCAGCACCAAAAATAGATCTTCTTCACTTGAAAAGTTTTTTGCCCGCCTTCTCACAGCTCGCACGATTGTTTCCTTAGATGCTGACATGTTTTATTTTATAACACAAACTTATATTTTCACAAACAAAAGCTGCATATATTTTCAAAAGTTAAAAATAAGTTCGTCGTTGCCACTACAATCTTTCGCGATCTACATAATCTTTTAAAAGTAGTCGGTAATTGCTAGCGGTATTGCCACACAATAAGATATATACATTAATATTACCGGCAAGTTGTAATAATGGAAAGTTGCTACCGGCCACTTTATCGACTTGTTATGCTAACGTTGGCATTTACTACCACCATGTTTGTCGCCAAGTTGTAATAATGGCCCTTAACAAAAAGAAAACATTGTGATGTTGAGAAAAATTTACAAAAAAATTTAAAAGAGCTACATAAATTAAGTTAATTATCAAAAGAATAAAGTCAAAATTCAGTCATATAATATTCATTGTACAAATTTAACACAATTAAAAAACTTAAAATAATTTCAGGCACAACACTTGAAACAATTTGAATCATAAGCAAAACACCTGTTTTCTGAACAATGGCGATTTTCGTTTACACATTTCATGGTGCTACCACATTTTTCGCATAAATTAATTGATGTATTTAAGTCTGACTGTAAAACTGAGAGTGTTTAAATAGAGTTTATATATTTATCAAAATTAACTAAATTTACATTTAAATATCCACTGATTTATTGGGCATAAAAACATTTAATATTGTCATACTAATGCCCAATAAATCAGTGGCTATTTAAATGTCCTTTAACTTTAAATGCCATTATATACGTTTTTCACCGCAAACTTAAATAAAACTTAAATAACACTTAAATGCCCCTCAATGGCCATTTAAATCGAGCACAGAAAACATATGACATTGACTTTTTTTCTTTTAGCAAAAAGAAAACATTGTGTTGTTGAGAAAAATTTTCAGAGAGTTGCGTAAATAAAGTTAATTATCACTAGAATAAGTTCGAAAATCAATAAAACAATATTTATTGTACAAATGGACTCTTCACACAATTGAAAAACTTAAAATAATTTCACGCACAACACTTGAAATACTTTGAATCAAAAGCAAAACACATGTTTTCTGAGCAATGGCGACTTTTGTTTACATAACTCATGATGCTACCACACTTTTTGCATAAGTTAATTGAAGTATTTAAGTCTGACTGTAAAACTGAAAGCGTATTTATATAGGCTTTAAATATTCATCAAAATTAACTAAATCGATATTTAAATAGCCACTGATTTATTGGGCATAAGAGAATATCTTATACATTAGCAAATATTCGAGAAAAAAAAATTCAAAGGGTAAATATTAAAAGTTTATGTCAATTAAGAGTAGGATTTTATAAGACATATAAAGAGTTTGCCATTATTACAAAGTTTCTGTTGTTCGTTGACTTTAGGTTTAAAGAAAATTGTAGTAAGTAAAGGAAAATGTTTTTACGTCCGAGAATATACCACTTTTATCATAAAGCTGTAAAAATATACCTTAATGCCTTAACCTCTTTTGGTTTTTGCATTTTCGAAAGACCTATAATTTTAAGTAGACTACTTATATGTACATTGTTGTTGTGGTTTAGCTCCATTTGTGTTTCCTATTCAATTCCGAATGGCTAATGCGAGTAACAAAACGTCTTAGCTTATACACCTGAAGTATGTTGATAACAAAAGAAAACTTTCATACTCTGGAAGTTATTAGTTTTAACATAGAAGGAACTTAAAAATGCTGATGTTACTAACAATGCACATTCTTAAAATTTAATTTTGCCAAGTACATTTTTGAAAGCAACACACTGTGATACGTTTAGATACAATTTAATTGAATGAATAATGTACATATATATGAATGTCAAACAGCAACGTGGCTTTACGGTATCGGTAGACTAACAAAAACGTAAGCAGCGAATTCTAAAGTAAGGAGTAATAAGTTAATGCATAAACAAAAAACCAATAACAATATGAAGGGAAATACGAATAACATTGCTTATGTACTTGTGGTAAATATATTAAGTACTTCGAACACTCGCCCTCTCATAGAAACGTATTGTTGCTATTACATAATATATGTATATAAATATACAATATAATTATCAATTTTGTACTTTTATATCATATACGTACAACTATGCATTTAAACGCATTGGTGTGCCGTAATTATGCCTCTTATAAACAAAACGGATGGACGGCCAAGTGAAAAAATATTGGTATTGAAAGTACGTGTGTATGTATGTATACACCAAAATCCACCAATAAAATCATAAAAATAACCATATATAAAAAGGGTCAAAATATACTAAAGCAAAAATATTGTTGTCAGAGATGTACATATGTTAGTATATACATACATATGTACTAGCGAACATTTTGAAACACATTCGTCCAAAAATCCCTCTTATGACGCCAAGTTCGTGCAACATGTCTGACGGACTATTTACAGAAAAAATTTAAGTGATTGACAAAAAGTGGAGATTCTAAAAATTGTTGTGGAATGTGTGAGAGGAATTTTTCCGTGATAAAGAAGCTTTAATTAATCCAATAATGGACTCTGGTACTCTGTTTGTGTAAATTGCACGGCTATTGCTTGCTGCGGAACTAATTTGCCCCAAGTACACGCTTTAGTTTTGATTTTCGAAAGTTTATTTTTGAAATTACACTAGTGTCATGTATTCCCAGTCTTAAAAGCTGCAGTGAAAAACATACATATTGTTACAAAGATTAGAAATAGATTTAAATAAAACGACAATGTGGCTATATGTACTTGGCAGCACTGGCAATATTATCTATACTTGTCAAAATGCTACAAACACTATATAGATAATATTCAAATTAACGGAAATGGAATACTCCAGAATATACAAGATCATTCAAGGCTGTGCCAATAAGAGTAAACCACAACAACAACAAACATAGCAACATCAATGCTAAGAGATGTTGTTCTTAATGATCTTGTATGCAAGTATTCGCTGCTAATAAAACTAAATAGATTCACAAGTATACACAGCCATATACCCGTAGAAGAAACAAAAACCACACACTCATTCATACAACCAGTCATAGTTACCATAGGCAAAACATACAGAACACTCATACATTCAAACACACATAGTTACCATAAGCAAACCAAACAAGTCAGCATTGTCATACAAACACACACATGCCAAGTAAAATACAACCACCATACCCAGAACTTTCGCGAGGTTACCAGACGACGTCATTTTTGCTATATAAAGGCGCTGCCAGAACTCAGCAATCACCAGTGTGATATCAGACATAGACGTGTTAACATCGCTAAGTGCTGAGTAGTACAAGTACTCGTGTAAATAAAGTAATAAATAAATTGTTGCCGCATTATAATTCTAAATTAATTTGTCCGTGTCTTAAATTGATGCAATAAAACGAATCCTTGAAGGATAAGTAATAAAACCGTTTTTACGAAAAGGTCTAAAAACGTAACAATTGGTGTCAGAAGTGGGATTGCAAAAATAATTAAAAGGACATTGCAAGTTAAGAAAGGAAAAAAAAGGACACTAAAAAAAATAATTTAATTAAATAATCATGAAATTTGATGAGTTAAAAGTTGAACAGCTGAAAAAGGAGCTCAGCAAGCTGGAATTGCCAACTGCAGGTAACAAGGCTGAACTACAGAAGAGGCTAATAGATGAGTTTAAGAATCGCGGCATGGACATCGGGACATACGAGTTTGAGGACAAAGACGATGTGCAGGTATGCCCTCCTGTCACGACCAGCAGCATGAACATAAATTCAATGTTCGCTGCTATGATGATCGAAATGAAACAGAACTGTCAGCAGATACAGGAGGCATCAAGGATCAAAAGTGACAAGCTTGTAGCCGAAATAGCTGAAATAAAACAGAACTCTCAGCAGATGCAGGAAAAGCTTGTAGCCGAAACTCAGCAGATGCAGGACAAGCTTGTTGCCGAAATAACTGAAATAAAACAAAACTCTCACCAGATGCAGGAGGCATCAAGGATCCACAGTGACAAGCTTGTAGCCGAAATAACTGAAATAAAACAGAATTCTTAGCAGATGCAGGAAAAACTGGTAGCCGTAATACAGGAGTCAAATAAAGCCATGAACGAGACCCTGGTAGAGGTTTCTGAAGCCATTAACAGGAGGGTGGATTCTATCGAAAATAAGTTCTCAGAGCTGGCGGATAGAGTCCAACATCTAGAACGCGGTGGCCTGGAACAGCATGCAAAGGAGTTCGAAGAGAAATTGCATGCTCTAGAGGACAAAATGCATAACCTGGAGTGTAGTGGCGGGCCAGTACGAGCAGTTGCGGAGGTTTCTGCGCGGATAAAAGCGCCATGCTTCGACGGCAGCGTACCATTAAGCATCTTCAAATTCCAGTTCGAGACGGTTGCTAGCAGAAATGGATGGGATGCTGAAGAAAAGGCCATAGAGCTGATTTTGTCCTTAAAGGGTACAGCCGTAGAGGTACTTGAGACTGTGCCAGTAAGCTGCAGAAACAACTACAATGAAATAATGGCAGCATTGCAGCGCAAGTATGGTGGTGAGCACAAGCGCGATGTATATAGAATGGAATTGCGATGTAGAGTTCAGAAGCCTAACGAATCTCTACAAGATTTCGCAATGGAAATCGAGCGTTTAGTGCAGCTCACATATCCAGGCGAGAGTCACCCGTTCCTGGACCATTTTAAGACTGAGGCTTTCGTTAACGGCATTCGCGACTCTGATGTTAAACTGGCGGTGTGCGCTACGCAGAAATCCACTTTCGCTGAAACTGTGTCATTTGCGCTGGCTCAAGAGACTGCCAGGATGGTTTTCAAGCCACAGATATGTAAAGTGCGGAATGTGGAGGTTTTGTCTGAGGGGGATAACAACCTAGTGGCTAGCGTTAAGGAGGCAATGCGACAACTGCTGGCAGAGAAGGCTATCAAAGAAAAGCCTAAGTGCTTTAACTGCGGAAAGATCGGTCATTTTCAGCGCAGCTGCAAAGCACCAAAGAAGAGAGGTAGATCTGTTTCACCACCAAGAAACAGCAAACGGGAGAACCAAACAACATCACAAGAGTCCCCGTTAAACTAAAACGAGCTAGCACTGAGGGGCAAGAGCTAGCTCTCACAAACGAGTGCCCCACAATCTCCATATCAGTGATGCAGCAGAAAAACAGCAACCTCACTGCGTCCGGACACATCAACGGGGAAAAGCACGTACTTACCATAGACACAGGGGCATCGCAGTCAATAATAAGGCCCGATATAGTAAAGGGGAAATGCGAGCGGTTAAGCAATATTCGGCTACGTACAGCTACTGGAGAGCCTGCCACTGTCTATGGTAAGATTGAAGTGAAGGTGACTATAGCCAACATCAGCGTGAGACATGTTTTTATTGTTGCCGATATTGTCGATGAGGTTATTATTGGAGCCGATTTTATGATTAATCATGGCATTAATCTACATATGGGACAACAGCTGATGATTTGGCGTAATGTGGAAATACCCCTTGATGTTGGATATGACAGCAAACCGCAAGTAACAAGAGTATTTGCTATTGAGAGTCAGACAATACCACCGCAGTCTGAAACAGTCATATGGGCGCGGATGAAGGGAGATTGTGAGGACAATCGGTTGTGGGTTGTAGAACCGGCAGATCTAAAGAGAGAGCTTATAACAGCGAAAGCTCTAGTGAGAACTAGTGAAGGAGGAATAGTCCCTATAAGAGTGCTTAACTAGTCAGACCATGAAAAAGTCATCAAAGAAAATTCCGATGTTGGCCAGTGTACTCCAGCAGAGGCAATAATAAACTGCGAGAAGAAGATAGAGCCTACTAATTTGTCCGCAAAAGAACGTGAACAATTTGAGGAATACGTAGAGAAATGGGTAGCAGGTCTATCAGCGACAGATAAAAATAAAGCCAAGCAGTTACTAAAAAGGCATGCCAGTATCTTCGCCATGGGAAGCCAAGGCCAGGGTATGGTTCTCTACGCTGGACTTGCGAAGCGGATATTGGCAAGTGGAGATCGCAGAGAAAGACAAGGAGAAAACTACCTTCAGTGTCGGCAACGGATTATGGCAGTTCAAAGTCATCCCATTTGGTCTCTGCAATGCTCCGGCCACATTTGAACGCCTAATGGAGAAGGTACTGATAGGACTTCACTGGAAGACATGCTTGGTATATCTCGATGACATAATCGTGATGGGGAAAACTTTTGATGAACACCTCAAAAACATGGCAGAAGTTCTCGAACGAATATCATCAGCTGGATTGAAACTCAGCTTGAAGAAATGTGCGTTGTTCCAGAAAGAAGTAAAGTATTTGGGGCATCGTGTTACAGCAGACGGAATCTCAACAGATGAAGATAAAATAAAAGCAGTAAGGGACTGGCATCCACCTAAAAATCTTCATGAATTGCGCAGCTTTTTGGGCCTTTGTACATACTACAGACGTTTTGTGCCGAATTTTGCCAGTGTAGCTGCAAGCTTGCATGAGCTGACAAAGAAGTCAAGACCATACCATTGGGGCGAACCACAGGAAAAATCCTTCCAGAAGCTCAAAGAATTATTATGTACGTCACCAGTGCTAGCGTATCCCATAGCTGGAGAAAAATTTGTGCTGGATACTGATGCGAGCGGCTATGGCATAGGGGTGTGCTATCCCAAGTAGTAAATGGCACTGAGAAGGTCATAGGGTACTATAGCCGTGTACTCTCAAAACCTGAGAGGAATTACTGTGTGACACGACGCGAGCTTCTGGCGGTATTGGAATGCATTAAACATTACCATAAGTACCTGTATGGTCAACACTTTACATTAAGGACCGATCATTCTGCACTGAGATGGCTATTGCAGTTTAAAAATCCTGAAGGGCAACTGGCAAGGTGGATTGAGCGCCTGCAGAGTTACGACTTCAGCACTGAGCATAGAAGGGGCACAAAGCATAACAATGCGGATGCTCTTTCGAGAAGACCGTGCTGTTTAGAGTGTAAACATTGTGTTAGATCCGAGCAAAAGGAAGGCGTTGTGGATGTTCGGCTAATGCACATTGGCCCTGATGAAGACTGGTCAGCGGCACAGAGGGACGACGATATACTAAGGAAAATTATAGCGGCCAAAGAAGAGGACAGACGACCATCCCGGAATGAAATTTCGGCTGAAAGCCCACTCGCCAAATCTTATTGGGCTCAGTGGAACAGCCTTAAGGTAATAAAAGGGTGTTTATACCGCGTATGGGAAAGTGTAGATGGCAAAACAACTTTAAATTTAATAGTTGTGCCATACTCCAAGATAAGTGAAGTTTTACAGGAGTTTCATAATGGACCCAGTGGCGGTCATCTTGGAGTAACAAAAACACTTGAGAAACTGAAGCAGCGTTTTTATTGGGTTGGATGTCAACAAGCCGTAGCTGACTGGATAGCAAACTGCCCACAGTGCATAGCAGCCAAAGGCCCAGTAATAAGAAGCCGGGGACAGCTGCAACAATACAACTCAGGAGCACCATTTGGGCGGATCGCAATGGATGTAGTAGGTCCCTTTCCCGTCACCGAAGCCGGAAATCGTTATGTACTTGTGGTAGTGGACTATTTCAGTAAATGGCCAGAGGTATATGCTATACCTAGCCAGGAAGCAAAGACAATTGTAAATGCTTTCGTCAACAACTGGGTATGTCGCTATGGTGTCCCAATAGAACTGCATTCCGACCAAGGAAGGAATTTCGAGTCTGCCATATTCAGGGAAATGTGCGAGTTATATGGGATAAAGAAAACCAGAACGACGCCGCTGCATCCACAGTCTGATGGCATGGTAGAAAGGTGCAATCGCACCTTAGAAGAGTACCTACGAAAAGTAGTAAGCACCCATCAGAGGGATTGGGACGAGCACATCCCCAAATTTTTAATGGCATATAGGTCAGCTGTACACGACTCAACATCGAGAGCGCCAGCCAAAATTATCTTCGGGACGGAATTAAAACTACCTGGTGATTTGGAATTTGGTGTTAAGCCAACTGTAGAGGAAGGAGCTATTACGTATCAGGAGAAGGAGGACTTAAACGAACTGCATGAGTTCGTGCGCAATAGAATCAAGATGGTCAGTGACAAGATGAAGGCTAGGTATGACCGCGCAGCAAACTCGGAGGGATTTATGGAAGGACAATTGGTTTTACTGTATAACCCACAACGGAAGAAAGGATTGTGCCCAAAATTACAGACTCACTGGGATGGCCCGTATAAAGTGATTAAGAGAGTGAATGACGTTGTATACCGGATACAGAAGCACAATAGCCCGAAATATGAAGATAGTACATCTCGAACGATTGGCGCACTATGGAAGAGGTGATTGTATGCCTATTCGGGGCGAACAGGCTTAAGTGGGCGGCAGTGTTACAAAGATTATAAATAGATTTAAATAAAACGACAATGTGGCTATATGTACTTGGCAGCACTGGCAATATTATCTATAGTTGTCAAAATGTTACAAACACTATATAGATAATATTCAAATTAACGGAAATGGAATACTCCAGAATATACAAGATCATTCAAGGCTGTGCCAATAAGAGTAAACCACAACAACAACAAACATAGCAACATCAATGCTAAGAAATGTTGTTCTTAATGATCTTGTATGCAAGTATTCGCTGCTAATAAAACTAAATAGATTCACAAGTATACACAGCCATATACACGTAGAAGAAACAAAAACCACACACTCATTCATACAACCACTCATAGTTACCATAGGCAAAACATACAGAACACTCATACATTCAAACACACATAGTTACCATAAGCAAACCAAACAAGTCAGCATTGTCATACAAACACACACATGCCAAGTAAAATACAACCACCATACCCAGAACTTTCGCCAGGTTACCAGACGACGTCATTTTTGCTATATAAAGGCGCTGCCAGAACTCAGCAATCATCAGTGTGATATCAGACATAGACGTGTTAACATAAGTTAAATAAGGGGTTAACAGAAATCATATATACTTCTGATAGATAATATTCTCCCTACCAGAACAATTGGCAGTACTTTACTAAATTTTTAACAATTTTTATTCGATATGAATATTTTTATTTTTCTATACCTTCATGCAATTAGAAATAATTTGGATAACATTAATATTGCTTAACCACCCAACCAATAAATATCATATTATAATAGCACAATGAAGGTATGTCAAATAATTAATTTATTAACAGTTCAATTGAAATTTTATTTTTCATTTTGCCTTATAAATACTTTCATTGTTTCTAATTGCATAAAGATATAGAAAAATAAAAATAGGGTCATATCGAATAAAAGTTGTTTGTTGGGTTTTGGTTTGTATAAGTTTCATAGCCTCCTACGCTTATTATAATGTGATTTTTTAAAATCATTTGTGAGTTTTCATTTAAATTCTTAAATGGTTTATGGAAGGCTTTTGAAAGGCTTTTGAGGAGTTTGAAACTTTTCAGAACTGGTTGAAGTCTACTGAAGATTTGGTATAAAGCGACAATGCAATGCATACAGACATTGCTTAACCCTGCATACATTTTATGAAAAATGTGATCGTACTCGAGGCACTTAGGACTCCTCAGAGCGATTAAAATAAGAATATATTAATTATTTATGAGTCGTTTTTTAGTCGTATTTGCGATTATTTTTTTACTCTTTTTATATGTCAGACTTGTAACCGATTACAAAAAGATATATTTTTAAATTTGAGTTATTAATTACTTCAGTTTATTAAAATTATATAAATAAAATTGTTATTAAGCTGTATAATAAATTAATTTATTATTAAATTATTTAATAAATAATAATATAAACATGTTCAGTAAGAAAAAACGTTAAAAAATTAATTTAATTTATAAAATAAAATAATAGTAATAGTGGTATTCATAATTCGACGTATATTTTGTATATGCAATTCGTTTTTTGAAACACACCAATTTGAAAATAAATAGCGAATTTATAAATTATTTTTGTCAAAAACAATAAATTTAAAAATTAAAATGAGTTGAAATAAAAATGGAATTGTAAAATATGCATACCGGGTGTGTAAACTTTTTCCGACACTATTATGTCGCCAAGTGTTTTTTAATAGAGTGATACAACTTTGAGTTGTCATCACTGCTTTATTTGACCACCCATTTAACAGCTGATAACACTCAGCAGCCAAATCCGCCTTTGAATATACCTATGTGAAGTGTATGGATTTTGATGCGCTAAACTCGAATCCGTTTTCGGTTTTTTTCCATCAGGTACAGATTTTTTTTATGGGCGTTGCAATTTTTTGCCCCTAAATTAGCCAGGTACGTAGACATATTTCACCCTAACTCGGAAAAAAAGTCGGAAAAAGTTTATTTAAAGGCGCGACAAAAAGTAATTTTTTGCAGAGCAGTGTAATTGATGTTTTGTTTAGTTTGCTTTGACATTTCATTATGGATCGACTTGCACCAGAGCAGCGCGTGCAAATTGTGGAAATTTTTAATCAAAATAATGTTCGTCAAACGTTATCGTGCACTTCGTCCATTTAATGGCGTACATAATCGTTCTTCAGAGCTGCTAATTCGAAGAACAATAGATCGTTTTCGGACCATATTTATTGTTACTGATAATGTGCATCCCGTGAGACGCCGAATAGTGCGCACTGAAGAATCTACAGCCGCTGTACAGGAAGGTATTGAAGATGATCCTAATCAATCAATTCGTCGCCTTTCTCAGCAACTGAGGATGTGTCCTGCCACTTTATGGAAGATTTTACGCAAAGATCTTGGCTTAAAAGCTTTCAAGATTCAACTTGTGCAGGCAATTCGGCGAGTGGGCTGAAGCACAAATTGATATTGATTTTGAATTTCCATTCAAAATTTTCTGATGTAGCCCATTTTTGGTTGAATGGGTACGTAAATAAACAGAATTGTCGCATTTGGAGTGAGGAGAATCCACAAGCTTTTGTAGAAACACAATTACATCCACAGAAAATTACTGTTTGGTGCGCTTTTTGGGGTGGCGGAGTCATTGGCCCATATGTCTTCAAAAACGCTGATGGTCACAATGTTACTGTGGTGAACGGTATAGGAACATAATTCGAAGTTTTTTCGTACCCCAATTACGGTGCATTAATCTTAATGATATGTGGTTCCAACAGGACGGAGCCACATGCCACACAGCGGGCGCCACAATTGATTTACTCAAGGAAACTTTTGACGAAATATAATTTCACGAAATGGCCCAATTAATTGGCCCCCAAGATCGTGTGATTTAACCCCATTGGATTATTTTCTTTAGGGTTATATAAAGTCACTTGTGTATGTCGATAAACCACAAACAATTGAACACTTGGAAATCAACATTCGAAGAGTTAGGCATTAAACACAATAACGACAGCAGGCTACGAGCTACAATTGTCAAAATTAGAATACACGCATTGAAATGGGAATGGCGACGACACAGCCACACGACTACCGACCACCGTTGTAGCTGTACCCAAAATTAAACTAATTTCTATTTTGGTGAGCGACAATGAGTAGATGCAATGTTGCCAGTATAATATAAGTAAATAAATTCAATTATTGTAAACTTAAATATATATTGTTTTATTTCACAAAAAGAAACAACAAACCAAGTTAATGAAATGATTTCTTGTCATATACTGTGGACTCTAAATATATTTTATTGGAATAACACTATTTAATAGTATTAAATATATGAAAGCGGCTACACTAACGTATGAAGAGAATTCTACTACAAACAACAACTCATGGTTATTGATTTGGTGGTGTCGTTTTAAAAATAATTAAGTAGCTGACTACGAGGCAACGATTGTAGCCAACGGCTTTCGTAGTCGGTTTTCATGTAGCCTGCTGTCGTTATTAAGTTTAATACCTTATCCATACGAGATCTTGCATAAATAAAGTTGTACTCTTGACATATATTATGAAAATATGATATGCTGTTGGCTGTGGCATTGACTTTGTCATTTCAAATGTGGTGGGCCTTCAGTGATTGTAGCTGAGGCTGTCACTAAGAGCGAGTCCCTACGTTTGTGTTGCAATTGGTGCAAAATAAACTAAAACTCATTTTCTTTAATATAAAGCAAGCAAGCTATCGGATTGTATATCTACCAATGGCAAACTTTTTGATGACTGCAAGTCTTCGGACAAAATAAAATATCCAATCCAGTCGTCACCTAAGCGTAGAAAATCGGTTAGGAGAAAAAAAAAGTAAATAAAGACATAAATTCTGTACCTATTGGAAGTAGATCTACTAATACACCCAAAAATCGGGTCACTGCTACTTCTCAGTAAAAACTCGTTCCTGCTATATATATGGATAAACCTAGTATTTCCTCTCAATGTGCCACTGCTAATATTTTAACTGCCGTTTAGGAATATCAACCGCTAGTTTATAATGGTAATGAGGTTGTAAGTTGTGAAACTAGGCAAACCTTATTTTGTGTAATAAACAGATATCCTTTGGCTGCTAAGCAAATGAAGGCAATTCTACCAAACAAAAATAGTCTGAAACTACTGCTGACGGTGCCGAACATTACAGATCTAAGCTGGGAAATGACAATGCGATTTCGATCCATAAACAAGTCCATTCTAGACCAAGAAATATTGTTTTGTTTAAAATAATTGTGCCTTATGATCTATTGAATCATATAGTGGATATTACTTTTTGACCTATAAGTAAATTTGTACACAATCATAATCCAATTACTGGTCGTCTGCCAGCATCTATTACTCAAAAAAACAATATAGTTGTACAGGTACTACTTATGTCCTGCCCTCCCCCTGAGAAGTTAAAAATGTTCTTCCAAAACTTTTCTAAAGTAAGTTATATGATGTCTTAAAATTTACTGATCAATCTGACTACGATGTTATTCTAATTGTTGTGACTTGGTTAAATGCTAACTTATGTGATGGAGAATTTTGCGACTTATACCAGTACCAACTATTTCGTAAAGATCGTGATATGGAATCCACGTGTAAGACTTGTGGTGATGTCGTTTTTATTGCAGTTAGAACACTCAAAGCTAAATTTACCACTTTAGCTGACTCCAATCCTGCATTGCACCGAATTTGTGCATGCATCTCTGAATATAAATATTTGTTTGTTTTCTTATATACCACCCAAAAGTGATGATTCTATTTATGCCACTTATGTGTTTAATGTGACTCACTTATCTGATGATTTTGGTGCTGAAAGTCTGTGACTTTACTCTTAATGAAATAAGTTGGGGTAATTGATACGAAAATGGTCGTCTGCCTTCCGTTAATGTTAATAAATCACACAAAATCAACTTGTATTGGCTTAAAACAGATTAGCTCATTCATAAATAATGCAATTCGTATATGAAATAGTGATAGTGTCTCTTATGTTTTTAAAGCTTGTAGTTATATTAATATAAATACGTAAATCTTAGCTATAAATTGGGGCACACTTTTTTATCGTAAGGATACTTCTGAAAGTTACAGCTTTTGGCAATGCCTTAAATGGTAATATAAATCGTTTTGCGACTCGTTTATCACGTAAAGTTCATAAGGTTCCTTGGTATACTAACGTTTGAAATTTTAAAATCTCAGAAATAAGTTTTATAATAACATGTTATTCGATTTGTTTTTCGATTGTATGTATTCTGCGTTACAATCGTAGCTACGTTTTTCAAAGTTGTGTATGTACTAGCGTAGATTTTTCGATTCTTGTTTTAGTGGTTAAAAGGTGTATAATTAAGTAAAATGTAAGTATAAACTGCTATAAATTTGTTTTCTAATAAATTTTATTTGCTTATTTTCATTTGTTTTGTTACTTTAAAGCTATATTTAATATATTGCTGGTCAACAAACACAACACATGGGCTGTATGAAAAGCTGGCGAGTATAATGGCAACGAAGGATGGTATTGCGTCTGGATATCATAAGCATCCTTAGGAAGAAGTACAGGCATTCTGGGATGAAGTTGCAAACGCATTTAACGCAATAGGGCCACCAATAAAAACTCCGGCGCTTCAAGATTCCTCACACTGCAATAGTTTGGTCACAAATACTGTTTGCCAGATTATAGGCTATTTTTTCCTTTCTGCACTTAACTGATGGGTTTATTTGATTATAGTGCCCACTATTTAGTTTTTATATATGCATTTTTCACTGTTTACTCATAAAATGTTATTTTTTATAGTTTAGCAATTACAATGTTTACAAAATTTTATATTTTTAATATTTCTATTTCATACGTTTCATAACAAACCAGCTGGTTTAAACATACCCTTCTCTTCTTCTTTTTCTTTCGATTAGGTTTTTTTCCAGAATACCAATTTTCGATTCGAGCGTAACTGAGAACGGGAACGTAATCGAAACACAGAATAGGGATGAATATATTTAAAATAACTGGGGATTTAAATCATAAGTCATGCTCTGAGCATTATATGAAAGAATTTAATTTTCGCGACAAGTTCTTGTACAAACAACACATGTTAAATTTTTAATCAGATATCAAAAACAATCCTAAAAAGTTCTGAAATTTTATTAGATCTAAGAAGTCTAGTTCAGTTTATCCATCTTCAATGTGTCTTAATGGAGAACTTTTGGACCCTGATAATAACATTGATAATACGTCTGCACAGATTTTTCAATCTCATTTGGTATTTAGCAATTGCTCTATAGGTTCAAGTACTTTAAAGGGTATACAATCCATTTTGGATTCTGCTTATATTGTATTAACTAATGATATCGTAAATGGTATTAAAACATTACGAACTCTTTGGGTGTTGATATTAATGGGCTTTTTTTGCTTTTTTATAAAATATTTGGCTGAATCTTTGGTTGTACCTCTTCGGCATATTTTTAATAAGTCCTTGGCGGAAAGTTGTTTCATTGACAGTTGGAAGGTTGCTCCGATCTTTAAGGGAGGTAATAAATTCGAGATTTGTAATTATTGGCCTATTGCTAAATTGTCTACTGTTTCAAAAATATTTGGGCATATAATTAAGGAAAGGATGTACTTTTTAATGAAACATAACATCCGTAATGAACAGCGCAGGTTTTTTCCTGGTCGCTTATGTTACTAATTTTGATGTTTTCAACCATTTTTGCGTATCTGTTTTTGAAAGGCATATGCCCTATTTATGGATCTTTCTAAAGCGTTTGGTAAAGTATCACATAATATACTGCTAACCAAACTTGAAAATATGGAACGTTTCTGCAGTAGCTAAAGCCGTATCTGTCGAACAAAAGCTTAAAGATGAGAAATAATTATATTTTCAATGCCATACATTCACTGTTATGTAATTATTCCCACAAAAAGTCTTCATAAAAATTTTATTGATACAAACAAAATTTTGATTTTAAAGGAATAAAAGAGTCACAAATTTTTACAATATTAATCAAGCTTATGGTCGTTTCGTATTAAATTTTACTTAGTCTAATTTTTGTTCGACCACAAGTTTTATTAATATTATAATAAACTGAGTAGGACAACAAAGATCTCACACATTTATAAATCAGATGTTGGACATATATCCGTCATATTATGACGAAGATATTTTTGTTTGTGCTAGAGCTCCAGCAAACGGGGAATTATTGTGCCGGTGTTTATAACGAGATGCCTTGTTGTTCGTTACGTAAAAAATTTTAAGAGAGCAATACAGTGTCGTTTCTTTTCAAGCAAATTTAAAAAATTTGAACTATATTTATGCTTAGAGTTTAAAAGATATAATATTTTGCTCGTATATATCTAAACGAAAATGCATTTTAAACTAAATACTTATGTAAGTCTGATCGCTATTAGTACGATGACATCGTAATATGTGTATCACAAAAACATGTTCGTTTGTAAGATTTGTTTAAAAAGGTCTACAGTCAACTTAGTTATGTAATAAAACAAGGCTTTCCACTTTATTCTAGCGTGGTTTTTTGATCTCGCCATTAAGATTATTTCAGCCCTTTCATATAAGCACTTTTTGATTATAAAAGTCAAATGTAGGCAAGCGCGTAGCTGCCTTAAACTTTTAGAAGGGATATTACAATAAGTCATAGTTTTAGTATTTGAACGAGTATTATTTCACAAAACAATTGCATTAGTCGAAACGCTAACACCAGAGTATCATGGCCATACGGCTATAAGCGCAAAGCATTTTTATTCCCACATTCGCAGCCACATCATTATTTCAACCCCTTCATCCTCAGCTGTTTACTCGTTTTAAACACTATCTAATCAATAGTCTCTTTAGGGAATTTTCGTTATGTGTAATATGACCAATGCCCTGATTATCAATTATATTTATGAATCGTATACTAATTGCATTGTTAGAATTAATATTAATGTGGTAAAAGGTGGAACATATTTACTTATATATATATATATATATATATATATATATATATATATGTATATATATATATAGATATTTGAAATAACAACAGTAAACATTTTAAAGATGACACAAAACTGCTTCTCATATGCGGGTTTTTTTGTAAGCAAATTATTTTTTAAGCATATATATATATATATATATATATATATATATATATATATATATATGTACATATATATGTTAATATATTAACTACATATTTGACATACTGTCATTGTGCTATTATAATATGAACCCAACAAATAAATCTCATAGTATAATGACAGTATGTCAAATAGTTAATTTATTAACAGTTAAATTAATATTTTATTTCTCATATTGCCTTATGAATACTTTCATTGCTATCCAAAGGATTTCTAATTGTATAACGGTATAGAAAAATAAAAAGAGGGTCATATCGAATAAAAGTTATTTATTGGGTTTTGGTTTTATTGCCCACTACACTTATTATAATGTGATTTTTAAAATCTTTTGTGAGTTTTAATTTAAATTCTGAAATGTTTTATAAAAGTCTTTTGATAAGATGAGCGGTTTGAAACTCGTCAAAACTCTGGTTGAACCTTCTCCTTATGGTACGTGATAAAACACTTAAATTTAATTTTTCCTTGAACTCTCCAGAGAAACAAATAACGTCTCCACGTCTTTTTGAAAAAGTGTTCAAAATATTTTTTTAAATTTTAATATATCTTGCATATAAGAAAACTATTAAAAAGCCTCAACTCCCTTAGTCAAAAAAAAACATAAAAGAAAAAATTCTGTCATTTATCGTACAAAAATACTGCTAGATGAGCAAAACTTGGAAAAAAGAAAATTTTTAAAAATTGGCGCAGTCAGGAGCAAAGTTTTTTCTTTGGTCTTAAAGAAGACATTTCAGATTTTATAATGGAGCAGGATATTTTTAGGGAGCTTTTTAGAACACTTCTAAAAACATATTGCTTTTTAATTTTTTGAAGAAGAAACTGCATGATATTATCATTTGTTAAATTTAAATGAATTTTTCTACCACAAATATTTAAAATTAAATTTTTTTAATATCAAATATAACTACTAATTAGGTCTTTTAGATAAAAAATACTCAATCTAAAGCCTTTATTTAACAATTTTTAGATTTAAATGTCTAAAGAATTTTTGCAGCAATATACTACGTAAATTCCTGTAATTATACTCCATATGTATTATTAATAATAGAACATTATAGGTGGCAAAAATAACAAAATATGTCTCTTAAGCAGGAACCGTTGCGCGAGGAACAGCCCACCACTAAAGAAGAAGGATCTTTCGATCAAATCGAAGGCAATTGTAATTATAACAAGTAAAAGTCCTATTCGGCTGTACCGAATCTCATATACCCTTCACCAATATACGTCTGGCGTTATATATATTTTTAAGTGCCAATGTTGTTCTTCCTAAGTTATAAAATAGTTTTAGTTGGCAAAAAAAATGTCAGTTGCCATTTTAGTTACTTTTATGAATGAAACAAAATCAATTTCCCACTCCTGGATACGATATATTAATTTTTTTAATTTCTTTTACCAATGCAAATACCCATGATGTATAAAGCGGTTTTATTTAAGAAAAAATGTGCAAAAAAAATTATTTCCCATCCCTGGAAAATTTATTTAGTTTTTAATAGACAATTGAGGCTTCCCAAATACGGCCACTTTACACTTATATACGGCCATTTAGATATTCGACCTGATTACGGTTGGCGTTTTTCGCCAGCAGAGTTTTTCGGCAGAGAAGTCGAAACAAATATTAAAGTCATAACAAGAACTCACTGATCACTTCTACCTTTTTATTTTCTTACGTTTTTGTTTCATTCTAGAATTGGTTGGCTTTTCCCCTACTCTAATAGTAGTTCTAAGAGATATAAAGAACAACAACAACTAAGATTTGTTTTAATGTAAAAACAATTTATTTAGAGCGTTGACAAAATTCCACTTACAATTTAAAAAAATGACAAAATTTCAATAATGAATTATATAAAAAGTAAATTTTACGTTGCAAAAATTTTTACTTGAGAATTTATTAAACTCCTTTTAAAAATTTTCATACCTATGATTATATCTTCAAACAATCAAATTCTTAAGTTATTACCAACAGATGTAGTGTATTGTAGTTTTAAACCTTGTATGATGATCAATTTTTAAAACTGTTATGGTATTCACAAAAAAATCTTCATTCTAAAAACACTTTGAAACTTAACAAAACACACATACACTCTTTAACTTTTATTGATTAATGACACGAAGATATAACTTTATTGATGATCAAATAAACAATGCAGGTTAAATAAAACTAATTTAGCTTGCTTATGAGAAACTCCTACGAAACGATTGTTGAAATAACTAAACTGAACAGCACTTATTGATATAGAAAAGTTGTGTAATGTATTGGCTATTACATTATTCCGTGACAAAGAGAACAATTTAAAATAATAAAAAAAACAATTACTTTAAGATAAAATACATTATCAGGTCTCATATCGTCTACAAATAATATACTCATTTTCACATGTTACTAAAAAGCAATTCACTACTCTTTGATATACAATCATTCATCCCCACATGCATCTAATGACATTGCCTGTGTGTTATCAGTTCGCATATGCTTATGTATATATGTATGTATGTCATGTTATTTAACTTTGCAAATTCTACAAATAAGAAGTTTTCTTATTTACTTATTTCAGTCTTACTAATGCATATAAGCCAGAAAGGAAAATAGAAAAGTGAAATGGTATATTTAAGTTTGCCATTCCGTGTGAAGTAAAGTATATATATTCTGGATCGTTATGAATAGCGATGACGGTTGAACGATGGCCGTCTGTGTGTACGTAAAATCGATTTTCCAAGCCCCCAGAAGAGCTAGAGACTTTATTCTTGGACTGATGGATTGGAAATGAACTTGAATAGAGTGGTATTCAGAAAAATCGGAGAGACGGTTTCAGAACTGGGAGACTCACACCTATTTCTCGACGCAAAATTAACACCAAAAACCTATTATTTTTTTGTTTATTTGTAAATTGAACCTATTTCATGCTTTGGGAAGCCTCAATTGTCTATTTAAAACTAGAAAATAAATAATTTTTTTCCAGGGATGGGAAGTTAATATTTATTTTTTTGACACATTCGGTATTTTGTGGTACATATAACAACTAAAATGTTTAAAAATTTTAAGTTTTCTTTAAATTACACCGTTTTTGGTATCATAAAGATTTGCATTGATGAAAAAAAAAATTAAAAATGTAAAGTTCCCATCCAGGGTTAGGAAATTTAAATTTTGTATACATTAACATAACCAAAAATGAACTAACTAAATCAACTGACGTCGTTTTTTCCTGGTTAAAATTATTTTTTATTTCGGAAAAACATAATTGGTATCAAAAATTTAAAAAATCAAAATTTCGATTCCAGGGTTGGATACTGCAATATTTTGTAGTACATGAAAATATTGCTTTATACATCATGAAAACTTCCATTGGTAAAAAATAATTTAAAAAAATTAAATTTTCGCTTCCAGGGATCGGAAATTGAATATTTTTTTTGGCACATTCGGTATTTCGTGGTACTAAAATCTTTAAATATCTTAAGTTTTTCTTAAATAAAACCGTTTTATACATCAGGAAAATTTGCAAAGATAGAAAAAAAATTACAAGTTAAAAATTTTCATCCAGGGTTAGGAAATTTAAGCTATTCATACATTAACATAACCAAAAATTAACTGACTTCTTTTTTTCCTGGTCAAAATTATTTTCTATTCTGGCAAAACAAAAGTGTTATCAAAAATAAAAAAAAATCATAATTTCGATTCCAGGGTTGGATACCGCAATATTTTGTAGTACATGAAAGTGACAAAAATGGTTACAAATTTGTAGTTTTTCTTAAATAAAACCGGGATGGGAACCTGGGGTGGAAAATTGAAATTTTATATAAATCAAAGGGTAACTAACGCAGTTTTTTTTATTAATTAAAACTAATTTTTAATTCAGGAAAAGACAAAATTAATATCAAGTGTTTAAAAAATATTTTGTATAACATGAAAGTTGCCAAAATAGTTAAAAATTTATAGTTTTGCTTAAATAAAACCGCTTTAAATATTATGAACACTTGTATTGGTAAAAAAATTTGAAAAATTATAATTTCGTTTCCAGGCGTGGGAAATTTTGAATATTTTTGATGTATAAAAGTAACCAAAATATGCACCTGAAGTTGTTTTTATTGCGCTTATAAATTAGAAAGCACAAAATTGGTACTTAAAAATATGTGTTATGCCCGACGTACGTTGGTGAAGGTTATATAAGATTCGGCACAGCCGAATATAGCACTTTTACTTGTTCTTAAATACAACCGTTTTATACATCATCAAGATTTGCATTGGTAAAAAAAAATTCAAAAATTAAAATTCTCATCCAGGGTTGGGAAATTAAATTTTTTTTATATTAACATAACCAAAAAGCAACTAACGTCGTTTTTTCCTGGTTAAACAAATTTTTTTATTATAGCTAAGCAAAATTAGTATGGAACATTTTGAAAAAAATCAAAATTTTGATTTCAGGGTTGGATAACTGCAATATTTCGTAGTACGTGAAAGTGATAAAAATGGTTATAAATTTCTAATTTTTCTTAAATAAAACCGCTTTATACATCATGAAGATTTGCATTGGTAAACAATAATTTAAAAAAATTAAACTTTAGCTCCCAGGAGTGGGAAATTGAATTTTTTTCCTGCACATTTGGTATATCGTAGCACATTTAATAACTAAAATGCTTAAGAATTTTAAATTTTTTTTAATAAAACCGTTTTATACATCATGAAGATTTGCACTGTTGGAAACAAATTTTAAAAATTCTCACCCAGGGTTAGGAAATTTAAATATTTTTACATTACATAACCAAAGCGCAACGAAGGCGGGTTTTTACTGGTTAAAATTACTTTTTTATTCTGGCAAAACAAAATTGGTATCAAAAATAAAAAGATTAAAATTTCGACTCCAGGGTTCGATAATTGCAATATTTTGTGGTACGTCAAAGTGACAAAAATGGTTAGAAATTTGTAGTTTTTTAATTAAAACCGCTTTACACATCATGAAGAATTGCATTGGTAAAAAAACAAAACCAAAACCTAGTTTTCGATTCCAGGGGTGGGAAATTGAAATATTTTCTATACATATATAAACCAAAAAGCAACTAACGCCGTATTTTTTACTAATTAAAATTAGTTCTTTATTCTGGCAAAACAAAATTGGTATCGCAAATTAAAAATATCAAAATTTCGATTCCAGGGTTGGATAACTGCAATATATTGCGATACATGAGAGTAACCAAAGTTTTTTTAAATAAAACTATTTTATCACTCATTAAGAGTTGCTTTGGTAAAAAAACAAATAAAAAAGAATTTTCGCTTCCAGGGATAGGAAACCGAAATTTTTTATGCATAAAAGTAACCTAAAAGAAAACTAACGTCGTTTATTTCCTGATTTAAAACCATTTTTAACTTAGAAAACACAAATTTGAACGTGATCAAAATGGTTAAAAATTTTAAGTTAAAAACAAAAAAATTATAATTTTTCGCTTCCAGGGATGGGAAATTGAAATTTTTATACATAAAAGTAACAAAAAAGCAACTAACGTCGTTTATTTTTAATAATTACAACTATTTTTTTAATTTAGGAAAAACAGGACTGGTTTCAAAATTAAGAAATTTTAAATATCTATTCCAGGATTGGATAACTGCAATATTTTGTGATTAATGAAAGTGACTAGGATGATAACATATTTTTATTATATTTTTTAATAAAACTATTTCACGCTTCATAATAAGTTGCATTGGTATAAAAACACAAAGCAAATTAAAATTTTGTTTCAATATATGAAGAATTTTTTGAGCGTGTTTAATGTTAATAAAACAATTTATTACATTTTTTACCCAACGTTCCGTCGATTGTTTGTCGACTTCTTCAGGGGTTTTTCTTGTCTTTTTCTTTATATTTTCTCTTTGTCTCATATTTTTACTTTATCGAAATCCACAGAATGATTTTTGTCGATAACATGGGCTGATAAAGCTGTTGATGTTCTTTGTTTTGCAATATCGTTTTTGTGTTCTGACATTCTAGTTCCCAGGTTTCTTTTTGTTGTACCTATATACATAAGATTGCATTTTTCTTCGCTGTTGCCTTTGCATTGTAATTCGTACACCAAGTCAGTTTGTTGTTTTTTTTCTGTTGGTGCTTTAACGCGAGTAAATGTACTGCTGAGTGTTGTGTTTGGTTTGTATGCAAATTTTATGTTATTTTCAACAGCTGTTTTTATTTCTTTCTTGTCCGTCAAGCCCGGTATAAACGATGCACTGTAAAAACGCTGGATGGTTTTGTCTGCTTCGTCAAGAGGTGTTGTATTATTTTTGTTATTTAATATCTTAACCATGGTTCCATTAATAATTGAGTTAATTAACTTCTCAGGGAAACTATTCTGTTTTAGGATTGTCGTGATTTTTTTGAGATTTTTGGTGTGAAATTGTTTATCGCTAATGCTAAGAACTCTAGAAAAATTTGACTGAACAGTTTTTTGAAATTTAGATTTCAGGGTTGGGTATTTGCAATATATTGAAAGTTGCCAAAACGGTTAAAATTTTTAGTTTTCCTTAAATTAAACCGCTGTACACATTATGAAGACATGTACTGGTAAAAAAAATTGTTTAAATTAAAATTTTGTTTCCCGGGGTGAGAAATTTTGAATAATTTTTATTTATAAAAGTAACAAAAAAAATGCAACTGAAGTTC
Organism: Linnaemya vulpina; assembly: GCA_963675445.1. Lineage (NCBI taxonomy): Eukaryota > Metazoa > Arthropoda > Insecta > Diptera > Tachinidae > Linnaemya > Linnaemya vulpina. The sequence goes on along the minus strand of OY776280.1, from coordinate 48,196,917 downwards.
TTTTTTTTTCACTTACTAAAACTATTTTATAAATTCGAAAGCATAAAATTGGTACTTAAAAACATATGCAATGACAGACGTACAATGGTGAAGGGTATATAAGATTCGGCACAGCCGAATACAGCACTTTTACTTGTTCTTTTTTTCTAAGTACTATCAAAGATTATGTATATAACAGTGCATGCAACGAACATATTCATCAAACATATGTTTTCAAACATATTTCATCTTGTCTTGTGTAGTTATTTGTTCGAATAACACAAAAAATTTGTTGGTTTGCCTAAAGCATTCAACAATGAAACTTGTTAGGCAGAATATGTTATTATTTGTTGCAGAAAATTGTTATTGTTCATGTATTTTTATGTTGCATATAATAGATCCATGTCCGAAGCTAAAAATACTACTGCGTAATTTAAGGTAGGGTAAATAATACTTGTGTTGTTGTTGGATAAACGAAAATGTATTTATCAGCACCGATGCGATGATGCCATATATTATTATGATATACATATAATATAAATACTTTTTGTATACATTTTTTATTTATATATACATATATATATAATATATATATATAATATATATATATATATATATATATATATATACATATATATATATATATATATATATATATTATATATATTGAAAAATTAAGTATCAACAAATTTTATTTTATTGGCGCAGTTGATTCCTTCGGCATTAGTAAATTAAAAATTAGCGCCAAAATTCTGTATAGATGGCGCAGCTGTTACTGAATGATTTTTTTTTCTTTGGTGGATCTGTGAATAGTTCAGGAATTGACCTGTTTTATTTTAAATGCACTCATTTTGTCTTAAATATGAACTCAATTGAAATATTAGTTAATTCATGATAAATCAAAAATTTTGAAGGCATTCGCTTTGTTAAAATAGAAAAATTGATTTTGTATTAGAAATAAGTTCTTAAGGCATTCAAAGAAAATCATAGTAATAATTTTTTTTTATTCATATAAAATGGTCATACGCAATATCCGTTTCTATAAGTTATATTAAGTTATTGTGCACTAAAGCTAACAGATTTAGGTTTTCTGTAAAATAAAATATAAAAAAGGAATACATTTATTTTGGTAAAATCAAGAGAGTTGGAGATTTTAATAGAAATATTTTAAAATTCTTAAAAATGTATATATAGAAACAAAATTTAATTATGATTAGTAATATTTTGTTTATTTTAATATTTTGTATATATTTATTTAATTTTTTTTTTTGTTTATTTAGAAATGTTTTTGTATTTTTATTTATTTGAAAAAATCTATGTACCTTTTTCTATAGCACAAGAGCAGTGCTTTCGAAGGAGGACCAATAATTGCTGTTTATTGTGGAAACAATCATAACTTAACCATTCTGGGGTTGAGCGTTTGCACAAGTCAATAATAAATGATTTTATAACATTTCGTTCCGGTTAATTTTTAAAGATATTATGATATTAAAATATGTTTCTTACTTGCATCCATTAGTTTGTCTGATGGAGCAGCTAAATTTCCAAAATCTGTCAGAGACTGATAGTTCTTAAAGAATATAAAAAACTCGCTTGGGGCGATTAAAAGTTCATCCATCTTCCTAAGATCATTACAGCATTTTTCGCAGTGCAGTTTTGGAATAATATTAAATGCGACATACCCAACGAAGTATCTCATGGAAACCAGTTCAAAATTTTTGTTCACAGAATTATGAAAAATATCTTCTAAAAAGGCTATTTCAGTATGTTTACTTGAAGAATATATATCATAATCATTACTTCTTGGTAAACATATATCATAAGTACCAATTTGGTCAATCTCGTCTTGTTCAACTTCACAGTTACTGGAAAAACTTGATTGAATAATTTTAGCAACCATAACTTTTGTCAAAATAATATTGAACTCGGCTACGGAAGGGTTGCTATTGTTGCCTCCCTTTTGTCGTAGTTCAGATAATATATTTTCTAACTTGTCCTGATTAAGAAATTCTGTCATGACTTAATATCAATCACCCCCTTTTTTTTAAATGTCATTAGCCAGTAATTGGACTGAATTAAGAGTGAGCTTCACACCATTTTAAAATAACACGCTTTTTCTGGTCGACGAATTCCACGTCATCCACTATTAAGACAAACTGAGCTGTTGAAAGTGCCACTTCTGCGGAACAGCTCTTAAATTATGTAGTTTTGCATATTGTTAGTAGTAGGATACTGTATGTGCGAGACCAATTAAAATTCTCAAATTTCAGCAATTAAATTTAAAATTTTGAAATTTTAATTGCCAAATTTATGTTAATTGTCTTTTTTTAGTAATTTGATACTTTAATGTTTGTTTGTGTGTATTTTCCCACTGTTAAATATGGGGTGTTCACATTGTTGTTGTTTTTTTTTATAATGTTGGGGTAGGCGTAGGAATTTGTGTCAGTCCATATGTGACCTTGGGAATACATATCGGTCGGTATGTGAGCGTGGAAATTTGTGTCTGTCCATATGTGACCTTGGGAATACATGTCCGTCGGTATGTAAGCGTGGGAATTTGTGTCTGTCCACATGTGACCTTGAGAATACATGTCCGTCCGTATGTGAGCGTGGGAATTTGTGTCTGTCCATATGTGAGCGTAGGAATTCTGTCTGTCTATGTGTGCTATAGCCTAATAGAAAACAAGAAATTTTTAGGAACATTGGAACATTGGAACACATTTTTAGGAATTACACTATTTCAAAAGTGTTGTAGTTATATATGGATGGTCTTAATGTTTGTGGTTCGTTTCTTCTTGCTGGAGTGAGATTTCTTCTTTTATTTTTTGTTTGTTTTTAATTTTGGTGTGTGTTTACTTAAGACATTTTGTCAAGCAATTCAGTTATTAATTTTTTGTTTGCAATGCTTGAGTCTGGGGGAATAATTTGATTATTCTGATCTTGAAGACGTTGTGAAAAAAAAATTTACTATTCCATAAATATTGAAATTGATATTTTGTTTATTTTATACATGACGATCATCGATGGATTTTATTTGGGGATCTGGATGGTGGTACGATTTCTGTATTTTGTAGAATATGAATATTTATGCTATGTTTAAGTGTGTGTGTGTTTTTGTGTTCTGAGTGGCGGTTGGAATGTCTGCCAGGCTGTGTGTGTGACGATTGGTGAGTCTGTATGACAGTCCGCTTTCTTGCTTTCCTGAATTTTGCGCAAGTGGGTCACTATGAAATGTGATAAGATGTACATATTCATGCGTACATAAATATCTACAAATTTATTTCATTTGCGCATCTACATACAAACAAATAATAAGCGTTTATTCTATGTGCCCAAATATTCCCTTGACCATTTGAATGAATGAATGAACCATTGTGTATGTTTGTCTGTTTGTGTGTTCTCTGAAAAACAATATGTACCATTATCACAGATTTGAGAGAATCCTTGCTTGTAATTTCTCTCTTTCTTATTTGTTGATCTAGGTGTTCCCATAAATGTTCGATGGGGTTAAGATCTGGTGACTGGGGGGGATGATTCAACTGCTTTGGAGTATGGTAAAGCAGCCATTCTTTTACTATTTTGGCAGTATGCTTGGGATCGTTGCCTTTCTGAAAGACCCAAGTTCGATCCAAGCCCAATTTTTCAACGCTCTGTGCCAAATTTTCCTTAAGAATGGTGAGATAATCTGTTTTATTCATAGTATTTTCTATGAATACCAAATTTCCTACACCATTGGCTGCCATACATCCCCACACCATCACCGAGCCACCACCATGCTTTACTGTGGACATCACATTTTGCTGATTGAATTCCGAATTCTTTGTGCTCCAAATTTTAAGCGGCTTTTTCTTACCAAATATTTCAAATTTGCTTTCGTCGGTAAAAAGCACATTGTTCCAGAATTTATTGGAGTGATTTTCGTACTTTTTGGCAAACTCCCGACGACGACGTTGATTGATTGGTGATATGTACGGTTTTCTTCTTGGAATTCGCCCATACAATCCATTTGCGTGTAAGGCTCTGCGTATTGTACTGGCACTTACACCAATACCGGAGCATTCTGAAATATTTTCGGATATTCTTACAGCACTTTCTGCTGGGTTTTGCTTCACTTTTCGCACAATGGACCCTATTTGAGTACTGTTTAGTTTAGCCGGCCTTCCAGATTTAGGGCGATTTTCTAAATTTGAAAACTTTTTGAATTTATCAATTATATTCTTTACAGTGTTGTGACTTCTTTCAATCATGGCAGCAATCTTTCGTAAAGATTTTCCTTCTTCATAAAATTTTAGCACAAGTTCACGGACATCTAAAGAAGTTTGTTTGCCCATTTTTAAAAACTATAAAAATTTTCTTATTTGAACTGCTCGTGACAAAACCAAATCTATTAATAACTTTAATAATTATCTGATGTTGTTTAAATTGTCCAAGTAAAACCAAATCAAAAAAATAACGGTCCTTTTTTTACTGTAAAATTGCTTATTACTTGTTATATACAAGACTTGTACAGTTTCTTTTGACGCGTAGAATATGAAGATTTATTTGTTTTTGTTCTATATTTTTTGTTGTTGTTGAAGTTTTGTTTTTGTTTTTTAATAAAATTTAACGAAAGAATATATATTTAATAAAAAATAAAAAATTTTAAGTTACATTATAAAAAATATAACAAAATAAAGCTTTAAACATGAAAGTCAATGGTGTACAGTTTCTTTTGACGCTCACAGTATGTAGGTTTTTATTTGAAATAAAAAGACATTTATTTTAATTTTTATAAGCATTTATTTAAAAGTTTGTTAACATTTTCATTTTTAAGTAAAATTGCATTCCTCGTGATAGCTACAATAGAGATATATTGAATGCTTAGTTTCCATTTGTTTAAAATTAATCCAGCCAATGTCTTCAATGTTATGAACTGTTTGATGAATAATTTTTTCCAGGCATTTTTTCTTCTCTTCCCCCTTAACATATATAGAACTACAGCTAGTTCTTTTGCGATGAAGTCATTTGAATTATTTTTGAAACCTTGCAAGTCTACAAAAACAATTTCACCATCCATGTTATATAATTTTTAAGACCTTCCGGACTTGACCTTTTATTGGTATGTATTCTATTACGCGGTCATGAATAAGAACGCAGTAAGCTGATGTTTTTAATGCAATATTTGTTGCTGTTTCAAATTCAATTTTTATGTCGATTGGTCCGGTATTGAGCGTTTCGTTTTGGTGACTGACATCAACTACAATATTTGGAGCGTTATTTTTAAACTCTTGACCTGTTAGAAGAGATTGGGGTTGTTTCATGTAGTAGCTTTGTTGGAATCTTAGATACATATCATATAGAATCGCATAGCGCTCATTTTTGAATTTTATATTAAGATCGTCATATGGGTAAGAGGTTGAGATTAAATGTACTTTTAAGTTAGTAAGATCACAATGAACATACTTGTTTTCTTTTTGGAAGGCAATCAACACACAACGAGGGCGTTCTTTATTAGCGGCCAGTTTCACATTCCATATGTGATTGGTCCCCGTATTAAGGTGTGGATTCATATGACAATCCCAACTACGGAATGCTATTGGTATAGCAGCACCATTATTAAGTATTTTGATCATATTCAATTTACTATGATCAGATAATTGAACATGTGGAATTCTCCATGATATTAGTGAAATTGTAAGTTTTGCTTTCTCAGTGGAAACATTCGAGTGTACAAGATCCTCATCGTTCTCATTACGCAATAGTATCAACTCATGTTTACCATTTAATAAAACTTTATTATAGTCTTCAGCGAATCCTAAAAGAAGTTTGAGTGGTACATAGAAATTAAAGTTTCCATTTTGAAGATCTATTTTATCAAGTTTATTCCATCCAGCGTTTTGCAACACAACGCTTTCCGTAGGTGATAAAGAAACCACTCTTTTTAAGGTACTAGTGGCTCCCAAATATCGTGTATGATCAATTTCAATACCATTCAGTTCATAGCGGATTTCATCAAAGAGATATGCAACAAAATTATTTTTCAACTGAAAGTTGGGTGTAGATTTCGATGTTTTTTCGTCTACAACAAGTCCTTCCACATATATATAGCTTTCACTGGGTAACACATATAGATCTTGGTTTTGTATTGAAATTCTTATTTCATCGTTGTTGTTAAAAGACTGAAGGTATGGTATGTATGTGTGATAATCCTTTTTGATTATATTTTCACCAGATATTGGTTTATCTAAAATGTCTATTATTGAACTCATTTTGTTTTCAGTTTAAAGTTCAGTGACTTGAGAAAACTCTTGTTTGCTGCTGTAAGCGATTTTTGACGAACAGATCTTTTTAATTGTTGTTTAGGTTGTAATGTTTGAGGATTAGATGTTGCTGTAGTATTCTTCGATATACTAGTGTTGTATATTATCATTATTTAGTTGTTCTTAAATGTATTCGTATTGTAATTTCCACTCCTCTGAAATTAATTAAGTCGCCGTTTTGATCAACCACGCGAAGAGCTAGTGAACTTATCTTTCTGGAGTTTACTGGCAAATAAATGAGATTTTTGGGAATCTCAACTATTTTATATCCAGCCGGTACATTAATCGGAAATTCATGTAGTGTATGAGCTTTAGAATTATTCATATAAGTATTAACCACAATACTGCTTTCAATCCTCAAGAGATTCACCTTAAAGATATTCACTGGAAGATCAGAGTAATGTTCTTTGTTTGGCGTTAATATTCTGCTATTGAATCCTAAAAGTCTACCTATTGTATTTTCTTTATTAAAATATATTAGTTCTTTAGAGCTACTGACTTTAACTTGCATTGTATTGTTTTTAGCTTCAATCAAAATTTTGTTTTCTGGTCTATATCGTTTGTATTGTTCTTCTATATAGTCAACTATATCATTTAATTCATAAGATCCGATCGGTATTTCAATTACAAGTTCACCGATATGAAATATATTGTTGTAGACATCCACATTTGGGATACTGTTGTATGAATGAAAATCAGTTAGAGCACATTCATAGGTTCCGTTTAAATCAATAGGAGGAAAATAATTAGCAGATAGCTCTGATGAATTGGAGCTCAGAGTCAATGTTATTGACATTGTGACTGTTTGATTGTAAATAAATGAGGTTAAACACACAGTATGATTTATAAGAATCACTTTCGTATTTATTGTTTATTTATTTATTTTAAACTAAATTAAATATTGATGTCATTGTTGTTGTTGTTGTTTATTTATTGTATTCTTCCATTTACAATATCTCATCTTTGCTTATCCAAGAATTGTGCTCATTACCAAAGCCCAGCCACTTAACAAACACCTTCTATTTTCTTCATGATACCTATCGTCACTAATGGTGAGTACTCGTCTGATGAAATTACATCAGACATATTACAACAACACAAAAAAATACCAAAATACTTTTTCATGGAGTTACTAAAGTTTTGCATCAAAGACAGCCGTTATTTTAAATATGAGGAACGAATTTACGGACAATGTAAGGGAATGCCGATGGGATCACCAGTATCACCAGTTGTTTCCGATATTGTGTTGGAGGAGTTACTGCATCAATCCCTTACAAAATTAAAAATAAAACCCAGATTATTAACAAAATACGTAGATGACATATTTGCTATCATAAATAAGGATACGGCAGATGAAGTTCTAAATGTTTTAAATACGTTTAACCCACAAATACAATTTACAGTGGAAACGGAAAAAGATAGTAAATTACCATATTTAGATGCAATTGTTAGTAGACACCAAAATATGATGACAGTCAACTGGTATCAAAAACCCACTGCATCCGGTCGTCTGATTAATTTCCATTCAAAACATCCCAGAAGAATTATAATAAACACAGCAAGTAATTTCATCAGACGAGTACTCACCATTAGTGACGATAGGTATCATGAAGAAAATTTACGGAAAATAAAAGAAATCTTAGACATGAACGATTTTCCGAAAACAATTAACAACAATAAAAAGAGAGACTAATACAAAGTATTATAAAGGACTAACATATATAAAAGGTTTTTCTGAAAGGTTAAAAAATTCAGATCTATATGACATTGAAAAATATCAACTTGCATTTAAGACGAATAATACTATGCAGAGCCTATATAGTAACACAAAGACTAAATTAAAGAAAGAGGACAAATGCAACGTTATATATAGTACTAACTGCAACGGTCACGGCTCAGGCACATGCAATAAGAAATACGTAGGAACAACTAAAAATAAACTGAAGACCAGACTAACATCTCATAAATCAGATATAAGAATGAAAAACAAACCCATGGAACAAAAAACTGCACTTGTGGCCCACTGTGCAAAGGAAAATCATGTGCCAAATTTTGATAATGTAAAAATATTACAACAAGAAAACCATTATTCCAAGAGATTTACTTTAGAGATGTTACACATAATTGACGTTCCTGCAGAGAAAAGACTTAACTATAAACAAGACACAGAGAAATGCGCTCAAATTTACAGAAGTGTGATAAACAAACACAAAAAACAACATAAACAAATCAGTTTTCGCAGCTAAGGACTACAGACGATCGACATATTGAAAATATGTTAATTCAATATAATTTTATTTAATTTTTAATTTACATGTATGTAATTCTAAATTTATTAGAAATAATCAAAAATTAATTTTAATGTTTATCATATATTGTTTTGTACCCAACAGTGTTCCCCTGAAGATGAATAGCGAAGCTATTCGAAATATTGGGAAAAATAACATTAAATAAAGATTAAATAATCAAAAGATATTTAGTGTTTATTGATTTTTAAAAACCTGACCTATAGCCGAACGATAAAGCAAGAATACTATTATAATACAACAGGTCAACGATTAAACTAAATATATATACTTTTTCAAAAATGTTTTTATATTTGCTTATGCGTACATAATCTCCTGCATTATATTTTGACATTTTATACACCTTTAAATGACTGTATACTGTTTTTAAAAGCGGTTTTTCATTTGTTGAATTTACTTTAATCGGTGACATTTTAATGGTGCGATGAATTTTTCTATTGTAAGCATCAAGTAAATCTCTATACATATCAATCCAATTATATAAACCATTTAAGCTAAGTTCTTTCCACATCATTCCTTTTAATGTTCTATTGAATTATATTGAGGCTTTCATAGTGCTATATGTTGGGTAGTGATTAATATTGTATTTATTCATCAACTGATTGAAATGTTTATTGAAAAATTCTTTACCATCGTCTGTTTGCAAGTTTTTCGGTATTCGTCCCAATTTGAAAATATTCTGCATTGCCTGGGTTGTTTCAAATGCATTCTTTCTTCTCAAAGGTACTGCCCAAGCAAATTTTGATAATTTCTATTGTCTAAGGAATAATTTCCCATTTCAACTAAATCAGCTTGCCAAAGATCATATATTCCTTTCATCACAACTCTACGACGTACAAAACGTTTCCGAGTCTGCTTATGCAATTCATTTACAATATTTCCTTTTGAAGACATCTCATTTTTCCAGTCGCTGTTTTAAGTGTGTTTTGATCTACTTGGTGCACTTTTAGCTATTGATACGAATATGTAATTTTCTATTCTATAAATTTTTTCTCGTAACTCTTCAATTTCCATATCAAAAAGTGATTTATAATCATTCATTTTCTTATTGATATCCTACAAATGAGCATTAAGATTTTCTAACTGGAAAGCTACTTCTTGTTGCTGTTTTTTGAGTTCCGTTTGCAGAAACAATTTACTGATATCATCGTTTTCCTCCAGAGCATTTGCAACATTTTTGATTCTCTTGTATTGGACATCAATGTTTTTGTTCGTATCCATAAAGAAGCCCAACAACTTAGGCGCATTTTTGGTTGAAATTACTTCACTTCTATCGTTAATATAATGCCCAAATTTATCAACGGACATGTTTTATAAAAAATTTATTTATGTTTATAGTTTATACAATTATATTAGCTTCACGTAGTTCTTCAATAATTGAGACAATTTCGTTGTTATGATTAGTATGGCCTGCAGACTGTGATGTAAGCAGTAGTCTAAGTCGATCTACCAACTCGTTTGGATCATCCCAGTATATATAGTTTGGATTATGAGGGTTAAACTGCATCAAACCCCTTCCTAAATAATTAGTTTTTGTTACATCTGATGAGCTTTTATGATTTTCTCCTTTGAAAAGTTTTCCAATAACATTTTTGTACTTATGGGCTTTGCTCCCTTTGATTTGACAATCAGACTTATAGTCTCTCCTGTGAGCATTGGTAGTAAGTGATATTTTTTTATAGATTTCAAGCTGTAATTTGTCATAGTTTTTTGGTGTTTTATGAAACATTAAAAAAAAACAGTCCTGGCGTGAGAGCCCATATTTGTCCATCAACCTGTATCTTATCTTGATTTAACTCGATGGTGCTACTACCAAATCTCCATTGGTTATTATTGTCTTTATATGGAACATAGTTAGTATCTAGTTCGTTTCTCGATTGTAATAGTGATAAGTCAGGATAACTTTCTTCATTATTCGAATTTTGTGAGTAAAAGTCATCTTCATCATAATTACTGCTACTTTTACTATTCGATTGTTTAAACATTGATTCTTCAATTAGTTTCTTGGGCGTACTCGTTTCCAATTTTATTGTTGAATTCTGACGATGAAAACTTTCATTGTCATCAATTCCAGTTTCCTTATTACTCGGTTCCTTTTTAACCGGTCTACCAACGTATTTAGAGCTATTGATAAATTCTTTTAAAGGTTCTGTGATAGGCTTGAATGTATCTCTTAATTGTTCATGTGTATTTGTTTCACCAGTTTTTATACTTCGAAGCTTTTTCTTCAAGATATTTCTTGTAGTCACCAAGTCTTTAAGAATTTGTTCATTCATTTTAGTTATCAGGTCAGTTCAATAGGAAGCAGATCAGTTTATTAGATCAGGTTAACAGATCAGGTATCAGATCAGCTCATCAGGTATCAGATCAGCTCATCAGGTATCAGATCAGCTTATCAGGTATCACATCAGCTTATCAGGTCAGTTTAACAGGTGTCAGATCAGCTTATCTGATCAGTTACAATAATCACATGTATAAAGTCTAAAGTCAGATTAAATACTGAATGGTGCATTAGATGAACAGCAATTATATTATGATGAAGTAATCAAATGACTTTCTATAACGACCGTTGTTTAGTTCATTATCTTTACTTATCATCAAAAATCCTAATTTTTCCTTCCAACATTCTCTACAAATTTGTTGAAACATTTCAAAGTTCATATCGCTGGCAACGTGATCATCATATACATGTTTCATATTTGTCGCATCTTGTTTAAACATAATAATTACATTAGCATTATCTCTTATCAAATGTTTTGGAATCCGCGTGTAAGTTTGACACAAGTAAAATGAATCTACGTTCTTATGACGACCCATAAAAAAATATGCACGTATGTTGTTTTGCTTTTCACATGCAACATCATCAAAAATCATAATTGAATTGCTTTTAGCTTCACTAGGAGGAACAACGTACTCGTTATCTGCAAATGTGTAGTTGTCGTGTGCCCACAGATGTCGGTAGTACCGTGCGCTATCAGCTGTGTGGATTCTAACAGCTGATGTGTGGTTTGTATCTGATTTGGTTGTTTACCTGGAAAAAAGTAAACAAATATGTTAGGAATGCTAGCGGTAAGACAAATATTTAAATATGTTAGGAATTTTTCGTGTCAGTTTTTTTAGTGAGGTGTGCAGAGTCAAGATTATAAAAGGCATATTCGAGCGGGTTTCAGAGGAGAGAGGAGTTTAGACCAAGAAAAAAAAAACGAAGCGCGGAATTTAAGCGCAGTGCCACAGAAAAAAAAACTTAAATTTTTGAATTTAAAAAAAAAAAAAAGGAAAGGGAAAATGTGTGAAAAAAACCATTTACATTAACATAGAAATTTAGAACAATAAGCAAGTTAAAATAAAAAGAAGAAAAGCCCAAAGTGAACAATAAAAGAAAAACATTTATAAATACAAAAGGCCCAAAGACTCCAAAGAGACACACAAAAACAAGTTGCTGATATAAGGAAAAAGCCAGTGATATTAAGCTATATTGCCAGGAAAGAAGTGTTTAGTGCCCGTAACAACGAACTTAAGAAAAAAAAAGGAAGAAGAAAAAAAGGTAGAACGAAAGATTCCCATCCAGCCACCAGGAACGACAGTCTTGGAAGAAGTAAGCCAACGTGAGGGTTGCCGCCATCCAAAATGTCCCGTTGGTAGAGGCATCGTGCCATTTGATTATTTAGACTAGGACACAACTCGACATACGGTTACGGACAGAATCTCTTAAATATACATATATATATAGGTTTTTTGTCCCCATACTTTTGTGGTGGGAAGCGTTTTTTTTTTGGTTACCGCATATCCATCCCTTTTTGGCGCGTTAACAACCAAAAAGGGCGCGAAATTGATAGATGAGCTCGTCTAGGGTTTCGGCGGTTGTATTGTATATTTAAAAACGAAAAAAAAGGAAAATCCTAAAACAAAAGGAATACAAGTGTGAAGAAAAAAAATATATATATATCGTGAATAGAACAGCAAATGCGACGATAGACGACGGAAAGATATATAGTTAGGACACGTCACTGACAGACGGCCGTATCCTGTATATCCCGGTAATTCCGCTTCTTGCGATTTAAGGAAAGTTTGAAAATTTTAATTATATAAAAACGCTGGAATTGAATTTTAATTTTTGATTATTGCTTTATGCCCCTACATATACACATATATATATTGTAATTAGTTTTTTTGATACCCATGTAAATAGTTTGTTTGCTTTTGTATTAATCTCTATTTAGCTTAATTTTGTTTTTTTATTTTGCCGAGTGTAACGCAACATTGAATATTTTTTTTTTTAATTTTTTTTATTTGTAAATCACTAAGTTTGTAATAAACATGAATTTATGTATGAAATGAAATTTTTCCAGAATTTATGAGAATGGCCGAGTAGAACAGTAATATGCGGTAAGTAAGGCGGGAAGCAAAAGCGGTCATGGGATCGTATTTGGGACATCCAATCCTGGAAGGATGTCCTGGAGGAGTCAAAAGACTTCTAAGGGGAGGGTAAATTCCTGGCAGAACAGCCACCAGAGGGTTTTGGTATCGTCCGGGCTATTTGTGTGTGCAGGGAATGAAAATAATGGCGTTTTGTTTCGGGCTCTGTTTTTTTTTTGTATTTAAAGGCAGGCATTTGTGCGTTTTTAACCGCAAATGAGAAAAGGCTGGTATTTATATTTTTTTTATATAAATATATTAATTGTAGGTACAAATATGCACACATACGGGATATTCTGGACTGGCTGGCAAGAACCCCACCAAGACGGCGAGCTTCAGCCGGAGCAAAACGCAATAATACCAGCGCGGCCAGCAGTCTGGATACCCCTTCTGTCAGATGGCGATTATCTGTCATAGACAGATGATAACCACCAATTTGACACCATGTTCTTTTGGCATATATGTAAGTGCACATATGTAGAAGACACCTACACCTACCATCAATATCACATGAATGAATATATATTATATAGAAGAATGGCGCCCAACGTGGGGCCCGAAACAGACCGAAGGTTAGAAGTGGGTTCTCCGAAGCAGTGGTTGACGGGTGATCATCAGAGGCGTATGACCTGGTAGGTCATTCAAGAGTCCCTATCCAGTAGCGACACCTTATGGCGAAAATCAGTCAACTGCTGTATAACACCTTTCTGTAGCTGGCAAGACAAGTGAATGTTCAGGGCTCAGATCACAATCACCTATGTAAGTCCCGTTTCGTAAGGCTTAGTACCTGGGAACGCGTTGCGACATAGAGTGGTTGTGATGTGCTTATGATGAAGTGATGTGATGTGCTTATGATGAGGATTTGCTTAATTCAGCGTTTTAGCCTTTATTCGCAGCTCGAGACTTAACTTATTCAAGATTGTTTTATAGATTGATATTAAATGAATTTATGGAATTAATATACAAGTAAAAGTTCTAATTGCTAGAGTTGCTGAATAAAGGGTAGATAGGCGAAGGAAACGTGTTATATGGGGAACAAAATACTAGAGTGAGATTAGCAATAATTTTACTTACCGGCTCACAGATCCACAATTGTTAAGGTCCAGTCCTGGTGTAGAGGAGTTACAAAGTTGACGCCAGTTGCGGTCCAGCAGCCGGGGATTTGTGTAGTTGTTAGTAGGTCTTCTTACTAATTTTTCATTCCTGAAACCAAAAGACAGAGATGAAATATTTATACTAACACACATAAGTACGGACGAACAAAACCTAATAAAATAAGAACTAGTACCTTGATCGCTTTTCTTTTCAGCCCGAAAACTCCGCCTAGGAAAAATTCATAAGTATCGAGTGCTGGAAAATAAAGAAAAATTTTTTATTATAAAAAATTTTTTTTTTAGTTTGATTGAAGTCAGTCATATTGTTTAGCCATACAAGCTTATAAATAAGTACATTTTTTTTCATAAATAATTAAATTTTTTCATTATTATTATATTTCTTTATTCTATATATTATATACCTTTTTCATTAGCATTTTATTTTTTTTACCTTTTTTTTTATTATTGAATTTTTTAGTGCAGCCCTGAATTTTTTTTTTTATTTAGTCATACTTTTTATATATTTTTTTGTAGCATTAGTATATATATTTAATAGGGTGTAAGATTAGTTGTTTTGAAAGTGTGGTAAGTTTTCCTATTTTGATTTGGGTTAGATGGTTTTGACTCGTAGCGCTAGTAGAATGGTGACAGACATGGAGAGTATGCCTACCACCAGCGCCAGTACGACTTGTAGCACCGTCGGTGCAACCACGACCACGATGTCAACGTTTGCAAATCAGCCAGCCAACAGCTCTACGACAACGACGTTCGCAACCATTAGCCACCCTATATGTACAATAGCAGCTGCAACCCATATTAGTCCAGTGGTAGTACAACAGCAGGTGAGAGACTCGTCGTCCTTCAACAGCACGACAGTAGGCAACGAAGGGATACATGTTGATGCCGGCTTTAGCCCAATAGCCAATATGTCAGCGGACCCAAGCAGCCTACAACAGATAATAGAGGCAACCGTTGGATTGAACCAGGCTAAATGGTACCGCGAAATAGACGCCAAAATTCAAAATGCTCTGGAGGAGATGCAGCAGGTTTTGGCCGCCGCAGCAGCCGACAGACCAGAGACATCCCGGGCAATGGGAGCCGGCCCTAGTACGTATATACCCCCACAGCCCTACAGAGATCAGCCACTTTTACCCCAACACACAGTTGCCTTTCGCCCTACGGCATTGACGGGAGGTGATCGGGCACATCATCCGCAGATCGCCAGTGAATATGTGCCGCCAACAGGACCAGCGCCGCGTCAGGTACGCGTAGAAACTGAGCCGCCACAGGTAACTCAGCCTCAGCTAAGGGAGGCGCAACAACAGGGAAATTATTTTCCGCCCTCTCAGAACAGCATACCCGGTGCGGTGGGCTATACGCGTCCCCAGGAGAACATGGGTCAACGGACGTACAATGTGCCACAATCCAATGGGTTTCCGCCAAGGTTTTTATCATCACAGCCACCAGTTGGGGGATCGGGATTACACCCGCCACTGGATCACAATACGGTTCCGCCAAGTCTACCACACCATATCCGTCCCGTCTCGGACCCCACCCAACAAGTATACCCACCAGATGTCTGGTCAGCCCCAAATTCGCAACAATCACAGCAACGGCAAAATTTTCAACACCAACCGAATTACCAGTCAAATGGGTACGCACAGCCGCACCAGCCAACTGGATATAATTTGGCTATGTCGATGCCGAGACAGCCAGAGCCGTTGGATAAATTCAAACTGAGTAAATGGGGGGTGAAGTTCGACGGTACATCGAAGACGATGAATGTTCAGGAATTTATTTTCCGAATAGGTGCATTGAGGGCGGATTATAATTGCTCTGATGGTGAAATATTGCGCAGCTTCCATTTGCTATTAGAAGGGCCAGCACTTGGTTGGTACTGGGATTACCGGAAAATAGTACCAATAAACACTTGGCAGGAACTGGAAAAGGCACTGTTGGCGCAGTATAGGCAGTACGAGAAAGAGTATCAAGTACAAATGAAGATACTAAACCGCAGGCAGCAACCTCAAGAGCCGTTTGAAGAATTTTATAATGCAGTGATAAAGTTAAGAAATCAACAGCAGACACCGTATGATGAGGAGCAGTTGGTAGAGATAATGCGGGGAAACTTGAAACCGTCACTAGCCCAGATGTTGTTATCGGTCCGTCTTCGCACTCTATCAGACTTTTGCCGAGAGGTCAGAAGAGCGGAAAATCTACTAAACACACAGAGACAAATGTATCCACAGCGGCACAATTTTACTCATAGGGTGAACGAGGTGAGCTGTGAAGAGGGGGTTATCGCAGCGACTGAAATGGAAGTGGATGCTCTGCGTGCTGCAGGCCAGTACAGGTGCTGGAACTGCAAGGTGGTGGGTCATGCCTTCATGGACTGCCCAGAACCAGTTAAGCGCGTCTTTTGTTTTAGGTGTGGATTGGAGGAAGTGGTAGCACCAAAATGTCCCCGGTGTAAGGGAAACCGGGACCGGAACACGCCGCGAACTGGGCAGGCGCGTTCGACCGAGGTCTAGACCCAGTAGGTAGGCCTCAACAACAACAACAACAAAATAATTTAGTAGTTAGAACTTTAGAAAATAAGAATAGGGTAAATGTAGTTAGCCAAACACCTCGGGTAAGAGAACTCAAGCCTCTGCATGTTAGGATGCAAGAGTACCGGGAAGCAAAAATTAGATTAGGATTGATTTCCAATAGGATAAAGCGAGCGCGAGAGAGGTATAGGAAGCGTAAGGCACTACGTCACGAAATTTCGTCCGCTTCAATTTATGAGGGTAGAGACGCCCGTCTGTATACCCGCATAAATTTAAACGGTCACGAAATTGAGGGATTGTTAGACAGTGGGGCGACGGTAACATGTTTGGGCCGCGACTGTCTGGATTTTGTGGAGCGGGCTGGTCTAGAGATCCATGACTTCTCTACGATAATCAAGACTGCCGACGGTACCCGATATGATATCGTAGGCCGCGTGCGGGCGAGAGTTACATTTGGCCAAACAACGCAGACCATCACGTTTTACTTAGTGCCTACCTTGAGCCGCGAGCTATTTTTAGGAGTCGATTTTATGAAGGTTTTTAAACTGTTTGCCAATATAGATAGTCTAACAACTAATGGAATAAGTCTTAGTGAAGAGACAGAATATACGCCAGAGATTTTCACCCATAACTTGACAGCTGAACAGCGCCAGAGTTTAGATTTTGTGATATCGAGGTTCCCTTGTTATACGAAAAGGGGACTAGGTAAAACACACCTAGAAAAGCATACTATCGATACAGGAGATGCAGTCCCAGTCAAAGATAGACATTATCCTGTTTCTCCGGCGGTACAAGCACTTATGTTTGCAGAGTTAGATAGGATGCTTGATCTTGGTGTCATTGAGCTTAGCGAGAGTCCATGGAATCATCCGGTGACTTTAGTCCGCAAGGGCGAAAAGAACCGCTTGTGCCTGGACGCTCGAAAACTCAATGCATTAACGGTCAAGGACGCCTATCCTTTGCCGCACATTGAGGTCTTGCTCAGTCGGCTAGGAGACACGATTTTTATATCCAGTGTCGACTTGAAGGACGTTTTCTGGCAGATACCACTAGAGCCGTCTAGTAGAGAAAAAACTGCATTTACGGTGCCTGGGCGACCACTTTATCAGTTCACAGTCATGCCCTTTGGGCTGTGTAATGCAGCTCAAAGGTTATGTCGGTTAATGGATAAAGTGATACCCGCAGCACTTCGTGATAGAGTTTTCGTCTACTTAGATGACCTTTTGATAGTATCTCCAGATTTCGAGACACACCTGGAACTGCTGACCGAAGTATCTAATAGTTTGGGGAAAGCAGGGTTAACTATCAATGTGACGAAATCTAAATTCTGTTTCAAGGAGTTAAAATATCTAGGCTATATAATAGGAAATGGCAAAATTAAACCTGATCCTGCTAAGGTGGAAACGATTACTCGTTTTGCCTACCCTAAAACGGTAAAGCAGGTGAGGAGCTTCATGGGTGCAGCAGGATGGTATAGAAAATTTATACCTGAATATGCTACCATCGCAGCTCCAATCTTTGACACGCTGAAAAAGGGTAAGCAATTCAGATTTTCAGATGAAGCCAAGGCAGCGTTTGATCGTCTCAAAAATGCTCTAGTTTCGAGTCCGCTACTTAATCACCCAGACTTCAACAGACATTTTTATGTTCAGTGTGACGCGTCAGATATAGGCATTGGTGCAGTGCTCTTTCAGAAAGACGATTCTGAAAATGAGCATCCAATTGCATATTTTTCACATAAATTAACATCTGCGCAGAAGAATTATTCGGTAACTGAACGTGAATGTCTGGCAGTTGTCCTGGCGATTAAGAAGCTTAGGCCCTATATAGAACTGATGCCTTTCTCCGTGATAACTGACCACAGTAGCCTGAAGTGGCTTATGTCACATAAGGACCTAAGTGGACGGTTAGCCCGGTGGAGTCTACATCTGCAAACATATGATTTCACCATTGAACATAGGAAGGGGAAACAAAACGTAGTACCCGACACCCTATCTCGTTATGACATGGAGGAAGTCTCAGCAAAGGTAGAAGCCTGATCGATCTAGACTCAGTTGCTTTCAAGTCGAGTGACTATACAGAACTTGTCTCTACCATTGAAGCAAATTCTGAGCAATTACCTGACTTGAAAGTAATTGAAGGCATCGCCTATAAGCGAGTTCGACCCTATGATGGGGTGGTCTTGAATGAGGATTTCGCATGGAAGCTATGGGTTCCTCAGGAATTGACCAAGCCCATCATAGACAAGGCGTACAACTCCCCGCAAGCTTCTCACGGAGGCGTTGGTAAGACACTCCGTCGCATAAAGGAGTACTTCTATTGGCCCAACCAGAACGCTCAGGTGCGAGAATTCGTGTTGAACTGCAAAATTTGCAAGGAATCAAAACCATCGAATAAGATTCTGCGGCCACCGATAGGCGCTGAAACAATTTCAGAACGCCCTTACCCACGTTCTAAGAACGGAAACTGCTACATCTTTATCGTGTTAGATCATCTAACGAAATTTGTCCTGCTTAAAGCTTTGCCCAAAGCTAGTAGCAAGAATGTGATTAAATTTTTAATTTCCGAAGTGTTTCACAAATTTGGAACCCCGGAGACAATATTGTCGGACAATGGTAAGCAGTTCGTGGGCAAAGAGTTTGCGAATATGGTGGAAAATTGCGGCATTCGACATATCCGCACGGCAACGCACGCACCACAGGCAAATGCGGCCGAACGCGTAAATCAATCCATTTTAGCATCTATACGGTCATACCTGCAGGACGATCAATCAGAGTGGGACAAACATTTGTCCGAAATTGAATTTTCGCTCAGGTCGTCATTGCAGTCCTCAATAGGAGTCACACCATATTTCGCTCTTTTTGGTATGAACATGGTTGGTCATGGTAGCTTTTACAAATTAGCAAGGTTAAAAAGTTTAGAAGACCCGGAGCTAAGAATTGTCACAAAATCGGAAGAAATGTCTCTCACTCGAGCGAAAATGCGCGAAAACCTGCATAAGGCATATTTGAGGAATGAGAAGTCCTATAATACACGATGCAGCCAAGTTAAGTTTATCCCGGGACAGGAAGTGTATCGCCGAAACTTCCAGCAAAGCAATTTCAAAAATAATTTCAACGCAAAACTTGCAAGAAAGTTTCTAAAATGTCGAATAGTAAAACCGATAGGCAAAAGCCTCTACGAGGTAGAAAATCTACAAGGCAAATCGTTGGGGGTGTTTCATGCCAAGGACTTAAAGCCATAGGCTTTAATGTTCTTGGTGGGCTCAGTCCCGGCGATTCCTGGCAAGTACCAAATACACGACACACATTTGAAATTAATTGCTTCACGAAAACGGTATAGGGTTAGATATATATATATATATATATATATATATATATGTGTATGTATGTATATATATATATATATATATATATATATACAAGTGCATCTGTATAGGCAGGCATAGGTAGAAACCGATTTATAAACGTGTATATAGTTTTTTAGTATCTAACTACGATAACATTTAAGAAAATATTAGGACTTACGTATTGTAGGTTGCTGTTGTTGTTGCTGCAGGTCATTAGTTTGGATGACTAGGTGATGAATAGTGTGATAAGCTGAAATGAAAACATAGGACTTTAGTTTATATTATATACATATAGTAGTTAATCGATACTGTGATTCGAGTATAATTCTCTTTCTTTTTTTTTTTTTTTCAAATTACTCACTCATTAATCTGAAGGCAACACTCAGCTCATATAGTAATCTAATAGTAGTTTTGTTTAGGCGCGACCAATTGCCGCCGTCAACGAACTGGCCTGGGGTTAAACCTAACCTCTTTTTTCAAAGGAATTAATATGTTATTTTTTTGTTTCCATATAATTATAAATAATTGGATTGAACTTACCTGGTAATAAAACATAATGACCTCTGCCTCAAATGTGGCACTGTCCCGACCTGAACATCCAACGCATGGGACATAAGAGCGTAAATATACGTACATGTATGAACGTGAGAGTAGTTTTATTTATTTAATATTTACCTTTTTTTTGCACCTTCACAGAACTAACCCTTATGGTTGTTTTCTTTTTTGGTATTTTTTTTTTTATTTTATTTAAAATTAGCCACAAATTAATTTTTTTATGTAGAATTTAACACTTGTTTTTTTTATTCAATGGCCTGCGTACCAACATAAGAATGTTAGTTTATAATAAGAATACAACCAAGGCACATCTATACTAGGTATACTCAATTAGCAACACTGCAGAAAATATATGTAGTGGATTCGCCTTGATATGTATTTTGTTTGTGTAAAATATTTTCGGTTGTCAAATGGACTTGACAAATAAAACAAGAAAAATGGCGATACAGAAGAAAAAACAGCACAGGCACCAAGGCACATCTATATTTGCATATTAAATTCTGTCTTTTTTGTTAAACTGAAATTAAATATATTAAAATAAGAAAATATTTCTATTACTACATTTTCGAGTATACATATATTACATAAATGTAATGCCATAGTATTTAGGGTGAATAAACAGCAAGTCGATGTAAAGTCTAAATAAAAATTTTTTATTTCCAATTAGAGCACAATTCACTCCAACTAGGGAGTCATTATATCAAGAAGTTAATTTAATACATATGTACTTTAATATTGTGCAAACAAAACCACAGAGTAACAAAATGATGCTCTCATCGATAAACAATTCCTTTGAGCAGGATACACATGATACGGATGCCAACTGTGATGGGCCAGATTTAGACTGTGTATGCAGACGTAGATACTTATCAAAATGAAATTGCTGAATTATACAGCTATACGGAGTTTAGAGAGTTTCAGCAGAACGTCAAAGCATTCGAAGACCAAATGGAAATGTATGATTTGCCACCCAACTGGCAAAAACTAGACTCAAATGCACAAAGTATTGCAAGCTGCAAGATGTATATTGTATTTGGCTGAATATATTTAGATGAGCAAGAGCAGATGGACATGGAGTTAAGTCCCGGCAATGAAAATGCCCCAAACAGTGGGAACAATGGTTCTGGTAATGGAAGTAATCAAAATGGTGAAAAAATCGAATACATCAACCACAGCCAGAACAACTGCGAATCATAACAGTTACAGTGCGCAACCGTCCGTACAAGCACCTCAAATAACTACGCGTTTGCCCTGGACTCCAAAAGTTCGCCAAAAGGATATCGATCAATTCTTAGATATATCTCGAAATAAATTTATTGGCTATTCTTTCATTGATGACCACGAAAGCTTAGCTGGTTTACCACAGCCCTTACATGAGGGTATATGATTGCTTTATATGAAGTACTGCAGTTTACGAATTATTTGTTTCTTGTTATTCTAAATATATGAATTCATTACGTGTTAATGCCAACTCACCAGTATGCATTAAATAATTTGTTTGAATAATTTTCAAATTCATGTGTTAAATGTATATATAATGCACTTTAAATGATTTTGTTACCTTTTGCTTATCGTGTCATTCAAATCGATTGCATTATTGGAAATCATTTTTTATTTAAATAATAATCATTTTTTATTAACAATAATATCTTAATTTCGAATAAATCATACAATTTGAACTTAACTATTTTCAATTTTATATTTAACAACAATTAAATACTACAACTTTTAACTAACTTATTAGAAAAAATAACTTATTATTATTATTAGTTATTTATAACCATGTAGCAATTAACTTTTATTAAAATTAAAATAATACTTTATAATTTTAAATTTCTAATCAATGTATAATTTAGCTAGTTGTTATGAAATTTTAAGTCTCAATAAACAAATAAATAAATATATACTAATATTTAACAACAATACTTATATATAAGAACACAATATAACAATAAAAATTATTCTATTTACATACACCACGATGTCCATTTGATGAATCTTAAAAGATAAATAAATATTAGTAACTAAAAATAAATATGGATGTATATATACATTTATATATAAATATATATATATATATATATATATATATATATATATTTATATATATATATATATATATATATATGTATATATATATATATATATATATATATATGTATATATATATATATATATATATATATATATATATATGTATATATATATCTATATGTATATATATATATATATATATATATATATATATATATATATATATATTAATATATATATATATATATATATATATATATAAATGTATATATGTATACATACATCCATATTTATATATATATATATATATATATATATATATAATGGGTGATTTTATAAGAACTATCGGAAATTAAAAAAAAAGAAAACAAAATGCATGAAATATTTATTTGGATTGATAGTTGGGTCGATATAATTTAATGTTTGAAGATTATTTCATGCAAATGTTGGCCGCGGCTGCGCCTCAAATGGTCCATCCGCTTAGTCCAATTTTGGCGTACTCTTTCCAACATTTCGGCCGGTATCTCACGAATAATGTTGACAATGTTGGCTTCCAGTGCGTCAATCGAAGCGGGCTTGTCGCTATAGACATTAGCCTTAACATAGCCCCACAAAAATAGTCTAGAGGCGTTAAATCGCACGATCTGGGCGGCCAATTGACTGGTCCCAAGCGTGAAATAAACTGTTCACCGAACTCGCCTCTCAATTGGTCCATTGTTTCGCGTGCTGTGTGGCATGTGGCACCGTCTTGTTGAAACCACATGTCATGCAAGTCAAGCTCTTCCATTTTGGGCAAAAAAAAGTTTGTTATCATCGCACGGTAGCGCTCACCATTCACAGTAACGTTGTGATTCGCATCATCTTTGAAGAAATACGGCCCAATGATGCCGCCAGCCCATAATCCGCACCAAACGGTTGTTTTTTGTGGATGCATTGGTAGCTCTTGCAATGCTTCTGGCTGCTCTTTACTCCAAATACGGCAGTTTTGCTTGTTCACGTATCCATTCAACCAGAAATGAGCCTCGTCGCTGAACACAATTCTTCGATAAAAAAGTGGATCTTCATTTAACTTTTCAAGAGCCCATTCACCAAATATTTGGCGTTGTGGTAGGTCGTTTGGCTTCAATTCTTGCACCAGCTGTATCTTATAAGGCTTCACACCCAAATCCTTCCGCAAAATTTTCCACGTAGTGGAGTAACAGAGGCCCAATTGCTGCGAACGGCGCCGAATCGATAATTCACGGTCATCACCAACACTGGCCGATACGGCTGCGATATTTTCTTCAGTTCGCACTCTACGTAAGCGTGTTGGTGGTTTAATGTCCAACAATGTAAATTTGGTGCGAAATTTTTTTACAATAGCCCGAATAGAAGCCTCAGTAAGTCGATTAAACTGACCATAAAATGGAAGAAGCGCGCGATAAACTTTCTTAACAGAGCACGCATTTTGGTAATAAAATTCAATAATTTGCAAGCGTTGTTCGTTTGTAAGACGATTCATGATTAAATTATAGACCAAACTGAAGATGCTTGACAGTGACGCAAGATACAAAACGTGCGCGAGCTGTCAAAACTAGTGTTGCCAAAAAGATAATAGCAAAAAAATCACTCGTTATATATATAAATGTATATATGTATATATACACACATATTTATATATATATATATATATATATATATATATATAAATATGTATATATATATATATATATATATATATATATATATTAATATGTATATATGTATATATATATATATATATATATATATATATATATATATATAAATATGTATATATATATATATATATATATATATATAAATATGTATATATATATATATATATATATATATATATAAATATGTATGTGTATATATATGTGTGAATGTATATCTACTTGGTTAGCTTAATTAAGTTGCACTAATAAGATACTAATTATAAACTATTTCAATACTCACTCGGTTTGCGTTCCCTGCTTCTTGTGGTGTGTGTCCATCACCCCCTCTTCAATTCTGAAAAAGGAATCATACATTTATTATTATGGTTAGGTTAATTAAGCTGCACTAATAAAATACTAATTATAAACTATTTCAATACTCACTCGGTTTGCTTTGCCTGCTCCTTACGGTATGTCTCCAAGGCACAGTATGTCTCCATCACCCCCTCTTCAATTCTGAAAAAGAAATCATACACTTATTATTATGGTTAGGTTAATTAAGTTGCACTAATAAAATACTAATTATAAAATATTTCAATACTCACTCGGTTTGCATTTGCTGCTCCTTGTGGTGTGTCCATCACCCCGTCTTCAAATCTGAAAAAAGAAAACAAACGTTTATTGTTGTCATAAAATAGTTTTTGGTTAACTTCCTTTGACGCAATATTTTCAGCCTTGTTAAATACTATTGGTGTGTCATTGCTGAAAAGATAAATATGAATAATACATTATTTATTTGTATGCATACATTTTATTTATTTTTTAAGGATTATACTTACTGTGATTCGCCAAATTCTCTTATGGGAGGAGAAGAAACCGCATTCCGCATAAAGGGTTCAGCATTTGGTATGAGATATGCAGCTCTGTTACCAACACGAACGATGCTGGCGGGCAAAAAATGGTCAGCGCAGATCAGTGCTGTTGCAGAAAGTGCTATGCAACAAATCTCACCCCATTTCATCCTGGATACCGCATCTTTCTGCGCTTGGAACAACGATCCCTCTCCCTTGAAGAATTTGCGCTTGCACACTGCACAAAGACGCATTGTTTTATAAGTTCACAAAATGTTTTTAAATGAAAACTATTGCTTTTAACAATAATAATCAAATGAATTATATATTATATATAAATAACTTTGGTTTTTTTAGGAATTATCACAATATTAATTTTTGTTTTTCAACTCCACAAATTTTTCTTTTTGGCGCAAAGACTAAAAAGCAGATTTTGACAAAAGACTTCAAGGCGAACCAAGGCGAAAGCAGAAGATTTTGACAACCGACTTCAAGGCGAATCAGGCGAATTATATCACCTGTTCACCATTTTTCGTATTAAGGTCACCTAGTATAGATGCGCCTTGAATACAACCGTATGAGTTCGCCGCGAAAGTTATTCATGGTGTATTCATTCATAGGGAAGTAGAGATGCCAGATCAGTTAAACCACAACCATAGTAATGATACTACAGCGCTTGCGGTTTCAGCAAGATTGATGTAAGACATAATACCACACAGGTGGAGGCAACTGGCCCTCCCATCCGGTACCCGAAGAGGGGATTACCGGAGTGGTTGGGTTTTTGTCGTGTGCCCACAGATGTCGGTAGTACCGTGCGCTATCAGCTGTGTGGATTCTAACAGCTGATGTGTGGTTTGTATCTGATTTG
This sequence comes from Linnaemya vulpina, assembly GCA_963675445.1. NCBI lineage: Eukaryota > Metazoa > Arthropoda > Insecta > Diptera > Tachinidae > Linnaemya > Linnaemya vulpina. Next base: position 48,170,959 of record OY776280.1, on the reverse strand, counting down.
GTTGTTTACCTGGAAAAAAGTAAAGAAATATGTTAGGAATGTTAGCGGTAAGACAAATATTTAAATATGTTAGGAATTTTTCGTGTCAGTTTTTTTAGTGAGGTGTGCAGAGTCAAGATTATAAAAGGCATATTCGAGCGGGTTTCAGAGGAGAGCGGAGTTTAGACCGAGAAAAAAAAACGAAGCGCGGAATTTAAGCGCAGTGCCACAGAAAAAAAAAACTGTTAAATTTTTGAATTTAAAAAAAAAAAAAAAAGGAAAGGGAAAATGTGTGAAAAAAACCATTTACATTAACATAGAAATTTAGAACAATAAGCAAGTTAAAATAAAAAGAAGAAAAGCCCAAAGTGAACAATAAAAGAAAAACATTTATAAATACAAAAGGCCCAAAGACTCCAAAGAGACACACAAAAACAAGTTGCTGATATAAGGAAAAAGCCAGTGATATTAAGCTATATTGCCAGGAAAGAAGTGTTTAGTGCCCGTAACAACGAACTTAAGAAAAAAAAAGGAAGAAGAAAAAAAGGTAGAACGAAAGATTCCCATCCAGCCACCAGGAACGACAGTCTTGGAAGAAGTAAGCCAACGTGAGGGTTGCCGCCATCCAAAATGTCCCGTTGGTAGAGGCATCGTGCCATTTGATTATTTAGACTAGGACACAACTCGACATACGGTTACGGACAGAATCTCTTAAATATACATATATATATAGGTTTTTTGTCCCCATACTTTTGTGGTGGGAAGCGTTTTTTTTTGGTTACCGCATATCCATCCCTTTTTGGCGCGTTAACAACCAAAAAGGGCGCGAAATTGATAGATGAGCTCGTCTAGGGTTTCGGCGGTTGTATTGTATATTTAAAAACGAAAAAAAAAGGAAAATCCTAAAACAAAAGGAATACAAGTGTGAAGAAAAAAATATATATATATATCGTGAATAGAACAGCAAATGCGACGATAGACGACGGAAAGATATATAGTTAGGACACGTCACTGACAGACGGCCGTATCCTGTATATCCCGGTAATTCCGCTTCTTGCGATTTAAGGAAAGTTTGAAAATTTTAATTATATAAAAACGCTGGAATTGAATTTTAATTTTTGATTATTGCTTTATGCCCCTACATATACACATATATATATTGTAATTAGTTTTTTTGATACCCATGTAAATAGTTTGTTTGCTTTTGTATTAATCTCTATTTAGCTTAATTTTGTTTTTTTATTTTGCCGAGTGTAACGCAACATTGAATATTTTTTTTTTTTAATTTTTTTTATTTGTAAATCACTAAGTTTGTAATAAACATGAATTTATGTATGAAATGAAATTTTTCCAGAATTTATGAGAATGGCCGAGTAGAACAGTAATATGCGGTAAGTAAGGCGGGAAGCAAAAGCGGTCATGGGATCGTATTTGGGACATCCAATCCTGGAAGGATGTCCTGGAGGAGTCAAAAGACTTCTAAGGGGAGGGTAAATTGCTGGCAGAACAGCCGCCAGAGGGTTTTGGTATCGTCCGGGCTATTTGTGTGTGCAGGGAATGAAAATAATGGCGTTTTGTTTCGGGCTCTGTTTTTTTTTTGTATTTAAAGGCAGGCATTTGTGCGTTTTTAACCGCAAATGAGAAAAAGCTGGTATTTATATTTTTTTATATAAATATATTAATTGTAGGTACAAATATGCACAGATTCGGGATATTCTGGACTGGCTGGCAAGAACCCCACCAAGACGGCGAGCTTCAGCCGGAGCAAAACGCAATAATACCAGCGCGGCCAGCAGTCTGGATACCCCTTCTGTCAGATGGCGATTATCTGTCATAGACAGATGATAACCACCAATTTGACACCATGTTCTTTTGGCATATATGTAAGTGCACATATGTAGAAGACACCAACACCTACCATCAATATCACATGAATGAATATATATTATATAGTATCCCATTCCTTTAATTGGTGAAATTAATTTCTTTAGGTATTCATATTTAGGTTGATATAAAGATTTTGAGTACAAGTAAATATTTTCAAACTTGAGACCATTAGGACTTTCCAGCAAACTAATCATTATGACACAATTTGAAGGACCAATTATTAATGCTCGAATAGAATTTGGTAACAATGAACTATGTCTTATTTTTTTACTGTTATTTGAACAAATATCAGCATTACGAACTAAAATATTTTTATGTTGTTTTATGAAGCGCATTTTAATAACTACTTGTGAAATTTGCAAACAATATCTTTCATTGTAGATTAAAGTAATATGGTTGTATTTTATAACAAAAGTTTTAGTCTCAAGCACACTATTGTTGGAGAAGGTTTACTAAATAAAGCAATAAATTCTCTGCCTTTTGAATTACATCTTCCTGGATACCAGTATTGTGGACCTGGCACAAGATTACAAAAGCGTTTAGATAGAGGAGATAAAGGAATTAACTTATTGGATGCTGCTTGCAAAAATCACGATATTGCTTATTCGAAAAATAAAGACTTAAACAGCAGACATCAAGCTGACAAAATTCTTGAAAATAAAGCTTGGGAAAGAGTTCTTTCAAAAGATAGTGATCTTGCAGAAAAAACATTTGCATATATAGTCACCAACGCAATGAAAGCAAAAACTAAACTTGGTATGGGTGTTGAAGCAAAGAAAAGGAATACAGTGAAAAGATCATCACCACGAATTCGTATAAATGACAAAAAACTGTTTCACAAAACAATTAAATCAGCAACAAAGATATTGAAGAAGGAAAAACCACAAGATATTAATTCAGCCATTAAGATTGCTCGTAAAGCTATCAGTAAATCTCTTAAGGGGAAAAAAGCTCGTGTTTTAATACCACGCATTACAAATGTTCCAAAAATTGGTGGTTTTTTGCCCATAATACCGATTCTAACTGCTCTAGGTGCACTTGGTAGTCTAGCAACTGGAGGTGCCGCTATAGCTAAAGCTGTAAATGCAACAAAGAATGCAAAAAAACAACTTGAGGAAGCCACTAGACACAACAAAGCAATGGAGTCAAATGCGGTGGGAAATGGACTATACTTTAAACCATATAAAAACGGTTATGGACTTGTTTGTAAAGATCAATAAAAAAAACTTTTAGACATGCTACCCAACAGACCATTATCAGAGTTTGATCTGAGAAAATTTTCAAAATATATTCCACACTTCAGAGGAGTTTTTATGTTGGATTCGCTACCAAAACGACCAAAGACTGTAGAGTGTGGAATAATCAATTTGGATTTATCAACAGGCCCAGGTACTCATTGGGTAGCATACTATAAAAACAAGAATGAAAAACAATATTTCGACAGCTTTGGAAATTTATAGTCTCCTCTAGAATTAATCAAATATTTAGGTAGAAATATTGAATACCACTACAATCAATATCAAAACGTTAATACATATAATTGTGGCCACTTATGTTTGATATTTCTTTATGAGATAACCAAAGATATTAAATAAAACACAAACATATATATTTAAAAACATTTTATTTTTTATTATTATTATGTTTTTTCTTGTTAATTACAAAATATATGCACATAACATTTTTAACTGACAAATGGGGTACTGGGAGTTTGGTATCAAAAACTCATTCATCTCACTATCCAGGATAAGGTTTCGCTCTCCTTTTCTTTGTAGTCGATAGTTATCACTTGAAAGATCATCTAATTCGACATCTGTTAAAATATTATATCGGTTGGGGAGAGACATTATATGGTTTTCCAGTTCAAGTTGAACTGTTTCCCCATACTTTGTTGTTATTCGCTTTGCACGTACGATGGTGTATTTGGATGATTCATCTAAATCCTTTATATAGATTAAGGATTTTGTATTACAGGAATTGAATTTGCTTATTAAACTCATTGCGCTATAAATGTATCACAACTTATAAGTTTGAACTTAAATTTCGAATTAATCTCGATATAAGCTTTCTAGACTTTAAGAAGTCTAACTGAAAACTATTAAGCAATGATATTAGATTTGTGTGTGTGTGTGTGTGTGGGAGAGAGAGGGAGCAAAAGACGAAAAGATGAATAATAAAATTTGGTGTTAGAAGAAGATAGAGAGATACTTATATACATTTTTGAGTCCTTTAATCTAAAATTTGAATTTGTTTTTGGAGTGGAACGCAGATTTAGTTTTATAAATTATTTAAAATTTCTCTTACAAATTGTTCGTTGAAAACAATTATTAGTAGAGAACTGACATTCAAAAAGATCGGAAGTAAATTTTGGTAATAGTATAAAATATTCCATAAAAATCATGAGTGACATTAGAAACAAGCTCGCACAATTCTTAGTTGACTTTGAGGGATGTCAACTATACGAACACATGGAAATGGATGATTTTGGTATAATGGAAGATGAGGACAAGGACGATGGTCACTTTAAGTCTTGTCCATCGAGCCATCCAGATTGTGAGGAAGGGCCAGATACCTGTCGGTGCTCCGTATTTTACTTAAGAAAAATGACGATAAATCATTTAATTAATTTATATTATTTAATATTTCGATGAAACTAAATAATGAATCACAAAACAAAATAAAACAAATTCTGAATGTTTTTCATTTTATATATATTTGTACAATTTTTGTTTATTTCTCTTAACAATACAACAATTTTTTTTACTTATTAATATATTTCACTACTTAAATATATACAAAAATTATTACTTAACAATAGGGATACAACAATTCATTGCTTCTTCCTCTTCTAGTCTTGAAATTTCCCACAGTAGCATGTCAAGTTCATAATCGGGATTAGTTTCCTCGATTCGAAAATGATACCATGCATATGTACTCATCTTATCACTTCTTATTTTTCTTTTATCGTCTGCATAATTTAACACTACTTTATTTATTTCATTTGTATAAATTTGATGAACTTTTGATTTAAATATTAACATGTCATCATATGAAGTATACTTATTAAATAAACAGTTTCTATAAGAAGTTGTGTCGTACTTATCAATAATGCATTTCTTTACCCCTTTCGATTTTTTAATATTATTTTCATACTGCACACTAAAGGAATACATCTTTAATCTCAATCCTACAAACTCCTTCATTATTTTTCCGCAATTCTCATCCTTCATCATACCCAACACCTTTTTGTTTACTAGAGGGAAACCATATATATTGTTTTTTGGGTAATCAGACGTATCAAACTTATGGACGACGTCAGTTTTTATGTCAGCGTAAAAGTCTTCTGTTTTTACTGTGTAAATGAAAGAGTCAGTATCCATATAATTCAGTGATAAGTTCGACTTGAATTTGGGTTGCATGTACCCATAATGGAAATCATACATTTTCCATTTGGAAAGCTCTAATACACAAAATCCTAAATATATAGGTTTATTGTAATAGATTTTCACTCTATTCATTTCAATCGCTACCATATTCTCAGAAAATATTGACAAACTATGAAAATTAGGTTTAGATATCCAATCTTGAGCTGCTAAATGATTACAGTTTGTCCTATTCCAGTTCGTAACTATTCGTACATCTTTTCTCTTTTCCACATTCTCCATAGTTTTGCCATATACTGCATTATTTAGTATTTTGAAGAAATTTTTCTCAAATGCCTTTTTTGAAGTTGCTCTATGTTTGGTGTTTAAGTCTATATAACTTTTCAACCAGGTTGATTGTTTATAAGTGAGAATCTGATGCACTTTTTTTAGAACTAGACCATACTTCAAACATTGTTTGAGAACTCTATAGTGTATGACGCAATTAATTTAGTATGTTCATCACTTGAACTATCATCTATGGTTTTAGGATCCAGATTTAGCTCTTCAGCTGATAGCCATCTGAATCCGCCATAAGGTAGATACTCAGACATAGCCCAACCGTAGAGGTTATTTGCGTCTAAATACACAATAAATTCTGAGGGCTTCTCTCTATCGAAATCAGGTAAATATTTGTTGTTAGCCTTTGAATATCGGTTACTGCATTGTACAAGTCCACCACGTATTCCTTTCTTGAAGAAGTTGTACATATCTATGTCCGTCAAAAGCTCCAGTTCTATATTTGTATACTTTAGCATAGCATCCTACGATAGTCCTGGTGCAGTGTAATATTGACATGGATCTAGGTGATAGATACTCTTACAAATCTTTCTAAAATTTTCAAATATATCTGCAAGTAAGAGTACGTCCGTTTTTAAATAAACTTCCATATAATCTTGCAAGGTTTTGCAGCTGAAAGCGTTCCAAACTTCTTTCGCATGCTTATAGTCTTCAGTCGAACACTCCTCATTATTGAGGTGATTGAAGAAATCTTCCCTTGCTGGAAGCTGACCCAACTTCAATTTTTCAAAAGAATTTAGGAAATCATAAGGAGAAACGCCTTTCCTTCTCACAAGCTCAAACTCTTTTTTTGTTTTAAATTGTGTTTTAATGACGTGAAAGTCTTGCTGTGAAAGATTATTAGCTAAAGATTCTAAGCTTTCAGGCATAAAACGAACTGTGTCCAAAAATCTAAGTTCAAGGTTGTAGTTGTCGATCATTTTTGAAAATCTATATAGTGATATGTATAATTCTTTATTGAGCGGAAGGACTTTTATATTGTCAGATTCTTTACCCAACTCTTTAACAAAAAGATGTGTCATAAGATGAATAATTGTGGAAATAGATTGGTATAAATTTTGGAATTTGAAATTTTAAATTGCCACTTATGTGGCAGTGATCTCTCACTCTATTATTGCCTAGATATTTATGACAAATATGACAATTTATCGCATTTCGAAAATTAAAATTTTCGAAAGGAGATAAATCATCCATTCGGTTCTTGTTTTTCAAATAATCATTGTAAATATATTCGCAATCGCTAATTATACAATCTACAAACTTTTCGCCTGCATCTTCCCCCGTATATATTTTAAACTTATCTAACTTATCATTATGTTTACATTTAATATAATAACTAAAAGCACAAGGAATGTGCTTTTTGCTATACCTACTTTTGTGACTTACTCTAATACTAGTATCCTACAATACGCATTCAAAATCTGCATATACAACAAATGGTACATCCATCTGTCGTTGATGGTCCTTGAAGCATAATGTTGACTTGTCCTCTGATGGAAGCTCAGACACAATTTGTCCACATTCCAATTTGTGTTGCTCCATAGTCCTACCATTGTGGCTATATTGCAGACAGCTGTTGCAAAACATCAGTTTTTTGCAGTGTATCGTGGTCTGGTGTCTTAAAAGTCTGTGGAAGGAAAATAGATATAAATTTGCAATCAATATATTTATATGTGCACAGGTGTATATGTATGTTTCTTGACTTACTTTGATATTTGTTTAATAAAAATATAGTGATGGTATCCTTCAGCATTTTCTAAAGCTAATAAATTTACAAGTCTATATTTTTCTTTCTTGGTGTTGTGGTACGGTCCAACAATTTCATTGCTGTATCCGAATACATTAACGCTAATATCAGGATTGCGTTCTTCAAATGTCTTAATACTTTTTAATGCTAACGGGAACTTTAAATTTGTAAAATCAATTTTAATCCCGTTTTGCAAATGAATAATATCAGCGCTAATGTCTGCAATATTGTATGAGCTGCACCGTTGTCTGTGTTTAATATCAGATGTATCCAGTGCAGATATAATGGACAATTTAAAACAATAAATGTCATTATTTTCAACATTTATACATGCCGTTTTACTTTTTAGTTTCTCTGGCGTACTAATCCAACTTGATCCTCTCACCAAAGCTGACTTATTTACTGCAACTTCGAGACGAACAATTCTAATTAGAATCCAGCCAGAATCCTCTTGAAACTCAGGCATTTTATTGTGGATTTCTTGCTGTTGTTTTGTTATCATTTCCTCAACATCATCTGCAAAGCACAAAAGATCCATTTTCGCTCTATGTGAAATAGTACACAATTCCATATCATCACCAACAATTTTAATATATTCCCTAATGAGAGTAATATTAAACTTAATAATATTATGCACAGCTATACTATTTTGAAGTCTTTCCTTGATGATAGGTCTATTTTCCTTTATAGCATCTTCAAATAACAGACAGTCTTTACTTATTGGAACTCCAAATGTTATAATATTATTTTTAAAAGCACTATTTATTATATAATATTTGCATTGATTTGGAGCTTGAGAGAGTAAATCATCCGCAGAATTTGAGATATCCATTTCTACTTAATCATTTTGTGTATTAGCCTGAACATGTGGAATAACTTGACTTATATCCATGTCTTGAGGAGGATTCTCTACGAGCAAATAGCTTGGGTAATAATTAGGCATATTATTTTGCTGCAACTGTATAGGCACGCCATATTCAATGGGATATGGAATTTCCATAGGTGATGTGAATTGGTTGGTTGACACTGGATACGGATACAAAGGATACGCTGGAACCTGCACTGGATACTGATACTGCACTGGATACTGATACTGCACGGGATACCGATATAGCAAATTGTTGTGGACCATTGGGTTGTAGGGTTGTATGGAATGATATACATCTTTGGGTTCTACGGACTGCTGCACATTTTAGGGTTGTACGGACTGCTGCACACCTTGGGGTTGAACATGACTTTTGCAATGTTCTAAATAGCACTTTTGGTATCTGTATTGCTTATTACAGATATTACAACGAAAAACTGAAGAACTCATATTTTTTATATATATTTATTGAAATGCACTTATATACTGTTTTAAGTTTGTAACATTAAAAATATTATATTTTTTAAAACACAAGGAGTTTTGAAGCATTCACGACTTTTTGGTTTTAGATAAAAAAATTTACTTACTTTAGTCCTAACAAAGTTGATTTATATTGTTACGTTCTTAGACCTTTTCGTAAAACGGTTTTATTACTTATCCTTCAAGGATTCGTTTATTGCATCAAATTAAAACACGGACAAATTAATTTAAGAAATTTAATGCGGCAACACTTTATTTATTACTTAACACGAGTATTTGTACTACTCAACCCTCAGCGATGTTAACACGTCTATGTTTGGAATCACACTGACTCTTGCTGAGCTCTGGCAGCGCCTTTATATAGCAAAAATGACGTCGTCTGGTAACCTCGCGACAGTTCTGGGTATGGTGGTTGTATTTTACTTGGCATGTGTGTGTTTGTATACATGACAATGCTGGCTTGTTTGGTTTGCTTAAGGTAACTATGTGTGGTTGAATGTATGAGTGTTCTGTGTGTTTTGCCTATGGTAACTATGAGTGGTTGTATGGATGAGTGTGTGGTTTTGTTTCTTCTACGTGTATATGGCTGTGTATACTTGTGGATCTGTTTAGCTTTATTAGCAGCGAATACTTGCATACAAGATCATTAAGAATAAAATCTCCTAGCATTTATGTTGCTAGGTTTGTTGTTGTTGTGGTTTACTCTTATTGGCACAGCCTTGAATGATCTCTTATATTCTGGAGTATTCCATTTCCGTTAATTTGAATATTATCTATATAGTGTTTGTAACATTTTGACAAAAGCTGCCAAGTACATATAGCCACATTATCGTTTTATTTAAATCTATTTCTAATCTTTGTAACACTGCCGCCCACTTAAGCCTGTTCGACCTGAATAGGCATACAATCACCTCTTCCATAGTGCGCCAATCGCTCGAGATGTACTATCTTCATTTTTGACCTTGGGCTATTGTGCTTCTGTATCCGGTATACAACGTCATTCACTCTCTTAATCACTTTATACGGGCCATCCCAGTGAGTCTGTAATTTTGGGGATAATCCTTTCTTCCGTTGTGGGTTATACAGTAAAACCAATTGTCCTTCCATAAATCCCTCCGAGTTTGCTGCACTGTCATACCTAGCCTTCATGTTGTCACTGCCCATCTGGATTCGATTACGCGTGAACTCATGCAGTTCGTTTAAGTCGTCTTTCTCTTGGGACGTAATAGCTCCTGAGTTGTACTGTTGTAGCTGTCCCCGGCTTCCTCTTACTGGGCCTTTGGCTGCTTTGCACTATGGACAGTTTTCTATCGAGTCGGCTACGGCTTGTCGACATCCAACCCAATAAAACGCTGCTTCAGTTTCTCAAGTGTTTTTCTTACTCCAAGATGACCGCCACTAGGTCCATTATGAAACTCCTGTAAAACTTTACTTATCTTGGAGTATGGCACAACTATTAAATTTGAAGTTGTTTTGCCATCTACACTTTCCCATACGCGGTATAAACACCCTTTTATTACCTTAAAGCTGTTCCACTGAGCCCAATAAGATTTGGCAAGTGGACTTTCAGCCGAAATTTCATTTCGGGATGGTCGTCTGTCTTCTTCCTTGGCCGCTATAATTTTCCTTAGTATATCGTCCTCCCTCTGTGCCGCTGACAATTCTTCATCAGGCCCGATGTGCATTAGCCGAACATCAACAACGCCTTCCTTTTGCTCGGTTGTATCACAATGTTTACGCTCTGAACAGCAGGGTCTTCTTGAAAGAGCATCCGCATTGTTATGCTTTGTGCCTCTTCTATGCTCAATGCTCTTTATTGGTGGCAAAACAGATCTACCTCTTTTCCTTGATGCTTTGCAGCTGCGCTGAAAATTACCGATCCTTCCGCAGTTGAAGCACTTAGGCTTTTCTTTGATATCACTTCCTGCCAGCAGTTGTCGCATTGCCTCCTTAGAGCTGGCAATTAGGTTGTTATCTTCCTCAGACAAAACCTTCACATTCCGCACTCTACCTGTCTTCCTTGATGCTTTGCAGGTGCGCTGCAAATGACCGACCTTTCCGCAGTTAAAGCACTTAGGCTTTTCTTTGATAGCCTTTTCTGCCAGCAGTTGTCGCATTACATATCTGTGGCTTGAAAACCATCCTGGCAGTCTCTTGAGCCAGCGCAAATGACACAGTTTCAGCGAAAGTGGATTTCTGCGTAGCGCACACCGCCAGTTTAACATCAGAGTCGCGAATGCCGTTAATGAAAGCCTCAGTTTTAAAATGGTCCAGGAACGGGTGACTCTCACCTGGATATGTTAGCTGCACTAAACGCTCGATTTCCATTGCGAAATCTTGTAGAGATTCGTTAGGCTTCTGAACTCTACATCGCAATTCCATTCTGTATAAATCGCGCTTGTGCTCACCACCATACTTGCGCTGCAATGCTGTCATTATTTCATTATAGTTGTTTCTGCAGCTTACTGGCACAGTCTCAAGTACCTCTGCGGCTGTACCCTTTAAGGACAAGATCAACTCTGTGGCCGTTTCTTCAGCATCCCATCCATTTCTGCTAGCAACCGTCTCGAACTGGAATTTGAAGATGCCTAATGGTACGCTGCCGTCGAAGCATGGCGCTTTTATCCGCGCAGAAACCTCCGCAACTGCTCGTACTGGCCCGCCGCTAAACTCCAGGTTATTCACTTTGTCCTCTAGAGTATGCAATTTCTCTTCTACATCTGCTGAGGGTTCTGTTTTATTTCAGCTATTTCGGCTACAAGCTTGTCACTATTGATCCTTGATGCCTTCTGCATCTGCTGAGAGTTCTGTTTTATTTCAGCTACAAGCTTGTCACTGTTGATCCTTGATGCCTCCTGCATCTGCTGAGAGTTTTGTTTTATTTCAGCTTGTGCATCACTGATTCCTTTTATCTGGATCATAATAGCAGCGAACATTGAATTTATGTCCATGCTGCTGTTCGTGGCAGGAGGGCATACTTGCACATCGTCTTTGTCCTCAAACTCGTATGTCCCGATGTCCATGCCGCGATTCTTAAACTCATCTATCAGCCTCTTCTGCAGTTCAGCCTTGTTACCTGCAGTTGGCAATTCCAGCTTACTGAGCTCCTTTTTCAGCTGTTCAACTTTTAGCTCATCAAATTTCACGATTATTTATTTTAATTTTATAATGTCCTTTTTCCCCCCTTAAATTGCAATGTCCTTTTAATTATTTTTGCAATCCCACTTCTGGCACCAATTGTTACGTTTTTAGACCTTTTCGTAAAAACGGTTTTATTACTTATTGTTCAAGGATTCGTTTATTGCATCAAATTAAAACACGGACAAATTAATTTAAGAAATTTAATGCGGCAACACTTTATTTATTACTTAACACGAGTATTTGTACTACTCAACCCTCAGCGATGTTAACACGTCTATGTTTGAAATCACACTGGCTCTTGCTGAGCTCTGGCAGCGCCTTTATATAGCAAAAATGACGTCGTCTGGTAACCTCGCGAAAGTTCTGGGTATGGTGGTTGTATTTTACTTGGCATGTGTGTGTTTGTATACATGACAATGCTGGCTTGTTTGGTTTGCTTATGGTAACTATGTGTGGTTGAATGTATGAGTGTTCTGTGTGTTTTGCCTATGGTAACTATGAGTGGTTGTATGGATGAGTGTGTGGTTTTGTTTCTTCTACGTGTATATGGCTGTGTATACTTGTGGATCTGTTTAGCTTTATTAGCAGCGAATACTTGCATACAAGATCATTAAGAATAACATCTCCTAGCATTTATGTTGCTAGGTTTGTTGTTGTTGTGGTTTACTCTTATTGGCACAGCCTTGAATGATCTTGTATATTCTGGAGTATTCCATTTCCGTTAATTTGAATATTATCTATATAGTGTTTGTAACATTTTGACAACTATAGATAAAATTGCCAGTGCTGCCAAGTACATATAGCCACATTGTCGTTTTATTTAAATCTATTTCTAATCTTTGTAACAATATTAATTCGCGAAAATGTTTAGTATGGTCTAGTACGCTACATTTCAACAAAGTAGTTTTCAGTATTTGTGTAGTTAGTAAGTTGTAGCTACAAAAATCGTTGGTTGCAAAAGTTTAATAAAGTAGTTTTAGAAGCACAGCGGGTATATGAGATGGAACTTATGCATGCCTCTACAATACAAAATATTTAAGGGAATAAAACTGCTACGTAGACAATATTTATGTAAACAAACATACGTAGACATGCTTGTGCATGTAGAGACGTTCCAAAATTTTGTGGCAAAAGAAACTACTACGTAGACAATATTTATGTAAACAAAAATTTTGATAAGTGATATCTACAGAGTACACAGACATGCTTGTGCATGCAGATACGTTACAAAGTTTTGAACGGAATGTGATATATACAGAGTACAGGGACATGCTTATGCATGCCTCTAGGATACAAAATGTTTACGGGAATGAAACTGCTACGTAGACCATAGTTATGTAAACAAACATTTTGATAAGTGATATATATAGAGTATAGGGACATGCTTATGCATGCCTCTACAATACAAAATGTTTACGGGTATGAAACTGCTAAGTGGACAATATTTATGTAAACAAACATTGTGATATGTGATATACACAGGATACGGAGGCATGCTGATGCATGCAGATACGTCACAAAATTTTGTAGCAAAAGAAACTGCTACGTGGACAGAACATTGTGGTATCTGATAAACTACAACATTTTTGTAGCTTCACAAGTTTTCAAAGCAAAATTATCAAATTTTTAAGTTGAGCTTTTATTTGTACAATGAAGCTCTTCTGGTACACACCATTATATCGGAGACTCCAGCGGCATCACCTAAAGGAGTATCGCAAGAGAGCAATGCAGGAAGAATTTGATGCATATCTTGAAGGAGATGAGGAGCTTCTCCTAGAGATGTCATCACAACCAACTTCATCTAACGCACTCCAAAAAATAGATGAAGAATATGAAGATATGCTGACAGGTGACGATGACCTATTTTTGAGCATCAATACTCAGCCTGCCGAAGTTGGCAGTAAATCCAATAGAAGTGAGGTAACCAGCAAACCACACATAGACATATTGGAAGTCCAAATGCTCCCAAATATTAATGTCCCAATGTTTCTTGCATTGTACGAAGATACCAACGATCAATTGTTGGTAGAGGCAGCTTTATATTAAAAAATTTATGTAAAAAAATTTACTATTCCATAAATATTGAAATTGATTCAATATTTATGGAATAGTAAATTTTTTTTTCACAACGTCTTCAAGATCAGAATAATCAAATTATTCCCCCAGACTCAAGCATTGCAAACAAAAAAGAAATAACTGAATTGCTTGACAAAATGTCTTAAGTAAACACACACCAAAATTAAAAACAAACAAAAAATAAAAGAATAAATCTCACTCCAGCAAGAAGAAACGAACCAAAAACATTAAGGCCATCCATATATAACTACAACACTTTTGAAATAGCTTAATTCCTAAAAATATGTTCCAATGTTCCTAAAAATTTCTTGTTTTCTATTAGGCTATAGCACACATAGACAGACAGAATTCCTACGCTCACATATGGACAGACACTAATTCCCACGCTCACATACGGACGGACATTTATTCTCAAGGTCACATATGGACAGACACAAATTCCCACGCTCACATACGGACGGACATGTATTCTCAAGGTCACATATGGACAGACACAAATTCCCACGCTCACATACGGACGGACATGTATTCTCAAGGTCACATATGGACAGACACAAATTCCCACGCTCACATACCGACGGACATGTATTCCCAAGGGCACATATGGACAGACACAAATTCCCACGCCTACCCCAACTTTATAAAAAAAAAACAACAACAATGTGAACGCCCCTGTTTAACAGTGGGAAAATACACACAAACAAACATTAAAGTATCAAATTACTAAAAAATCCAATTAACATTAATTTGGCAATTACAATTTAAAAATTTTAAATTTAATTGCTGAAATTTTAGAATTTTAATTGGTCTCGCACATACAGTATCCTACTACTATTTTTTAAATAGCAGCTGTAACAGTTCTGCTAAGAATTTGAGTTGCGAATTTTGTCTTATTATACTCCAATCGGAAAACAATGCTTTTACCATAAAAACCCACGCATGAGTAGCAATACCTTTAGTTCTTACAAAACTTGTTGTTTCGAATCCATCTAAGAAATTTAAACTCTGATTATACCTTACCTCTTTTCTTATGATCATTTCGTCCATAACCAAAAACATTTACGACCTCAAAAGCATTACTCTTTAAGCTAGGTTAAAGAAATTTTATTGGCGCCGATCGATTCAGGGTGGAAGTATGTGGCAAGTTAAAATTTAAATTGTTTCGTAAAAAATTTAATGTGGATTTAGACTTGTAATATATGTTTTGAGCTAAATTCCTTACGTCTTTAGAAGTAATCAAAAGCTTACAAAATGTTTTGCTTTCCATGCTAATATTTTGGAGAGAATCAATAAATTATTTAACAGAATTTCCTAACCTTTTTCTGATAGTTCTAGTTTTCTTTCTGGAATTTAAAACTTTGTCCAGCAACACGGGCAGGGTTATTCTAGTATATATATATATATATATATATATATATATATATATACATATATATATATATATATATATATATATATATGTGTATATGTATATATATATATATATATATATATATATATATATATGTATATATATATATGTGTATATGTATATGTATATATATATATATATATATATATATATATATATATATATTTGTTATAAGAATGTTCGTTATAATTTGTAAATGTTGAAAAAGTTTGTTTTACTATAAATTGTTAATGTTGAAAAAATATTTTATGTGGTATTGAATTTGAAAAACAAATATTGTGAATAGTTTTTATGTCATGTTTCAAAACCATTTGTCTATAAAATTTTAATAATTTTTATTTCCTGAAGATGTTAACAAGCTATTAACGAAATATCGAATAAAAATTAGACCAAATATAATTTGATAAAAAAAGACCATAGGCTTGATTAATATTATAATATATATATAAATATATATATATATATATATATATATATATATATATACGTATTTATTGTAGTGGCGCTCTTATCTCGTAACCAAAACCAGTGACACAGAACCGTTCTAAAGTGCCCAGGAGACGATCAAAAGAAACCAACAATCACATAGCAATCGTGTTTTTTCGGCTACGCGTACATGTTGTCGGCTCTGATTGATGAAAATCAAAACATTTTGATATTTTTATTTGTCGCCTAATTTTTTGTACATCACCGAATCTGATTGATGGAAAAAACGTCTTTTGCTTGTTGAATTTGTTGCGTGAAGACATGAAGTGTGCGGATGAAAAACATTTATTTTACATTTTATTCAGGAAATATGTTTCTTGTAATTTTTCACGTTGAATACATAGAACACATATCCATACATATACCTTTTTTTGCTATATTAATATATATATATATATATATATATATATATATATAGGCTAATTGTTCTTAGTTAAAATCTCAGGACATGATGATAAATATTCCTAGGCACAAACGAAAAATCAACATCAGTTTTATTCAACTTACACAGCAGAGCTCTGATGTTGACTTTCCTGTGTGCCTAGGAATATTTATCAGCATGTCCTTCTGAGATTTTAAGTAAGAACAATTAGCCTATATATAATATGGTTTCTTATTATACATTATAGGCTTATTCATATAAACTTATTTATAAAGTTTGTAACTAAATTTAAATTTTATATAAATAACTTCAATTTTATTTTTTTTATAGACACATACATATATACTATATATTTTGTTTCCTATTGTTAATTCAATCCTGTACTGCAATATAAGACTACAATGTGTTCTGTGTGGAACATAAAAATAAATAATTAAAATAAATATGGTATATATGTATATATATATATATATATATATATATATATATATATATACATATATATATATATATATATATGTATGTAAAATAAATAAATGTATAGAATGTAAAATAAGAAGCATATAGCAATAGAGAAGAAAGGAAAAAATAAACAATATGAGATGT
This sequence comes from Linnaemya vulpina, assembly GCA_963675445.1. Lineage (NCBI taxonomy): Eukaryota > Metazoa > Arthropoda > Insecta > Diptera > Tachinidae > Linnaemya > Linnaemya vulpina. The sequence continues at coordinate 48,154,177 of OY776280.1, read as the reverse complement.
TATTAAGTGTATTGAAAAAACAATTTCCGAAAGAAACAATATATGTAAAACAATAAATATATTTAAACAAAACTGTACAGATAGTCAATAACAACAATTCATCATCCGACGACGACATGCTTGCATACGAACGTTACGAAGCAAAAACACAAATGGTGATTGACGAGTTTCTTTGTACATCTCCGAAAAATCAGCAATTAAACGACACTAAAGGCCCAACTATAATATGCGTAGGCTAGCTTTGGCTACTGTCAAAACTCGACGAAAAGACTGTCAAATGCATATGCGAACATTTTTGTGGCTATATTATACTTACACTCAGTTGTAAAGCAATGCACTTTTGCAAAAACTAATTTATGATATATACATAACATGTAAATACATATATAAATATTTTCAATTTATACATCCATAAATATATTATCACAAGTAGGTTATTACCAATTTAGAAAGTAATTTAAGAAATAAATTGGAAAGTACTACAATGAACAACAATGTATAACAATGTGTGCAAGTGGTTGGCAACGTATCATAAATGGTAGGAAAATACACAAATACACTGTAATATATATACAATAAACAAACGCTAAACATTTAATGTTTCCATTAATTTTTGACATTATTTCGGCATACATTGCAGATTCTCTTGTGTGCACGTATCACAGTCTATGGTATGTGTGTATCTAAAAATAATTATCAATAACAACGAACAAACAGTTGGCCTTTAAAGAAAATGCGATCAGTTTCGCTCTATGCGTAGGAAAATTAAATTCAACGAAAAGTTAGCAAAGCAAATTATGGTCGCACACATTTGATTGAATGTATTCGCAAATTCGCCTGCGCTAGCGTACGCATATTATAGTTGGGCCTTAACACATACTTACCGCTTGTTGGTTTCTTTTGATCGTCTCCTGGGCCAATAAGATTTCAATCTCTGGGTTAATGTATACAGAAGCTTATGTGTGTCTAACCACTGTTAAATGTGGTAATTACAGTTTAATGGAGCATATTTATGTCGTTAATAAGATTGAGGGAGAAGAGAACGTAGTAGTGTAGGTTCGTTGGTGTTGCGCACTCGTATTAACAGCTCTGTTCATTTACTGAAAATTGTTAAAAATTGTTGATAGAAAAGTGTTCATTAACTCGAAAAAATATCAACGAGAGAGCCACAAAAAAGAGCAAAAGATTGAGAGACTTGAAAATTGTTGAAAATTCTTGATAGTAAAATTTTTACTTTCAATAATTATCCAATCAGCTGTTTTATGTTTACATTTAGACATCAAGTTTTCTAAAAGAAGCTAAAAATTAAAATATATTGCAAAATTTGAGAAATATTAAGTAATTGCAAATATTTAAAGCTTTTTAATATGTTTATAACTTATATATGGCTTTCAAATCATTCATTTGTTTTTTAAATCAAATCATAATTTGTTTTTTTTAGGCATATGAAATGTGTTTCGAAACAAAATAGACACCAAACAAATCAAAAACAAAAAAAAGAGTAAAAAAAAATATTAGATTTAAAAAACAACTCGTCAATAGACTATTCTATTCATAACTCGTTGTGTTTCAGAAAACGAAATGTTTTGTGAATCAACACTAAAAATTAAAAAAATAAATATCTTATACATATATTTATGTTTATATACATACATACATAAGTTATAATTTTAATATATTTTTCAATCAAAATAATTTTTATTATAAACAATAGTTATTCTTACTTATACATTTCTTTCCAACTAAAGAACGAATGACAATTGCCAATTCTATGTTTCGAGTTTTTTTAGAATCATTTGTGTTTTCTTATTAAAACATACAAATGTAAAAAACATTCGAAAAAAAGAAATCAAACATTGTTTCGTTTCTATTTTTCTATTTGTTTTCGAATGGTCTCGTTACATCAAACCTGTTTGATTCTATTCATTCTATTTCGTTTGTTTTAAATTTTTGTTTTGAATTATTCGACAAGTTTCATGAAACATCAAACCATTTGAAGTCTACTGCCATTCATTGCAACAGTATGGTAGATACTCGACACTTCACATAATAGCAGTAGATAGTCGAATTATTTAAGATATACATTTGCAAATGAAGTAAATGATTTTTAAGAAATCAAATATTTTATTTAATGTAAGCTCGGTCAAAATATATTTTTGACTCTACACAGTGCCTGGCTTCTACAGTTTGTGAGAAGTCTCTACATTAAGAAGAAATTGTCATTACGATTGGCATGATTGACATTGTTGTAGGATGATCCATAGAATAATCTAACAAAAGTACATACAATAAGGATACATTTTTTACTTATTCTGCGTTTCAGAGAATAACAAACGTTTTGTTGATGCGACGAGATCTCACATTAGAATAGAGGCAGCACGATTTGACACAAAATCATAGTGAAACCAATAAAAAGCCTAGATAATCCGTTAAGATCGAGAAAAACTCTTATATGAATATTTCTTTCGTTGCAATAGTTCAAAATTCCAGAAAATAAACTTGTGCGTGCGCTTTAGATATGTTTTATAATAATAATTATACGTATTGATAGTGCTAGAAAGTTTGTGTAAATAAATTTGTATTATTTACTGTGTTTTTGTACGACTGCTGCTTGTAAAAAGCAATTATTTATTAATTTCACTAATACAAATATTGAAGTAAATACTTAGTACTCGCGTATACCTACATAACACATCACTATTTTAAGTTGATAATTTTGGATAGAAAAGTGTTCATTTACTTTTTGTTATTACTGAGAGAAAATTCACAATATTTCTTCTTACTCTCTAGTTGAAGGAAAGTGATAGAAAAGTAAATAAACAGAGCTAATAATGTAAAACATAAAATAAAACCCCACCTATCATACATATGTAATAATGTAATAATGACCTCATACTTTGTGTAGAATGTTCTAGAAAGCGCCAATTCTCATTGCATACGTTAGAATATTTCATTTGGTGCAAACTGGTCAAAAGGAAATTATCAGGAAGCAAGTGGTGATATAAATTTTGGTATGGTGTACAGGAATAAAGCTAGATTTAGACAGACTAGAAGATTTTTAGGTGTGTCTGGGTGGAATCGAAAGTTTATCCGAAACTGCGCATCGATGACGTCGCCTCTAAGGGATGTGTTAAAAGGTAATAGAAAATTCACCTGGACAGAGGATGCCGAAAAGGCCTTTGAGGAACTAAAGATTATATTGACTACCGCACCAGTACTGCACAGCCCTGACCTTACGTCGCGCTTCTACACGCATTGTGATGCAAGTAACGCTGGGCTTGGGGATGTATTGGTTCAAAAAACAGTGGATTGAGAAGAGTTTGCGATCACAGATATCTCAAAGAAGCTGACCCAAGCGCAGCGCACGTACTCCGTAATGGAACAGGAATGTCTGGCGGCAATGTTAAGTATAAAGAAATTTCGGGCCTACATATGTCTATGTCGATTTTTTATGTTCTTATCTTCAGTCAAATGCTGGGAACATCGGAATTTTTGTTGTGGCAGATCCTTTCACCAAATTTTTTTTGAAGGCTGTTAAAAAATTTACAGCAGATGTTATTGTCAGGTATATGGAGGAGGAGCTATTCCACACCTAGGGGGCGCCAGAAACCATAATTTCTGATAACGTGTCACAATTTAGGTCAATACAGTTCAACCAACTTCTTCAGCAGTATGGTGTTAGACTTGTGTACACCGCGGTTTACTCGCCCCAGGCATCATAAAATTATTTGTTCCTAAAATATTTATTATTGAAGCTTTTCAACAACAGATTAGCATCTGCGCTTGATACATTTTGTATGAAATGAATGCATATAAACAAGATTACAATCACAAAATCATATGAAATCTTGACTTAGTGATAAGTAACAAAAAATTACTGTTTATAGTTTCCAGTAAACACATGACGTGAATAGACGTCAAGTGTTGCATATAATTGCTTCAGTTACAACTGAATACGTGTGTTTCTTGGAAGTCGCAAAAATAACGGCGAAAACTTATTTTGTGCTTTTTCTTAAATTGTAAGCAAGTTTAAGTTTTTCAATAAAATGTCGATACCAGTAAAATGCTATTGTAATGAATAAAATTTGAATGAAACAGAAGCAAATGCAAGACATGCTGTAGATGAGTGGTTATCAGATACGGAGAGTATTCCCGATTTTTGTTTTGATGCTAGTCAATCCGGAATAAAGTTATCTTTACCAGAAAGACCATCACCTTATGTTGTGTTTTCACAACTTTGGACACCAGAAATTACCAGGACTTTCGTAGAGTGCAGTAACCAATACGGAAAATACTTGTTTCAAAACGTACGAAAAACCAGGAAATTCCGCTATAATTATTTGAAAGCACTGTTCAGAAGGAAATCGAAAAATTTTTTGGTTTATGCCTTCTTCAAGACATAACAAAGTTTCCCACAATTCGTAAACATTTTACAAAGGCTTTATTATACTATCATCCAAAAGATTGAATTTTATGAATTAAATTTGTTTACTAAAAACTTGTTAATTTAAAAATTTGCTTTGACGTGTATAAACGTCATAGGTACATTTAAAAGATCTTTATTATTTTGTGCATGCCTAGACGTGTATATTCGGCAATCAACGTCATGGTTCCTAACGCTATCACTGAGGTACAAAGAGCGTCACGACGGATATAAAGGTCAAAAATTGCATGGCCTTTTTATCCTTTAGATAGATTATATGTTTAACTTAGAACAGTTTAATGTTTTCAGAATTTCTTCTCAAAAATTACTTAGATACAGCAAAATGCCCACGGGAAACCCTTCTTGAAAAGAGGTGTCCACGAAAGGGTTAAACGCGATCAAAGTAATCGGGATGAGTACCTCAGGAACATTAGTTTTTCTTGTGTTCTTCAGTGCACAGCTCTACCGGTACTTTTCCTTATTATAAGGTATTCAGGTAAAACATGGTGACCAATGGTAATACTTATGGACTTCTTCGTAAGTTGGAGATGTTGCAGATACATTTGTCATGCGGGGCGCCGCTGCTAGGAAAAGGTCAAAACATCAAGATCGAAATAATAGGGCAGACAACGTGAGGTCTCGGGTGGTTACGCAGTAAGTTTTTGTTAGGAATCTTAAACAGAGCAATTTTGAAAAGGGATACAGTGCCAAGCTAGCACCAACGTTTATAAAGGCGAAAGTGAGTAAAAAGTCAGGCAACTGCTATTACGAGCTGGAGAATTTGAACGGTAGATATCTCGGTATTTATCACGCCAAGGATATTAGACAATTATCTGTACACACATATCTTTCCACTTTTAGCCTTCAAAGAAAGTATATATTCTCACTGCGAGCGTGATCAAATTTGGATCCTATTTTTTTTATTTATTTATTCATGTCTACAATAAAATCCTTACAGACAACACATAACAATAGATTGAAGAACAACAGATGTAATGATATAAAACTAGTTATTCAAGTAAACAATTAAATTACGTTTAATTACATTCACATTAAGAGACATATCAATAATGTTATACAATTTGTTGGGGGGAGGAGTGTTCCAACCTTCGTTGTGGGCTGCAGGTGTCGGTTCGACGACCCTGAGGTGTGGCAATAAAGACGGCTTTTTCTCTTCAGTAAATATTTTACATATACAGATGTCGGCAAATTAATGTTCTCAATCACAAGTAATTGTCTGTTTAATTTATTGGTTTAATTGTTATATTTTATTATTATAATTCTTAATTTTTGTTTTATTTCACTGCAGAAAAGTTTCTATATATATACTTATTGTTAACACACAGCGTTATTATTTTTCTTCAGATGTATAATTAACTGAATATCTTTTATTTCACTATTATTACTTAATTTAGTTAAAGCAAACTTATTAAAACTTCGTCATCTGAGACCAAATTGAAAAAACACTTTGTTTAGTTTATTAGACAGTTTTGGCATTAATCTCTTTCTTGCTTTTTAATGTGCGATTTTCTAGGTATAAATGTTGTGGCTCGTTCGCCTTATGTTTTCCGACTGTCTTATACAAAAAGCCGTCGAGCCCTTTAGTGGTTGTTTTCTTCAGTTGGCTGTGCTCATGTTCTCTTTAGCGCACATAGAGCAAGCAACTTAAGAAAACAAGAGCACAGCCAAAGTCGGCAGCGGCAGATCGCTTTGTTTAGGGTTTTCGTGTAAACACAATTCATTAAAGTTATCATAAATTCTACGAAAAGGGTCAGCAATTGCGTAATTTTGACGAGTAAATTGCAATGCCAGACGACGGAATTGTCGTAGGGAACGTTGAAGTATATTAAATGACAGTTGGTTGACCAAGAACTCGGAAGAGATGTCGCTATTTATGATTTTAATAACGAATATTACATTTAAAACTTTTCTCCGACTCTTTAAGGTAGGAAGTTTGATTAGCCGCAGTCTCTATTCATAGGATGGCAAATTTGTAATACGGTTGGGATATATATTACGTAATACGAAGATAATAAATTGTTTCTGTATCAACTTTAGGCGATCACAGTGGATATTATAATGAGGACCTCAAACCACGGAGCAATATTCCAGAATAGGTCTGACGAGAAAAGTATAAAGATGCTTCGTTACTGAAGGATCATTAAATTCTTCAGCCCAGCGTTTAATGAAAGCCCATAGACCATGGGCCTTATTAATACATATATTTATGTGATTTGTAAAAATAAATCCACGATCAAGAAACTCGTCGACGGACTGCAATAAGTAACCTCCTAGAGCGAAACATCCGCTTGAACTAACTTTTCTGGAAAAACTTATATGTTTACATATTTTGATACTTAAAGCCAATATGTTTTCATTACACGAACTGAAAAATAAATTCAGGTCATGCTGTGGATATTCTTGGCTAAGTTGACTATCTGAGCTCAAATGAATTTTGGCATCATCATAGATTAAAATATCAGCATATTTTAAGGAGGATGGTAAGTCATTAATATAGAGTATAAAAAAAGTGGGACCAAGATGACTGCCTTGTGAAACCCCTAATCTAACATCGATAGTTTTAGAAAGAACGTTGTTGAAACGAACTCGTTGCTGTCGACCTTCTAGATACCATGAAATACAATTTAAGGTTCTGTTGGAAAATCCAATTATATACACTTATTCAACAATAGGCAGAGACTAACTCTATCGAAAGCCTTACTAAAGTCAGTGTAAATCACATCTGTGTATTTTCCATTCCTAAATCCGTTATTAATTACTGTAGTTAAACGCAATAGACTAGTTGAAGTAGAAAGTCCTTTACGAAACCCATGTTGATACGGTGATAAAAAAGATGTAATTTGATGGTAGAGAGGCTCACAAACACATTGTTCGAAAAGTTTTGGGATAGTACTTAACTTTGCTATACCTCTATAATTTTTTACATCTGACTTACACCCTTATTTAAATAACGGAATAACAAATGCGGCTATTTTCGGTTTTTTTTTTTTTGAAAATAGCCGCACTTAATAGACAAATTAAAGGTAATTGTGAGAAGATAAGCCAATTCACTAGCACAGTTTATAAGAATGGAACTAGGAACACTATCAGGTCCACTGGATGTTGAAAATTTAAGCTTCTTTATAATATATATAACAGTAGATGTATTGATGCAAGGACGAAAACTGGTTATTGTTCTTGTATAGGAAAAGGATAATCGCGAAAAAATCAGCGAACATATTGCAAATTACGGGCGTATCAGAAGACTGTTTACCAGAGTAATTCATAGGAGCGGGGTAAATATTTGATTTCCTTTTCAAATTAATGAATTTGTAAAAAGATTTGGTTGGCGTCTGATGTGTTGTTTGATATTGTGCATATAACTTACATACAGCCTCAAGTTAAGCAAATGATATGCAGCTCTTAACTTACAATAACTGACGTATTCACTTAGAGATGAGGTAGATTTATGTATATCTTTTATAATATTTGTTTTTTTTTATTCTTTAATCTGGGAGGGCCAGATGATGAAGTGACAAAGTGCTGAGGTTGCATTGATTCATGTAATTTTTCAAAATATTAAAAAATGATTCAACGATTTCATTAATAACATTAGCAGATTCATCAGAAGTATACTGAATATCGATCCAATTTGTGTTGGTTAACAAAAAAATTTTAATTTTCGTAGCAGCTTTCTTAAAACAATTCTCCCTTACACGTTTTTGGCTCATTTATGGCATTATGCTGAATTGTAAATTGCAATCTAATTCAATTGTTGTGTGGTTGCGGTCTTCAGGGATGGAAATCGGGCTGTGGCGAGTAAGATCACATTCGGCAGGTTCAAACAAATCATTGTAGATACCATTAACTTGAAATAAACCAAAATCTGATAAGTTGTTTAAAAAAACTTCAATAGAGTTAATTGTGTTAATCGTATAGTAACAGCAAGAATCTAGTAAGAATTTCCAAGTAAGGAACGGTAAATTAAAAGCTCCAAAAACAAAAATAGAATCTAAAGGAATTGAAGGCAAATAAATTGATTTAACGGCTTCCGAGTGCTGAAACAATGTTTCTTGGTCAGAATTTGGCGGAATATAAGAGCTAAGAGTAGGTAATAAAAATTTTATCGTGTACGGCAATAAATTCAATATTATGTGAACAATGTAGATCGACTTCAAAAGAAGGAAACCGATTTAGAACTGCAACTAAAACTCCCCCTCCAGTAGTAGCAGTTACTCTATCCCGACTATGTATGTTAAAATTGATGCGAAAAATTTCACTATTTAGAATGTTACTATTGAGCCATGTTTCGGTGAAAACGATTACATTATGATTGAACCCAGCACTTTGGATAAATAAAGATGTAAGTTTAGATTTAGTTCCATTTACGTTTCGATAAATAATATTTAGCTGACTTTCACGGGAACGAACTAGTTTTTTAGCTGTTAGATGAATTTGCTGGTAAACGAGCAATATTTGAGACCCAATTATTTCCGTTTTTTATAAATTCACGTATTAAGGCGTTTTCAGGCCGAAAATGTGGGTCAATGACACGATCGAATACATCAGAAGGCGCCATAACTTTAAATACGCAAGCTTTTATTTGCCTATCGCGCGCGATAGGAAAACAAATTCTGCTTGCGCACCCCATTCTCTTGTTGATACATGTATACTGCTTAAGTTTCTTCAAACAAATTCACCCTTATTCTGCGTTTCGATTCGGATCGTAAATTTCTCCGTTTGACAACTGTGGTATTCTGCGTTTCGTTGCACGTATGTTATTCGATTTGTTTTTCGATTGTATGTATTCTGCGTTACGATCATAGCTACGTTTTTGTGTATGTACTAGCGGAAATTTATTCGATTCTTGTTTTTGTGGCTAAAAAAGTGTATAATTAAATGAAATGTGAGTATAAAATGCTATAAATTTGTTTTCTAATAAATTTTATTTATTTATTTCCTTTTTTCTTTTGTTAACTTAAAGCTATATATAATATATGCAGGTTAACAAACACAACACCAGAACTGTATGAAAAGCTGGCGAGTATAACGGCAACGAAGAATGGTATTGCGTCTGGATATCATAAGCATCCCAAGGAAGAAGTACAGGCATTCTGGGAAGAAGTTGCAAACGCACTTAACGCAATAGGGCCACCAATAAAAGCTGACGTTGATTGGACATTTATGACATTTTAATAATTCCTTGCATATGTATGCATATTAAAAAATTCTGGACCAGGTTGTTCTCCTCTTCCAACAACATTCGCTATAGATTCCATTTCTTCTCTAAACTAAATTTTTATTTTGTAATGATGTTTAGCAAATGAAAATTTAACTCCGGCGCTGCAGGATTCCTCACACTGGAATAGTTTAGCCATAAATGGCGTTTGCTTATAATCTGGCTACTTTCTTCCTTTAACTGATGCGTTTATTTAAATATAGTTACCACAATATTAAGTTTTTACATATATATGTTTTTCTCACTGTATATTCATAAAATTTTACTTTTGATAGTTTACCAATTACAATGTTTACAAAATTTTATATATTTAATGTTTCTATTTCATACGTTTCACAACAAAGGATCTGGTTTAAACATACTCTTTTTCTTTCGATTTGGTTTTTTTCTAGAATACCAATTTTCGACTCGAGCGTAACTGAATGCGGGAATGCTAGTTAGTCTGGATGTATTGATTTAAATCACTTTGCGTCGTAAGGTGATTCAAATCAATATATCCACTTCTAACTAGCGTAGGCAGTAGTTTTTGTCCTCCACAAGCGGATGTTTATGTGTTGAAGTATTGTAAAATTTCATAGCATATGAAAAGTAAGACTGTATAGACTTTCCGAACCCTGTTCAGTTGTTTCGCTGCTTCAAATACATTGTAAATGTGTTTATGTAGTGGTGCGTAACAACCCTACTATCATTTGGAAGATTGTTTTATAAAATATCACCAAATTTAGTCTTCCTCGAGTACTTTTGACGATTTAAAACTGATTAATCACTTGCGCGCTTGAAAAAAGACTCAAAAACGATTCGTTCTTATGCTTAAAAAGTAATTTGTTGAAAATACAATAACGGAACATACAGCAATCGAAAATGAATCATACAGCTGTTTCAAAATATGAGTCGAAATTGATCAGAAAAGCGACTCATAAAAGACTCCTAAAGAAGATTCGCGGGTAGGGTATCATTTTCTCCCGAAAAAACAATAGTTTACGAACAGAAGTCATAAATGACTCTAATATGATAATTTTTTTCATAAAATGCTTACAGGGACTGCTTTAAATGAAGCAATACTTCGCTGCTTAGAAAATTTAAGTTTGTAGGCTGTTCATCAACATTCCGATTTATATTATTTTTTATATAATGCACAATATCATTTGTTGAAGTTTCTTGTACAAAACGAGATAAAAATATTGTTTTTTTTTTGAGGTATCAGTATTAACAAGCGCGGAGTAGCATTATTATATGTAGGGTTGTTTATTACAACTGGTGAATTAAGCGCGGTAAGCTGATTTGTGTCAATGGGTGTAAATAATATATTATCTCTTGTAGAAACCATATGTTGTGATGCAGTGGGTGCTGTAAACATATATTTTTTTTTTAAATTGTTTGTATGACAAAAAAGTAAAAATTTTTCGTGAAAATCTTATATCAAAATGTCCAGTTTTTTTTAATCCCGCATTTTTAATTCAAATGTCCAGCTTTTTGTTGCTCTCAATATGGCAAGCCTGGTAAATGTGGTACGTCTTATGGCGCATGTGTATATCGTTATGTATGTTATCGTTAGAAGAGAACGTAGTAATGTAGGTTCGTTGGTGTTGCGCACTCGAACTAATATTTTAAAACATAAAATAAAACCCCACCTATCATACATATGGGGTATTCACACTTCGTGCTATTTAGTCATATTGTCATAACATTTTAGACTAGTTTAAAAAAATTGTTGTTGTTCAAAGTCATAAGACTTATCCCTCCTGACACTCCCAGCACCAACTACGCACCACCCCTTCCACAACATCTGCTGATTCGCAGCAGCCCATAGAGGCTGCTATCAGCTGGGTCGAAGTCCCAGCATAGTATGAATATGCCGGAACATCAACAAACAGAGCTTCGCTATAATATAAAATAAAATACTTTCGGAGTGACCTTAATAATTCTTTTATTCATTTTCTTTTTCTTATAAGACGTTAATTCAGCAATTTCCAATTTTTCAATCGTAAATTTTATTTATTTCGCAATACATTTATTCAACAATTTTCAATTCTTCGAATTGAAACTTGTGCAATAACTGATTACACAATTGATATTAATTAGTTCCCAATTTTACTTAAACTTCCGCAAGTATGCGAAATAAACATAAATGAAAAACTACTTAGTAAATATTTAATTAGTTATAAGTATTTCTGTAATTTAAATTTTTAGTTACTTAAGAAAGTCACAATGAACAGACTAAATAAAAAAAATTATAAAAAAGAAAAAAATTTTTATATTTTTATTCAAAGAACAATTTTGTACTTTTGAGTGGCGCAGTCGGTAGGATACCGCAAGTCCTACCCAACATAAAAAAGGATTTTTAAATTCACGGTAGAACTTGGATATTAATCCTTAGCGCGGTAAAATAAATAATAATCTGATATAGAAGATTATATCAGAAATAATTATAAGGACTAATAAAATATATTTAGTGCTAATAAGGAAGTGATTTTCTTTCTTTCTGTAAAAAAAAACAAATGTATCCTTTTAAGGACACAAAAATACATTTCAAGATCAAATAAAGACGTATCAGTGACTCTGTGTTTAAAAAAAAAAAACTATCGAAAAAGAAACAAATGAACCCGTTTATAGACATTAAAAATATTTAAAAAAAAGACTCTTTGTTAATGAAGAAGTTTCAGTGATTTTGTGCTTTCTTGAATAAAAATATAAAAAAAATAAACTTATATAAAAGCAAACGCATCCGTTCAAGGACTTTTAAAAAACTGAAAGATCAATAAGATATACTCATTGCTAAACAAGAAAGTGTCAGTGTCTTTGTTTCCGATTAAAAATTAAAAACTATCCATATAAGTCCAAGGTCATAAACAAAGGAACTTTTATTAACAACTCCTGTTCAACATCAAAAGAAAAGGGGAAAATCTTTGACCTCTTTAATACAACTTAAACCATCAGACATCAACGAAGGCAAGAAACACCGTCAACATTTTCTAAAGGATCCTTAATATAAGTTACTAAAAAAAATCAATTAATAAATAGTTATAATAGTTATAAAATGAAAACTTAACATACATATATATATATTAATAAAAACATTTCTATTTAAAAGAAAAGTCCATTTATAAAAATTGTGTAATACATTTTTTTGCTTAGAATATGGCTCAAATAAATTTCGATCCCCTTAAATATTTAGGCAACCTCCCTGAATTCAGTGGAGATAGAAAAGACCTTAATACATTCCTCAGCTTAATAGATAGGATACACCCAATCCTACAAACCTATGACGCACCTTCTCGTTACTCTTTTCGGACATAATTAAAAGCAATCTAAAAAGTAAGGCTAGGGAAGTAATAGAAATTAACTGCCAAGCGACTACATAGACGGAGATAAAATCAGTCCTTCAAAACAATTTCGGAGATAGGTTAAGTTGCGAGGAACTTTTTGATGCACTTAGAACTACTACTTTCAAAACTACGAGCCTTGATTTCTACGAAGAAATTAAAGGAAAACTAAGAAGACTTAATAACAAAACTGCTTTCGTATTAGGTCTTGGTCTTGACTATATAAATGCTATAAATATATCTGCACAAAACAATTCTCAGCAGCCCTTAACATTTTTAAGGCTAAAATCCCAGAGCCTATGAAGACAATCTTAGCATGTCGTAACTCTAACTCTTTGGAACAAGCAATGAATATACTTTTTGAAGCGGGCTATGCACACATAGGTATAGACAATATTCAACCATTCAATAGAAATAAGTTTGAATCACGAAAAAAGCACAGGACTAACATACAAAAACAACAGACACATTACCCACAACAGTATTCGCAAACCTTTTCACAAAATTCACGACATCCTCCACAACACTTTTAAAACTCACAAAATCAATCTTATGTACAGAATTTTCCACAAAACTCACGGCATCCACCACAACGTTTCCACAACTCTCAAAACCACCAAAATTTTCCACCTAATGCAAGGAACTTCCAACGACAATACCAAATACAACCAGGATTACAAAATTATGGATACAAACAACAACAACCGCAACCTCCTGAGCCAATGGATATAAACAGTCATGAATTAACTGGAGAAAATTTTACGTTACCTGCTTCGGACACCTACCATATATAAAAGTAAAGACTAAGTTAGGGTATTTAAAGCTAATTATAGACACTGGTGCAACCAATTCGATCCTAAATCCAGGAATCTGTCATCCTAAGTGGTTGTACAAAACAAACCCCATCTTTGTTAAAACTTTATTAGGTAAAACTTAATTAAACCAAAAGGCTAGAATTAAAACTTTCAATGAATTTGATGAAAAACTTGATTTCATTGAATTTTTTATATTGAAATTTCAAGACTACTATGATGGCCTAATTGGGAACGACCTCTTAATACTATTGGAAGCCTGTATTAATTATAAAAATAAAACCATCCAATTTGGTGACATTACTCTACCACTCTTTGAAAAAAATGATACGAACCGAAAAAACCAAGAAGATCAGAATAGAAGCGACAAAGATGTCAATAAAAGCAAGAATGAAGAGAACCAAGATGTGGAAGAAATCTACTTTCAAGACTTATTACACCATAAAGAAATACCATTAGAAAAACAAATACGAATAGATCACCTCAATAGTAAGGAAAAAACAGGATTACTAAATATCATAAAAAATTATTCAGACATATTTTACCAAGAACATTCCAAACTTTCTTTTACTTCCGCCATAAAACATAAAATACGCACTATTAATAACGTTCCGATATTCTCCAAATCGTATCGTTATCCATATATACATAAAGAAAATAAAACGATAATTGTGGACAATGAATTCAAGGCAACACCAATGCAACAATTCTTAAGGGAAGAAAACGTTGCCATGAACTACACCTCTAACAGTAACCACACCTCTAATGCGGACATTGATCGACTTCACAATACAATAAACGAACACATAAGACTATTGAGACATGACGAAAGGAGCAAAACTGAAACTGTAGAAGAAAAGATAACAAGAATAATAGGATTCTACAACAACACCATACACAGTACAACAAAAATCAGACCAATAGATTTCCTAAATGGAAAGGTACATGAAGACAGATATCCCGAAATACACGAACTAATTTTGAGTAAAAAAGAGAAATATTTAAACAAACTAAACAGAAACAGATCTGACGTTGAATTAAAGGACGGCATTAATTACGTTAGGGAAATTAGAGGGGGCAAGAACCATAGGAAATATAGGAAAATAGGGACTAGTAAATTAGACGAAGACCATGTAATAGACAGAAAGACAGGATTGAAATATTATAAAGCACACATAAAACAAAGGAAGAAATATCAATCTTCATAAATAAATACCTACCTTTTATTTTAGATGGGTTACTCATTACTATTATTGACATTGATATCCACCGCAAGCACCAAAATGATTGACATACAGGACCTTACAAACAACAATGGCTACATACCAATTAAGACCGATGAAATAAAAGTTATTCAACACTACAACAAAATATTACATTTTATAAACCTCACAATGTATGGTGACACCGTAGCACTACTACACAACAACATACTCTCACTGAATTGTAGTGCAATAGAAAACAGACCGTTACTGGACAGTGTGTATAAAAACTTCGGAATAGTCAAAGAAAAATTAGAAAATTTAAACCCTCGTTTCAGGCAGAAAAGAGGACTAGTAAACATTTTAGGGAAAGGATTGAAATTCGTCACTGGACCCATGGATCACAACGACGAAGTAGAAATTAGAAATTCTTTATTCAAAAACGAGGAAAATTTGACAAACAGAATTGACAGCCTTACAACAGTAAAAGACTTACTCTCTTTGCAAATCCAGAATATTACCAACCACATAAATAAAAAAAAGACACAAATAGGAAATTATTTAAATAAACTAGCGGACTATTTAAAAAATAAGATATTAAATATAGAAGTTGAACTAAGGTTCTTGGAACATATTTACCAAATAAATAACGACATATCTCTCCTACGCAATCACATAGATGACACCGGACAAATAACGTTTTCCTGCAAGCTAGAAATAATTCCCTCAAATATATTTACTAAAACAGAACTGGATTTAGTAAACGACTTCGACAGCTATACAAATACTAAGGTAGCCGTAGCACTACAAGACAATAACGTCATAC
>OY776280.1:48100852-48133352 GCA_963675445.1 Linnaemya vulpina | reverse complement strand
TTCTACGTGTATAAGGCTGTGTATACTTGTGAATCTGTTTAGCTTTATTAGCAGCGAATACTTGCATACAAGATCATTAAAAATAACATCTCTTAGCATTTATGTTGCAAGGTTTGTTGTTGTTGTGGTTTACTCTTTTTGGCACAGCCTTGAACGATCTTATATATTCTGGAGTATTCCATTTCCGTTAATTTGAATATTATCTATATAGTGCTGACCAGGGTTGTAACATTTTGACAACTATAGATTAATTGGTAGTGCTGCCAAGTACATATAGCCACATTGTCGTTTTATTTAAATATATTTCTAATCTTTGTAACAATATATAGCATAATTTAAAATTGTAAATTAAATACGACATCAACATTCTTATCTTCTGAAGATTCTTTCGATATATCATTATGAAATATATTCTTATCACATATTTTAATTAGATCATTCGTTATATTAAGATTTGCGCAACTAGTATTCACGCTTTTCAAACCACACCTAATAGAAGTGTTTAACACCTTTATATATCGAATTTTCGTTTTTATGAGATTAATGGCACTAAAAGCTGAAGAGATTTTTATTTAGTGCATTTTTATGTTCATATACATTTACCCAAAAGTCAACTGTTGAATTCTTATTTAACCATTTATATGATTGTAGCTTCTGCCACTGATGTTCCAAAGCTATTTTGAATAAAATAAGGAATGTTATTCTAAATCTAGACGCAAAAATGCCAAAATGGCCACACTGCTTTTCAGTACACAGAAATATTTTTGAAGCGAAAGCATGACAAAGAAGCAGAAAGTTGTAGAGGCTACGGTTATCATTGAAATATAATTACAAGAGGAGGAAAACGCAAATAACATATAATTCATTGTACACAATAATTTTTAATAGCTTTCTGTGGTATATATCAGATTTTATTTGCCACAATTACGGCATGCTTTTATATTGTTCAATATATTCTTACCCAAAAACTAACGTTACTGAAAGTCATATATATTTTGCAACTTTCCGATCAACGTACGGCAACGACAACAAGAGAACTGAATTTTTACATGAAGTACGACGAACACGTTATAAGACGAGTATGTTGATATGAAAATCAAAAATTTTTTAAGACCAACTTAAATGCGGGACGTACTCGATATATGTGCTATTAGACTGTGAGATTTGGTACGCCATCGTACATGTCTGCAGACATGTGTGCACGTCTAACATATCTTTTGGGATTTTATATATATTAAATCACCAATGTTCTAATCCAATCTGGTAGCTATGGAAGTTTTAGCTTCTGGCAAAGATAATTAACTAACTTCACATATAGATGGTGCCGTCATCTGAGAATTGATTCCATAAAATTGTTTTTGTAATTTAATATATAATCTGTTGTCATTTCGTTTTGCATTTAATTAAAAGTCTATGATTTAAAATATCCATAAGAAATATCAAAAAGAAGAAAAACTAAAAATATTTCAAATATATAAACATTAGGCAACAAATGATTATACAGAATGAGTACACAACACTCGCCCCAATATAATTTTAAAGTTGTTTTGCTCGGTGAGGGGTGTGTTGGTAAAACATCGATTGTTTTACGGTACGTAGAAGATAAATTTACTCCTCAACACATAAGTACACTTCAAGCTTCATTCCTGACCAAAAAAGTGACGCTAGAAAATGGTGAAAAGGTTCAATTAAATATATGGGATACAGCTGGGCAGGAGCGTTTTCATGCCTTGGGACCTATATATTACCGTGGTTCTCATGGTGCCATACTAGTATACGACATCACCGATCAAGACTCTTTTCAAAAGGTGAAAAATTGGGTAAAAGAACTCAAACGAATGTTAGGATCAGAAATAATTCTAGCCATTGCTGGTAATAAAATTGACTTGGAGGACCAACGCACAGTATTGGAAGACGAAGCTTTTTCTTATGCTGAAAGTGTAGGTGCTCATTATTTTGAAACTTCCGCCAAAACAAATGATAACGTAGAGGAAGTATTTTCGGAGTTAACAAGACTTATGGTGCAACATGCCCTACAAAACAATCAAAAACAAAGAACGATGAATCAACTACAATTCGGCCAAAGACGTTTAATTGTAGAAGACTCTGCCGACGGCAACGCTGATAATCAAACACAACTGCCAGAAGGTGCTCGTTCTTGTTGTGGCTAAAATCGCACGGGTATAAGCGATAAACGTCATATTCTTAACTAACCACCAAGAATTATTTGTCCTGATTTTAACAGTAGAATGTATGGTTGAGAGAATTGGTAGTATAATTAGGATTTAAATAAATAAATTTATGTGATAAATTTCATTAACTTAAAAATATATTAAAGCTCTAATATACATATATAAAAAAATATTAAAATTTCGTAACTTAATTTTTCTGTTAATAACTTGTTGAATTCTATATGTAATCTTAAAAAATATTTTCTCTTATAAATGTAGCTTAAGCTTTTATGTATCCCAAATATCTGTGAATATATGAAGTATTATGCTTGTCTAGAAACTATGAACTGCTAATTAAATTTTAATTTTCTGCCTCTTAGAAAGAAATAAGAAGAAAAAAAATCCATTACCATGGCAAGATCGCAATAATGACATTAATGTTTGTAAATAAAATCAGTTATAACTCAATCATTTGAGAGATGAAAAATAATCTGATGAATTTATGTAAAATGTAAATTTCTTATGATAAGCGTATTCTCCAATATATTTATCCAATATTCGACCACGGGAATGCTTGATGAATTTATGTAATGTATATTCCAAGTCTGTATGTAAGTATGAAAAGTTAGTAGTGTATGTATTTGTTAACTTATCATAAATATTAAAAAATAATTGAAATAAAATGGCATAAATGTAATCTCATTCTTTTATTATCTTACTCCATTAGATAAAAGAGTTGATTAAAATATATTTAATTTATTTCTTGAGTTTGCTTTGCATATTTGGACTTTCGATATAATCTATTAAAAACGTTTTATGCAACAAATATGACATCATTTAACATGCATACTCATAAAATACAACACATTTAATCGAAACAATATAGAGAAGTTTACAACTGTTAACCTTAAGCTTATAATATTTTTGTGAAAACTATTTTGAAAGGCTTGTTAGCTAAAGGTTATGAAAAGCCTAGAAGTCTAATAATATAAAAACTTACAGAAGATAGTCTTGCAATCATAGTTGAATGGGTTTTAAACTGGTAATACTTTTGTAAGCTTGGAATATAATAAAATAATTTTTTCAATACAACAAATATTTCGAAAACCAAATAGTTGCACATCTTTCATATATCTGAAAAGAACTTCGCTTTAATAGAAATCACTCACAAAACTATAGTGGCACCAACGTAAAGCAAGAATAGTAAGAAAACTATAAATAAAGGAATAATATATAATAATGTTATTACAAGTTATGAAAATTTCTTATGATAAGCGTATTCTGCAATATATTTCTCCAATTTTCGACCACGGGAATGCTTGATGTTCATGTTGAGTAAAAACAGACCTATTATATACATATGTATATAAAATAAAAACATATCTTTAATGTCTTCAGCTATCTCTTGTGTTTGGTATATTTTTTACTTCTGATTTAATATTTTTAACCCACCGGATAACAAGTCACGACGAATTTTAGATATTTGCTAATCGTTTTGTTCCTCATTACTAAGTTCTTGCAGGAATTCCTTAATACTCATTATTCATATAAATTTTTGCTTTGAGCAGCAACTTGGTGGGCGAAGACATTTAGCAAATCGAATTGCAAATGCAATTCGCAAGAAAATTCAAAACATTTCTAATTTTAAGAAAGTGCAGAAAAATTTGAGGCATATCGAATAAGGATTATTTGTTGGGTTTTGGTTTGTCTAAGTTTCATGACTTATTGTAATTTAAAAAATTAATTTTGAGTTCTCAAATGATCGTTGCTTCAACACCAAAAAATAAATTTAATTTATAATAAAAGTATGGTAATATGTCAAGTAGAAATGAATAAATCAAATTAATAAAATCAGTATATAAATTGCCTAAGTTAACTGTATTTCAAAATGTTGGTTTTTTTTAACTTATGCCATCAATGAAAAATACTTATATCAGGTTTTGTTCTATTGTCTTAAGCAAAAAGTGCGTTTTATAATATTTTAATACAACAAAAATATTAATAATGTGGTCTAACATATATTAAACTTAAGGTCTCTTTATTTTTACATATTATAAAATTGTTTTTCAATATATCGTCACTCCTTTGTGTGCCTTCTTCAGGAAATTTATTTTTTAATTTGATGTGAAAAAATAATTTTTGTTTATAAAACAACAATATGAAAATTATTTGTCAACAAAATAAAAAAAGATTCAAAAAAAATTTTTACAAATTTAAAATATAGGAACAATAATATACAATTTAAATCTATACATGCATATATTAAAAAAGTGAACATTTCTAAAATGAATTTCCAATCCTACTTATATATACATAGATATCTTAAAACCAAATTCAAGAAGTTTATAAGCAAATGTATATAAATTTAAAAGACATAAAAAAAATTAAGCATGTATATACATATAAATCAAAAATATTTTTCTTTAAACATTTCATAACTTTACACATGTATATATACATACCTATTCATACATACATATGTTTTTAATAAACTTATACAATTAACATGTATATACAAATATGTATATATTAATATATACACATATTATTCAACAAATTTTAGAAAATTATAAAGAATTTTAATTGAACTAAATATATGTGAACAATAATAAAATATTTAAACCTATACATATGTACATTTAAATTTAAAACTCTATCTTTTATTATCTGCCTTAAAATTAATCCTATTTGTGATTGGTGTATTTATTATGTGTAACATTTATATCTCTATATCTTTGATCAGTCTTATGTCCTGCTATCCTAGTTTTTAACTTATTCTTAGTTGTACCTATATACACCTTATTACAATCCTCATTGTCATTTCCATTACAAGGTATTTTATAAACTAAATTTGATTTATCTATTTTATCCTTTGTCTTACTAAAAAATCTGTTTAATGTATTATGTGTTCTATAAGCTACTGTATATTTTTCAGAATCACATATTCCTGATTTACCAATGCGTTCTGATAATCCAGTTACATAAGTTAAGGATTTTTATATTTTTGGTTCATTTATATTTCTATTAATGTTACTACTTCTTAATCCATATTGATATAATAATTTATTTATTAACCAAATTGGAAAATCATTATTCCTTAATATGTATTTAATTCTATTCTTATTTTTCCTATGAAATCTACTATCACTAATTGTTAGAACCTTATCCACAAAATTCCTAGCTGTGTTTATAATAACTTTTTTACTATGCTTAGAATAGTAATTAATAATTCTTCCTGAAGATGTTGGTTTCTGGTACCAATCTATTAATAAATTTCTATTCTTCCTAATTATTAATGTATCTAAGTATGGAATAATGCAGTTCATTTCCTTTTCCATAGTAAATTGAATACTATTATTAAACTCATTTAGTGTTCTCAACATATTATCAATTCCACTTTCTGAAATTATGCAAAATAAATCATCTACATATTTAGTCATTATTCTTGGTCTAATGTTCACTCGCTCAATACAATTGTCAAGCAATCTCTCCATAACAATATCAGCCACTATAGGAGAGGCTGGAGATGCCATTGGCAGACCTTGTTTTTGTAAATATATATTTTCATCATATTGAAAATATCTATTATCTTCTATACAAAATCTCAATATTCTTAAAAATAAGCTTTTATCTATCTCTGTATTATATCCCATTTTTCCTCAATAGTATTTATTGCCAAATCAACTGGTATACTGGGAAATAAAGATACTACATCAAATGAAACTAATCTTTCATCATTACCTATTTCTAGGTTCAATAATCTGTTTTTAAATTCTAACCCATCCTTAACATTATATACTGAATTTTCAGTAATCTTTTTCAAAATATCTATAATATATTTACATAGATGGTGAATTTACATAACAACAAATTGGTCTCAATGGGAACTGATCTTTATGAATTTTAGGTAAACCATATAGTCTAGGTGCTACAGCAATATTATTTTTAAGTTTATTCTTTTCTATATCTGTAATAATCCTATTTCTGTGAAGTTCGTCAACAATATTATTGTTAATTTTCATTAATTTGCTAGTTGGGTCTCTATTTAGCAAAGAATATTTTGAAGTATCTAATATGATGTTATTAATACGTATATTATAATCTTGTTTGTCAATAGCTACTGTTGCATTACCTTTATCAGATTGGAAATTCATTTCAGAGATGTTCACTTTTTTAATATATGCATGTATAGATTTAAATTGTGTATTATTGTTCCTCTATTTTAAATTTATAAAAATTTTGTTTGAATCTTTTTGTATTTTGTTTACAAATAATTTTCATATTGTTGTTTTATAAACAAAAATTATTTTTTCACATCAAATTAAAAAATAAATTTCCTGAAGAAGTCACACAAAGGAGTGACGATATATTGAAAAACAATTTTATAATATAATAAAAATAAAGAGACCTTAAGCTTAATAAATATTAGACCACATTATTAATCAAAAAGAGGTAAAAAAACTAGAAGAATTAACAAAAATTTTATTATTAATATATTAACCCTCTAATTCACAAACGATTGTTAAAGTTAATTGCTGCTTTAAGGGATTTTTAACCATATAAACTCCAAACTCTAAAGCCACTTTAATTTTAATAATCGTTTATGAATAACAGGGGTAATGTTTTCGACCAATGTTGCGAGAGGGATAGCAAATTTCTTTGCTTGCTGTCTCTTTTCTTTTTCTTGTCGATAGAAAATGACATATTTTTGTTTACAAAAAGTTAAAATTTCTTGGCAGGATTATTGGTGAAAAATTGAAAGTAATTAAATTATCGTAAGATTTAGTGCTTGAAATTGGTAATTTATGGGTGAAACATTATCTACTCTTTCGTCCACGAATTACCAATTGTGTGAAATGCCAAAAAGCACACAAAAACAAAAAAATCGGTGGTGGTAGCAGCAAAAATATGTAAGTAAATTTTTCTTATACATATATAAATTTAATAATATCTAAAACTCTTTTATTTTTCAGGAGCCAACGATATGCAAATGGTATTAAAAATTAGGAATTTGTTTCCGAATTATACGACGTATATTTTGTGTGATGTGTATAATATAAAATAGTGATATTAGTGCGGTGAAGTTGTTCCTCCTTTCCACCAGTGATCAAGTAAGTATAAAAATGGTAGGAAGAATATGTAAGTGTGTTTTTAAATTAATTAAAGTGAGAGAAAAATAATTTATATGAATGTTTGTATCGGAACATAGGGTAAAACTCTAAGTTCGTGTGCTTTTATGTAGGATAAATGGCTTTGCTTTTTGTCCCGGAACATGTTGAGAAAAAAATGGTTTAGGCCTATTGGGGAAGCCAGCCATTTAAAAAAATTGGCAACGCACTGAGTGTAGTACCTCTATGGTAGTGTGGAAACCTACACAATATCAATAAGATTTGTTAATAAATAAATAAAATTTAGTAGTACATTTTAAAGAACTTGAATTTTTATTGAGAGTAAAATAAATTTAAGAAAATTACTGCATGGTGTTTATCAATATATTTTTATACGTATAAATTTTGAATCTTAAAACCATCACAATTGCATTTACTTTAACAATTTTGGACTCTAATGTTTTCCAGCTACTTTCAGATTTGTTTCCAATAACCTTTTTCTTTAGCGAATTCTTTGTAGACAGTGTGACCCTAAAAGAAATATAGAAATTTCGATTAATACTTTTAAATTAGGTTTAACAAACCATTAATCTGATAGAGATTACATTTATAAGTTTCACATTTCTTATAACGGAATAATACTTACATTATATACACTCTTGCTTATTCCTATACAATCTTTTCGTTTCTCTGATATGCAGTTCACCAATTGCTTTTAGATCTTTGTGCAAGTTATGAAACAGTCTAACATTCATTCAGCAGGTTTTCCATGACTTGTGCTATAACCAAAAATTTATTTTCATAATGTTGGTTTCCAATTTTCTTATTTACCACTAAAATTGACAAAGGCGCTCAGGTTGGAAAAACACTATTTCATAAACGATAAAAGAAAATTGTTCTTATTTGTTTTAAATAAATAAATATGTTGACAAACATAAATACCTTTACATCTATACAGCAAATTATCAGTTAAAAAATAATATATTTAGAAGGACTGGGAAACATGAAGGATTCGAAGCTACAGTAACATCGGGGTGTAGAATAGGCACACGGATCTGTTGGAAATTATCAGTAGTTTTGTGCAAATGCTCATTGAAGTCAACGCAAGCCTAGTACGGAAACATATGGAATAGTAAATTGTATATAAGTAAATTTTATAAAGGATCTATTGTAAGCATAACTTTTGCTAAAAATAAATAATACGTACCTACCGCCTTCTTCTAAGTCTGTGGAATTTCCAATTTTGTTGCAGCAGTTCACCTTAAGTCGTACCTCCGATTAGAAAATGATTTTTTTGATGCGACCTCTGTGACTTCAATGAAACTCTCATTCCCGGCTTAATTTATAGTTTAAGGTTCTCATTACGCCTGTGAGCATGCCTTTTTAGCGGCTTAGCCATCTATTAGCATGTACTAAGCACTTGTTTCGCCTCCCATAGTCCCATTTAATATATGTATCCAGGTTGATTACGTGATGATCAGTGCGACGATTTATATTTTAAAAACATTTAACAGTTCTTAAACCATTAACAATTACTTTTCTGAGCACTAAAATTAATAAAAATTAAAAACAAAACTAATTTACAAGAATTTCAATCCTTTAGGAATCTTGGCTCATTTTTATGTTGATTTTTTACGGTATTGACCGCCAGCCACAAATTAGGACTTTTGATATATTCTTTTAATGTTTATGAACAGTTTAATATTGTCTCGTAACCACTCAACACTTATTTTTATTATTTATTTCACAATTTTTTAACTAAACGAAATTTTTGTTGAATTTTCAACCCCCATTATTTGCGTAAATTGTAAAACATATGTTTAGAGATGACCATGTATAGCCATTTCTTCTAACATATTATTTCAGCTTTGCGAATACATATTTTGTACTCGTTTGCACTATCGTTAGGCAAAAACTGATACGGGCCAAAATGAACTGTCACTTTTGAGTTTTCTGTGTTTTATGTGCGCTAAAGAGAACATGAGCACAGCCAACTGAAGAAAACAACCACCAAAGGGCTCGACTGCTTTTTGTATAAGACAGTCGGAAAACATAAGGCGAACGGGCCACAACTTTTGTACCTACAGAGTCGCACATTGAGGAGCAAGAAAGAGATTAATGCCAAAACTGTCTAATAAACTAAACAAAGTGTTTTTTTTCAATTTGGTCTCAGATGACGAAGTTTTAATAAGTTTGCTTTAACTAAATTAAGTAATAATAGTGAAATAAAAGATATTCAGTTAATTATACATCTGAAGAAAAATAATAACGCTATGTGTTAAAAATAAGTATATATATAGAAAGTTTTCTGCAGTGAAATAAAACAAAAATTAAGAATTATAATAATAAAATATAACAATTAAACCAATAAATTAAACAGACAATTACTTGTGATTGAGAACATTCATTTGCCGACATCTGTATATATAAAATATTTACTGAAGAGAAAAAGCCGTCTTTATTGCTACACCTCAGGGTCGTGGAACCGACACCTGCAGCCCACAACGAAGGTTGGAACACTCCTCCCCCCAACATTTATGGTCCTTCGAGCCGGATAATCCCGGACCCATCCTTCAAGAAACACGTAAGTCTCGATAGTTAATATTGTGGAACACGTTACGTGTATACATATGCCCTTACCACGCACAGAACAGCATATCCATCCAGGCTTGGTTATATGTTCACGATCTGTGCAGGACAAACATTAAATGTATGTCCACGTTGTTCATAGTTTCATATGTATACCTACGTAACTGTTCCTGTGCATAAGGCGTCATACATCCATACATACAAAATTCCTCGCAAACTGACTTACGTCTAGATTCTATATGCTCTAGATTCTATATAAATATATATATAAATATAAAATTGTATACACCGCTACTGTCCCTGCCGTCTCTTCGAGGCGCGTTCAGTAGTTACTCTCGCATATGCGCAATTATTCGCATATATATATAATTTTTACATAGATACTGTCCCTGCCGTCTCTACGAGGTGCGTTCAGTAATTATTTCGACCACAATATACAAGTACAAATAAATGCCTCTTTTATCGCAATTCTATACGTTCAGCAGTTATCTTACCCCCATATAAAAGAGAATACTCGTGCTAATGGAAAATAATATACATCCGTGCTGAATTTATTCGTGACACCTACGAAAACTTCATTTCAATTAAAATAAATACCAGCGAATCCACATCCCTTCTGATACTTCATATAATCTGTATTTATTTGAACACTTGAGGAAAATCTTTCCAACGATCATCTGAATCATTTTCACCCAATATGTTGACCCTGGCGTCATTGATACGCGCGGCCGACCGCATAATAGATTTTCAAATTTTTATGAAACAACGCGATGAAGCTGAGCTTTCAGTACGTTTGGAGTATATTGAAGAGCTCAATAGTGCTTTTGAAAGGGTGCAATCCGTCAGAGAAGATATTGAAAGCAGCGACTCTATAAGCTGTGATCGAATGAAGTATATTTCGCTTTATTTTGATGTAAAGGCAAAATTAAAGCGACAATTAAGCGTAATTCATAAGACTGATATTGATCAGCGTTCATCAACATTGCGCCAATTTTCAATCGTCGATCCACCTTCCCCAAGTATGCCGTGCAAAACTAAAGTCCCTGCAATTCAACTACCACAATTTGGTGGAAACTGCTCAGAGTGGCCCAACTTCTTTTCGCTTTTTTCGACCGTCATAAATGATAATGCTGAGTTAAGCACATTAGAAAAATTTCACTACTTGCGTGCCAGTTTAAAGGACGCAGCCCTCGACACAATTGCTTCACTCGAACTTACTGAAGTAAATTATGAAGAAAGCTTAGTATTGTTAAAAACTCGTTTTGACAATAAATTACTAAACTTTCAAACCCATATAAAGGAAATATTTAGTTTAAACACTGCCGGAAGTGGTTCCGCTACTTAATCGGCGTAAGGATTAAGTGACAAAATAAATGCACACTTGCGTGCCATGAATACAATTGGCAGCCAGCAGCAAATTATTGATGGTATACTTATTCATTTAGTAACAACAAAACTAGATAGAAAATTATTAATAGCATGGGAGGAAAATTTGCAAATAAATGAACTGCCGACTTGGACTTCAATGACAGAATTTTTGCAACGCCGGTGTCGAATGGCTGAAAATGTTGAAAATTCCGCAGTAAGTAAGCCAACGAAACAGATTTTTACTAAAAAATACAATCCAATAAATAGACACGTACACATTTCCGCTGCAAGTGCTTCTGCAATATGTTCATTTTGTAATATGAAATATCATGGCATTAGTGGCTGTCCGCTTCCCTTCGCCTTAAGGAAGCAAAGGCTAGCAAATTGTGCCTAAATTGCTTAAAAAAAGGTCACATGCTAAAGGCATGTACGTCAGGGCATTGTCGCCGATGCTCTTCTAAACATCACACTCTACTGCATATCGATAGCAGCGCCGCAGGTCAGCTTGAAACAGTAACTCCAGAATCAACTACAGCGCAAGCAGTGCTTACTTCTTCAGCCGCTGTAAATAGATCGAAAACTCCACATTCAAGCACAGGGGTTTTGCTAGCAACAGCCATTGTTATGATAAAAAATTAATTTGAAGTCTTCATACCTTGTCGTGTTATACTGGACTCTGCATCCCAATTAAATTTAATTACAAATCGTTTAGTTAACCAATTAAGTTTAAAATGTACAAAAACGCACACAACGATCTCTGGCATAGGCGATGGAAATTTTACAATCAATAAATCTGTTTATATCGTCATGAAATCAAGATACGGAAATTATGTAACGTCTTTGACAGCTATGGTTGTGCCACACATAACTGATTACCAGCCCAATATCAGTACTAGCACAGCAGATTGGAATATCCCCAAAAATATAAATCTTGCAGATTCCTCATTTGACAAGTGTAATCGCATTGATATTTTAGTTGGTGCTGAATTATTCTTCGAGCTAATGTCTATTAGACAAATCAAATTAGCCAATAACCTACCTATTCTTCAGAAAACCTTGTTGGGTTGGGTGGTCGTTGGTGGCGGATGTCATACTCCTCGCTCATGGTCCTTAGCTGTCGTATCACAATTAGAAAAAGAAGAGCAATTGTCTTCTGTATTAAAAAGCTTCTGGGAAGTTGAAAATAATTTCGAAAACTGTAATTTATTATCAGATGAAGCAGCGGTCTGTGAAGAGCATTTTTTGAAAAACACAGTTCGCCTTGAATCCGGGTCTTTCTCTGTTCGTTTGCCCCAAATAGAAGGACGTGGTGTGGATTCACTCGGCGATTCCTACGAACATGCTATACAACGATTTAAATCGTTGGAAAGAAAACTAAAGAGACAGCCACATATTAAAACACAATATACCGAGTTCATGCGCGAGTATATATCGTTGAAACATATGTCACTAGCCTCCAAAGAGGAAACTCAGAAGGCATATTATTTGCCACATCACTGTGTGCAAGAACTTGACAGCACGTCGACCAAATTGCGAGTAGTCTTTGACGGCTCAGCAAAAACAACAACTGGCATTTCTCTAAATGACACACTTTATGCTGGGCCCACCCTGCAGCCTAAATTATTTAATACCCTTTTGCGGTATCGTTGCCATAAAATTGCCATTAGTGCTGATATTTGTAAAATGTACAGATGTGTGAGAGTTTCCTACCCTGACAATTACTTACAATGCATTTTGTGGAGAGAAAATGAAGACGATAAAATAATAGCATACAAGTTAGATACCGTAACTTATGGCACTAAGCCTGCCGCTTTTCTTGCAATCCGCTCAATGCAGCAGCTAGCTCATGATGAAGAAAGCAATTTTCATATCGGTTCAAAAATAGTTAAGCGTGATTTTTATGTTGATGATATGTTAACTGGTGGTGATTCGGCTAAGGAGGTTTTGGAAATAAAACAACAAGTTACTGCTCTGCTAGAGCTTGGCAATTTTTACATACGAAAATGGTGCTCCAACAACTCCGAGATTACTAATAGCATACCACAAGAACAACGTGAGAAACTTTTGGAATTCAACGATGGAAGTAATGTCACAACAACGCTAGGTTTAATTTGGGATCCTCATCGTGATGACTTCATTTTTTCTTTTGACACTGTTGATAACTGGAAAATAGTCACAAAACGCTCCATTCTTTCATCAATTGCTCGGCTGTATGACCCGCTAGGTCTAGTCGGTCCAATTATCACCAAAGCTAAAATCTTTATGCAGCATTTATGGAAGCTGGATCTTGAGTGGGATGAAAGTCTTCCGCAATCGCTGCACTATTCATGGCTTGATTATATTTCACAATATGAAAACATCGGTCAGTTTAGGTTCCCTCGGTGCGTATTAAAGTTAAATGCAAAGATAGAAATGCATGCCTTTTGTGACGCTAGCTTATCAGCATACGGAGCATGCGTGTATATAAAATGTGAATCTGAGTATGGTACCAAATCTTGGCTATTATGTTCTAAAGCGAGGGTTTCTCCTCTAAAGGCTTTAACTGTCTCAAAACTAGAACTCTCTGCAGCACTTCTATTGGCAGAACTTGTTGAAGTGATTGTTAAAACGTTACCATTAAGTTGTGACGTGCACTGCTGGTCAGATTCCATGGTTGTGCTGTCGTTGATTCGGGAGCAGCCAACAAACTTTAATGTTTTCGTTGCAAACAGAATTGCTCGCATACAAGCTTTTACAAACAAAATGACTTGGCGCTATGTACTAACTAATTTAAATCCAGCCGATATTTTATCTAGAGGTGCAGCTGCCAAAGAGCTTTTGTCTTCTACTTTATGGAATAACGGACCTGGGTTTCTGTGTAAAGAGCCCACAACGTGGCCTAAAAATATGGAATTTCTTGCTGAATTACCCGAAAGACGTAGAAATGTTTTGGTAGTATCATGTATATTAGATATTTCAATGCAATGTAAGTATTTCAATTCCTTCACTAAAATGCAACGAATATTTGCATATGTTTTTAAATTTATAAATTACAAATCAAAAGGTGAAATAAGCGAATTGACTCCTAATGATATAAAAAATGGTACACGTTTGCTAATAAAAAATATACAGCTTGTTCATTTTGCAGCTGAATATAAGTCCTTAAAAGAAAACCAAACTGTAACTTCATCTAGCAAACTACATTTGCTGATGCCCATTATTGATTCTGATGGTTTGATTCGTGTTGGCGGTCGGCTTCAGAATTCGTTGCTTGATTTTGATGCGCAGCATCCAATTATTTTGCCTAAGCATCACCCAATCACATCAGCTCTAATATTGCACTTTCATAAGAAATTGTTGCATGCTGGTCCACAATTCTCATTAGCTACAATTCGGCAGCAATTTTGGCCTATTGGCGGTCGTAAGTTAATTAGCAGCGTAATATCAAAATGCCTGCGCTGTTTCAGAATGAAACCAGTTTTGACTCAACACGTTATGGGCAATCTGCCTTCAGAACGAGTTAGGCCAAGCAGACCATTTTTTACAACTGGCGTAGACTTTTGTGGCCCCTTTCAATATAAGTCTGAAGTGAGGAATCGGCCACCAGTCAAATGTTATATTTGCATTTTTATATGTTTTTCGACAAAGGCTACACATTTGGAGCTCGTTCATGATTTATCCACAGCATCGTTCTTATCGGCTCTTAATCGCTTTATCGCCACCAGAGGAAAGCCTAAAATAATTTGGTCAGATAATGCAACAAACTTTGTTGGTGCTAAAAATAAATTGGAAGCTTTAAAACGACTATTCTTTAGCACATCTCACCAGAATTCAATCCAACAGCAATGCCATGATGAAGGAATTCAATGGAAATTCATTCCCCCCAGATCGCCTCATTTCGGCGGGCTATGGGAAGCCGCAGTAAAGTCTGCAAAGTGGCACTTTTACTGCACCGTTGGACTTAACACACTATATTTTGATGAGTTACGCACTCTAGTTTGCCAAATCTGTGCAATTTTAAATTCTCGCCCGCTGACGCCGATTACCGATAATCCCAATGATTTGGACGTACTTACACCAGGGCACTTTTTAATTGGTGGCCCCTTTATTTCCATAGCCGAACCACTTCTTGTCGATATAGACGTTAGCCATCTAACTAGATGACAAAGAGTTTGCCAAATGCAACAGGAATTTTGGCAAAGGTGGAGCAATTCATATTTATCTCTACTTCAAGAACGCACAAAGTGGCGCAAAAAAGATACAAATATTACTTCTCATGCGATGGTGCTAATTAAAGACGAAAATCAACCACCCCTTAAATGGCAGATAGGGCGTATTGCCGAATTAATATATGGCAGTGATGGTGTAGTTCGCGTTGCGGTTGTTCGAACGAGCAATGGTTTGGTCAAGCGTGCGATTACAAAATTAGCTGTACTTCCAATAGATTCACCTGTTGAAACCTAAAGCGTTTCAAAGGGGGGAGGATGTTCGCCGCAGATACGCCCCTGCAGAATGTACAGCTTTAAAGTCTGCATATGCTAATGCTAACTTGATGTGTTCATGAGTACATACTTCTGTTTATGCATACGCTCATAGATTTTTGCTTTACTTACATTTACCTTGTCTTTCATTAACAATACCTTTAACAATAACCAGTTTATTTTTACTTATATATAAATATGTACATGCATTTATCAGTAATTAAAATGTTGTAAAAAACATTTACAGTTGAATATTTTCTTAATGATCATTAACTCTGTAAATTTTGGGTTTCTTAAATAAAGTATTGATTGAATTCCTCACTTGATAAAGGGCTGGCAAACAAACAAAATTGTCTACGGTTTACTTAACTTGGGTCTTTGGTGTAAGTGCATTTGTCTGCAAAAACGCTTGCGGGCTAAAAACAACACCCTTGGTAAATGCCCTTTGTGTCCGCACCATCATCCTTTGAGACTTTGCCCTTCATTTCTCCACATGTCTATCGATGCACGTTTCGCTGCAGTGAAACAGCAGAAATTGTGTATAAACTGTCTCGGGAGTTCCCATGATCTCAGAAACTGTAAAAGCCGATTTGTGTGTAACACCTGTAAGAAGAAACACCATTCGTTACTACACCGCGGGGGGTCCCCTTCTACCCTTAAGGCAGATGCACCCAACTTTCATCCCGTTACTGCCTCCACGCCCAAACCACGTTTGCACCAAGATCCGGTGTACCACAAACAGGCCGTTGCACCGACAAGTCCGTGCACGTCAAATCAGGCAGCGGATCGTCCACTGCAGTCAAATACAGCTTGAGTAGATTCTCTAGCTCACTCAGTCGTTTTGGGCACTGCTATGGTTGATATCTACAATGGTGATCTCAAATATACCGGTCGAGCTCTGATTGACTCCGCATAAGAAGCGACATTTATTTCTAAAAAGGTACAGAAGGCACTTGGTATCAAAACACGTTGTATTCAAGCTGAAATTCATGGAATCAATGAAACATTGACAGCGACATCAACACATGTATGTCACATCAAAATCGTATCGCCTATCAACAACTCCGTTCAACTCGACGTTGATGCATTAGTTGTTAAGAAACTTACGGGTCAGCTTCCTTACTATCATTCGTGCTCCCGTGAGAAAGCAATTTTTGCCCATCTTCAACTAGCTGATAGATCCCGCCAAACCTGTTCCGAAGTTGATTTGTTACTAGGAGCTGACACATACCCACAGGTAATTCAAGACGGCCTACATTGGGATAGCGATCGTTCGCTACTTGCCCAAAACACCATCTTTGGGTGGATAATCACCGACAAGGTCACGAGCAACCCCGTTACAAGATCTGTCTCTTCCTTCTTCAATGAAATTACCCTATCTAATCAAATACAGCGGTTTTGGGAACTCGAAGATATTCCCCACAAGCCTACGACATCGCCTGATGATGAATATTGTGAAAAATTATATCAAGGGACAACTAGTCGAAACAAGGAAGGTAGATTCATGGTATCACTCCCCTTTAAACAAGAGGTCCCGAATATCCTCAATCTGGGAAAATCTCGCAATATTGCTCTCTCCTAATTTTTCCGAAATGAAGCAAAACTAGTTAAAAGCCCTCAATTAAAATCCGAATACGATCGTGTGATTACCGAGTATTCGTCTCTGGGTCAAATGACCGCAATAAACCCCGCTCATGATAGCACTGATAGCTACTACCTACCTCACCACGCCGTTTTTAACCCGACAGCACAACTACGAAACTTCGTATTGTGTTTAATGCCTCAAACACCTCATCGAATGGTATAAGTCTTAATGATCTCCTCCACCCCGGTCCTATCTTACAAGCGGATTTGACCATTTTGATTTTGCGATGGAGATTATTTAAATACGTTTTTAATGCGGACATCGAAAAAATGTACCGCCAAATTCTGGTGAATCCAGCCCATACGTGCTATCAACGTATAAGCTTTCGCAATTCTCCCCACCAGAAACCCGGTGATTACGAGTTAAATACAGTCACGTTTGGTGTGAACTGTGCCCCATATCTGGCTATTCGCACTCTATTGCAATTAGCCGCCGACTGTGAAGTAGACCACCCTTTAGCGTCCGAGATCCTTAAAAACTCCATGTACGTCGACGACCTATTAGCAGGAACCCACAGTCTATTCTCAGCCATCAAATCACGAAATGAACTAATAGAGGTTCTTCGGTCTGCAGGTTTTTCTCTCCGCAAATGGACAGCCAACAACGATTACTTGCTGAAAGATCTCCCTTCCGATCACCTATTAGGTGAAGAATTTCTTAAACTTTCAGACTCAAGCATCACTAAGACGTTGGGCTTGCGATGGAATGCGGGAAATGACCACTTCTATTTCAAGCTAAAAACCCTTCCCGATCGCACCAGAATCACGAAGCGCGCAGTCCTCTCGGAAATTGCCAAATTGTTTGACCCCGCCGTATGGCTGTCCCCTAAAATCATTGTTGCAAAAATAATAATGCAACAAATCTGGAAGGACGGCACAGATTGGGATGAAAACCTACAACCCTCCACTCTTCAACAATGGCACGCATTTTTAGGTGACTATTCATACATTGAACAAATAAAAATCCCCCGTTATGTAAATTTCGTTCCAGAATATTCGGTAGAACTGCATGGGTTCTGTGACGCCTCAGAAAAGGCATACGCTGCAATGTTTCCACTCACCTGTTGATGTCCAAAACCAGAGTGGCCCCAGTCAAGTTTCTATCTCTTCCCCGCAAGGAACTGTGTGGTGCCGAACTGATGGCAAACATGATCGACTCCATACAACCCCGGCTGAATCTCCAGGAATCTAAACTTTTTCTATGGACTGACTCCACCATTGTTCTTGCATGGCTTCAAAACCCTCTGAAAAACCTTTGTCGAAATAAAGTATCTCTTATAGTGGAAAAGGTGGGAAGTGACTCATGGGGTCACGTAGAGTCCAAAAGCAACCCTGCGTATTTAGCAACCCGCGGTCTTACCGTCTATCAACTGTCCTCCAGTGACTTATGGTGGCATGGGCCATATTGGCTTAAGAAGCCACACTCGGCATGGCCATCGAAGTTTTCATCTTTCTCAACGGAGGAAGAGGCGAAACCAACACTCGTCCACTTCATTAGAGTTGATAATACGGATATCCTGAAGGACTTTTCTGATCTGCCTAAGGCATTAAGAGTTATCTGTCTCATATTTCGTTTTTACTATAAGGTAAATGTTAAACTCAAGGAAAAAGTCGTAGTTAATACTGAAATTTCACCAGCAGAGCTTCGATTTGCAAAAAAATCTAATAATCGCTTGTCAGAAATTCTACTTTCATGATGAATACCACAAATTACTTATTGGCCAGATATTATCCCCTAAAAGCCATCTCCTGACATTGAATCCATTTATCGATCCCGAAGGAGTCATGAGAATTAACGGCAGGTTAGTGAACTCCCCCACACTTAGCCACGATGAACGGTACCATATTTTGCTACCCTATCACGCTCGATTCACTAAACTCTACCTCACGCATCTGCAGCAATACTCGCTGCATGGACAAAACGCTCTCTTATACCCGGCTCAGGCCATTGATAAAGAAAATATTATCTCAATGTTTAGTATATGTGAAACACAAACGCCAAATCAGTCAACAGATTATGG
Organism: Linnaemya vulpina; assembly: GCA_963675445.1. Taxonomy (NCBI): domain Eukaryota; kingdom Metazoa; phylum Arthropoda; class Insecta; order Diptera; family Tachinidae; genus Linnaemya; species Linnaemya vulpina. Next base: position 48,113,991 of record OY776280.1, on the reverse strand, counting down.
CAGCATTACCTCCTGAACGTACTTGTCTTTCGCGCCCTTTTTATGACACAAGAGTGGATTTCGCCGGACCTTTCGACATTAAGTCCTATGTGAGTCGAGGTTGCAAAGTCACAAAAGGCTACGCTCTGATATTTATATGCTTTGCTACCAAAGCAATCCACCTGGAAGCCACCGGCGAAATTTCAACCCAGGCATTTTTAGTCGCTTTCGCACGATTTTTCTCCAGGCGTGGAACACCCCGAGCCATATATTCTGATAATGGCACTGCCTTTGTAGGCGCATCTAACATTCTTCATGACGATAAAACACAGTTCCTAGAGCGCATACGGAAAGATATTCTGGCACAAACCACATTCGCCCATCTGGCTTGGCATTTTATACCACCAGGGGCACCTCATATGGGCGGTCTCTGGAAGGCGGGTGTTAAAAGCTTTAAGGCTCACTTTAAAAAACTATGTCATGCCCAAAGCTTTACATTTGAAGAGCTAACCACTATGCTTACGCGCATCGAAGCCTGCTTAAACTCAAGGCCATTATGTCCAATGAGTGATGACCCAACTAACTTATGCGCCTTAACCCCGGGACATTTCCTTATCGGAACTCCTCTATTATCCCCCCCAGAGCCCGACTTAGCAAGTCATTCACTGACCTATGCTAATCGATGGCAGAAATTTAAAATACTCCATCATCACTTGGCTCGGAGATGGAAAGAAGAATACTTAAGAGAACTTCATAAACGAACGAAATGGAAGTTGCCCCAACGAGACTATTCTGTCGGTGATTTGGTGGTCATAAAACAAGACAACTTACCCCCCAAAAAATGGCGTCTCGGTCGTATTGAAAAGGTCTCCCCCGGAGCCGGTAAACGTGTTCGCGTCGCCGAAATACGTACCGCCGGTGGTATCATGACTAGACCTATTACCAAACTAGTATTGCTACCAAACCCCAATCAACAATGACTATATATCGCCTTTTCTCTTTTCCCCCTTTTTCTAGCCACCATGCCAAGACACAGCCGCAGGAGCATCTTGCCGAATCTGCCGTAAAAATCATCCACTGAGGAAATGCCTCAAATTCAAACAGATGACTGTTTCTAATCGACTACAGACTGTCAAGCGGTTTAAGTATTGTGAAAACTGTCTTGCTCATTCCCATCAACCTTCAACTTGTCGTACTATCGAACGATGTAAACATTGCGGCACCGCACACAGCCTATTGCATCGCCATGAGCGTCTTCGCGCGACCGTCACAACCATCACGTCAGACAGTGGAACTACGACGGTTATACCAACCGTAGTTATTCAGATACAACTAGCAAACAACTGGGGCCGGGTGTGTGGCCTTCTTAACCCATGTGTAGAGTTCAGCTCTATTGCAGCATTTCTTATTGAAAAACACAAACTTCCTGTAGAGACCCGTGGCGGCGAAAAATGGTGCAACTTGACTTTCCGGTCCCGCTTTGAAGACGGGCCAAACTTTTCCATCTACACTAGAGTGACTAAGGATCTACCTTACCACACAAAAAACGACTTGACGCGAGAGTGGCAGATGGGTATCAGAACCTGCGCTTAGCTGATCCAGATTTCTATAGGAGCAACAGCTTATACATCATCCTTGGAGCTGAAATATATCCACAAATCATCAGAAATGGAATCCATCCTGCGACCTTTGCTTCACCTATGGCACAGGGCACGAGTCTGGGTTGGGTAGTTATCGGAAAATTTGGTTTCTAGTTCCCTTAAGCACCTCACATCATCCTTAAAACTGTAACTTTAAGTTTATGCCTTTATGGAAAATCGAAATTGTTATTTTACATTACTGAATTTATATGTATGCACTGGGAAGTTGAAATTATTACTAAAATCATACATTTATAAACCTTGTATCCAATTGTTAATTATGCCCATTTCCTTTGTTCTCTTCGCATCTTGTAATTCTAGAATTTATTTGTGAAATACCTAATGGTCTTCTCCCCCTTAAAGTTTAATTATTATCCGCACTATAGCGTACCACTGACGTATTGGCATTGATCATTTTTTTCCCTTTGTGGCATCAGTCTCATTGCTATTGCAACTGCATTATAGCAAGGGGGCGGGATGTTTACGCGAAAACCCTAAACAAAGCGATCTGCCGCTGCCGACTTTGGCTGTGCTCTTGTTTTCTTAAGTTGCTTGCTCTATGTGCGCTAAAGAGAACATGAGCACAGCCAACTGAAGAAAACAACCACCAAAGGGCTCGACTGCTTTTTGTATAAGACAGTCGGAAAACATAAGGCGAACGAGCCACAACTTTTGTACCTACAAAGTCGCACATTGAGGAGCAAGAAAGAGATTAATGCCAAAACTGTCTAATAAACTAAACAAAGTGTTTTTTTTTCAATTTGGTCTCAGATGACGAAGTTTTAATAAGTTTGCTTTAACTAAATTAAGTAATAATAGTGAAATAAAATATATTCAGTTAATTATACATCTGAAGAAAAATAATAACGCTATGTGTTAACAATAAGTATATATATAGAAAGTTTTCTGCAGTGAAATAAAACAAAAATTAAGAATTATAATAATAAAATATAACAATTAAACCAATAAATTAAATAGACAATTACTTGTGATTGAGAACATTAATTTGCCGACATCTGTATATATAAAATATTTACTGAAGAGAAAAAGCCGTCTTTATTGCTACACCTCAGGGTCGTGGAACCGACACCTGCAACCCACAACGAAGGTTGGAACACTCCTCCCCCCAACAGTTTTAAACATGTTATATTGATATGTGGAAGGGAATAACGACAAGTAAGACTCTTTCCTACGAAAATTAATGACTGCTTTAAGGGATCTTTAACCATATAAAATCCAAATTCTAATGCCACTTTAATTTTAATAATCGTTTATGAATAACAGGGTAAGTCTAACTTACAGAAAATCTTTCACTAGAACCTCTAACAAAGTTTTGAACATTTTATAATGATATGTGGAAGGGAACGACGACAAGTAAGACTCTTTCCTACGAAATATTCTCATTTATTGCTTAATGAATTTCTTATTTTTACATTCAACAGCAGCGTTGGCTAGAGCATGTATACTTTTAGAATTAAATATCTATTGTGAAGTACTGCTTTAAGATTTTTGTCTTGAATAATTTGAAGCCTTTTCTACTAAGTCTTCTCAGTTTTATGAAATCGTAGTTGAGTATCGGGCGAATACAAATATTTTACAACAATAGTTTTGTTTTTCAAATTGGGTTTAGACTTTCCGTTAAGTATGGGATATAAAGCACGACCACATCTTATGGCTTTATCGCAGAAGTAGTTAACTTGCTCTTTGAATCATACTTTGCCATCTAATATAAAATAAAAATATTTAAGGTCATCTTTAATGGGGAGGATGTTTCCAGTTACGTACAGAATTTTTGTAGCAATACGCTTAGACGATTCATAAATTAGGTATGTATAAAAGCTTGGGTTTTATTATCATTTACTTTCTTATTTTATTACTTTCTTATATTATTATAGAAGTTTTCCCGGAGCATATAAAAGCACTGTCGTAGGCATAAAATGCTGCTTCTTGATTTCTACGAACAGTTATATCTGACGTACATACATATGTATATAATGACTAAAGTATAGGTGACTACACATACCCTTAAGACTATTCTGTTTACATTGGTTGGTTTTACAGTGGAAAATTCACTCTTAACATATCCATACATACATTAAAAAACAGGTTCTTTAAAAATCTTTTGATAATTTGCTATATGGAAATTGGAAAATTAAATGTACCAATCTTGATGCCAAATCGCACCAAAGGCTTTTTTGATGTCTATAAAAACAATGTCAGTGCTCTTACGATTTCTTTTGCTACTTTCTATGAAATTTACAACTCTCTTTGCTAGGTGCAATGTAGAATGTTTTTACGAAATCCCAACTGTTGTTCTGCAAAATCTGTTAATCTTTTATGAATTATGATAATACTTGGTGGTCTATAATTGGTGTATTATTTTGGCCCTTTACCCTTGTTTTTGTGCTCAGCATAAATTTGATGAAATAAATAAAAACATAAAAACACAGTAAATTTGTTATATATCAATAATAAAAAAGATATATTTTATTCAAAGAGATGGTTCGGAGATCTTAATGTGCACAAAGGAAATGCGCTGTAGAAGCGAAAGATGGCGAAGAAAAGGTTTAACCTACCGGATAGCGGTTTACTCGTTGGAATCTAGATAATTACTTCAAAAACTGCAATGTTACTAACAAAGGAATATTATTTAGATTCCAACAAAATACGTAAAAATTGTTTTATATACATACACACATACATACATACATCCATATTAACAAAGCAAATATATGTGAAATAATTGAAGTTTCAGATTAAACCAATGCAGATTAATCTGCCTTGGATTAAACATTTCGTGCACCTAGCAGAAACATAGTTACATGCAAGACAGCGAATCCAAAACATAGACGAAATAGGTGTGATCCCGTACTCTACATTGAGTTCCCGCGGGTTCCCAATCTTACCGAAAACTGTTCCCGTACTCAAAGATTGGGCAAGCGACGAAGATTGTGAGAGAACAGTATTCTTCTTCGTGCACAAATAGCCCAACATATTTCTTTGTGCAGATTGGGAAAACAGTCAAAATAAATAATTAAAAACTGCAAAAAACAGCAAAAAACTGTAAAAGAGTAAATGGCAAATAGACTAAGTACTGATTGAGTTTAAATTGCATGCAGACACAATATACCCTGTATTAAAATGTCAAAACACTTCGATATTATCTTTTGGTAAAGAATTTTGGCTTTTTGTGTTCCCGTACTTTTGTACATTTTTAACTATAGGTCTGTCTGCGTACTTTTGCAGTAGAAAATACTCAGTAACTGTTTTGGGAGAGTAAGAACAATTTTACTCTGTCAGCTGAAAATATCTCAAAAAGTACGCATATAGCATCCAGTGAAATCTTGAAAGAAAACAGCTGATCGGTGTGTAAGCAATTGAACTTAAAAAGCAAAAGAATTTTAGCAAAAGTGGAAGGTTAAAAAATTATTAATTAAAGTGAAGCTTAAAAAGTGTTGTAAATTAAAAAGCTTGTTTATTACACTGTTATTATTTTGGTAAGTTCAATTTCTTTTTAATTTTTAGTTTTATTTGTCGGGTTTTTTATAAAACTTCTTTTGCTTACATTGCCCAACGTAGTGTCAGCTTAACAATGGATGACTTGCTTCGGGAGAAAAGATTGAATCCTGAATACTGTTTGGATAGTAAAACGTAGGTCAACTCAAATAACTGCAGCATATCTATATAAAATACAAGTAAATTTTAATTTCATCAAAAATAATATATAATTAATAATAGTAATACATACAATAAATTTTTTTATAGTAAAAAAGAAAAAATACTTCGTTGTTTGCCCAAACCAAAACAGGTGAAAGATGTTGAAAATGTAATGTAAACAGGTTTTTTAAATTTTCAACATCTTCCACACACATCTCTAAGATGTGAGTAAATGTAAATAGGCTATAAGGTTGAAATAGGCTATAAGGTGCCTGTTTATCGATAATTTAGATACACATAATCTAATTCTTGGAACTGCTGGTTTGTTTTGTTTACAATTTTTGTGGAAAAGTTCGTATAAAATATAAAGTGCAACCAGACCACTGATTGTTTACTTTCTTTTGAGAGTTTTTGCGTTTTGTTACAGAGCATATTTTGCTTAAAAACTGTTTGCTGTACCTTTTGCCATCTATCGCCATATCTTTGCGGTGGTCCAAGGGCATTTAACATTGTGGAAGTATTCTCCCACATATTCTTAAAAGTATTGGGTACAGTGCCTCTGAGAAATCCCCTTGCTAGTTCAGGATTTTGTTCCATCTCCTCCACCAATTTTTCAAATTATTTATGATTTGTGATTTAAATTTTATCTTTATCCATTTTTTTTTTCTTTTCATAATAACACAAAAAAACTTTGTCAACACAACACAACACCAAAAACATTGACGACAAAATCAGAGTAAATATTGAACAGCATCGCCGCCACATTTTCATAGAGAATATAAAGAACATGTTGACAGTAATCGATAACTTTCAATATTGACATTGGGAATGTCGATTTGCATCAAAGACGAAAAACAGTATTATGTTGCATTGACGCTGCCAAATAGAATATGGGCGATTATTTCATTAGTTATTTTTTATTTACTTATGTATGTATATTTTACATTTGCATATACAAAATATCTGGATATGATGGCTTCATGCTCTAAGCGAAGGAAAACGTCTTTACAAGAGTACGTGGAAAACGCAGATACATGTGGAGCAGAAGGAAGCCAATGAAGAGCAAATCTACAAACTATAACAAGCTATTATAGAGGAGCAGAGAAAGGCAAGGACAGAAAGGAAAGAATGGGCAGAGAGAAAGGAAGCAAATTGTGGCAGAAAAATAGCATTATTGTAATCATTGGTTCTGCTCTTAAAAAAAGAGTTTCTGTTTAACGAATATTAGTGAATTATTTTATTTGATTTTTTTTTCTTACAGTGACTAATAAAGTCGAAATAAAAATAATGTCTAAATGGCACTAAAGCCGATTACAAAATGTATAAACTTAACAAACACATAAAAAATAAAAATGAAAATACATACATACATATGTATATATTGAATTAAAAATAAAAATAGTCCTTAAAAATAATGAAACAAATTTTTAGTTGTTATCTGACAGAATTTACATTGCTTGGCAAATCTCATCTCGCACACTATTTCCACGAAAAACCTCTTCGCCTCTTCAATTGGAAAGTTTGTATCACAAAATTCTACTGATTCCATTAGTTCCTGCCATCTCCAATCCACTTAAATCACGGTGACACTGTATATTTGACCGTTTCTAGCATGAAGTAAAATATTTTGTTTATTATAATTTATTATAAATGTTAAAAATCAACACAATTCTAACAATTCGTATAATTTTCAGCAGATATCCCAAACTGAATTTCGACGATTCTTTTCTTTATATAAAAGGGGACTGGCGGTAATTACCCACCCGAAAATAGTATGTTGCGTCACTAATCAACCCGAACTCGTTGTGGTCTGGCCTGCAATTATATGTGGACCAATTACCAATGCAACCTAACGCGAGTAACTACAATAGAGATTACATACATCGGAAAATATTGTTTATGGACAACCTCGTCTAACAATAAAACGATTAAAAGCAGCCAAGAAGGCATCTGATGACAAATCTGTCATCGCTTCTAAATTAGCTGCTTTGATTGCAACATGCAAAGATACAGATATAGGCTTTTGTTGTTCTGCAAGATCTGCCCGTAAAAAGTCTAAAGTCAAAGGGACCTGCGAAATCTACAGCAATTGTGGTAAAAGGACGATCTAAAGTAGTCCGCTCTGGGCTGGATTGCACTAGCTTTTCTTATCTAATATGCAACGCTTGAAGCGATTTACTATAGTACGAAATAACGCTTTGAGTAGAGGGACCCAATATTCCATGCATTTAATCCTCAAAATACCTGACTTCCACCATTAATCGAAGTCAGATGTACAAACTCTGACAGCAGGATTTTACTAAACGACCATCTATCTAAAAAGAGATTAAGGGACCGTAGCGAACTATTTTGTAGAAATAGGTTTCTTCACCAGAAGACATTGAAACTCGTCAGCATAATGAACCTTTTGATCCAAAATTGCTAATCTTAATTTGACGTTCATTATTTCGCAACTTGGAACTGTTGTAGACTCAAAAGTGTGTTTGCCTTTATGAGACGAATGTGTCTGGTAGTACAATCGAAACACGTACTATATTATTCTGAGACAAAATTTGAAAAGAAAACAGAGTATGTCTTAAAAGCTTTGACTTCAACATCCTTTACTGTCGAATTACATTTAGGGTAACGCAGACACTTCAGTTTATACCACCAAATATAATTTTTCGCTAAATCCTATGGTAAAAGTGCTCTAATCTCTGAATCCGCAGGATTATCTTCCGACCTGGCATGATAACAATTGTGTTTTCCAACATTCTTGAATTCTGCACACTCGGTTAGCAACAATGTAGTCCAACTACTCGGTGTTTTCCACAACGAACAGAGTACAACAATGGAGTCTGTCTAACAATAAACCTTTTTGATTGGAATATCGATTTCTTACTTACTGTTTCTAAAAGCTCAAAAGCCAAAATTACTTCACAACGTTCCAGTCGAGGCAAAGAACTAGATGTAATAGGAGCGACTTTTATTTTACAAAACAGCAAGTCAATAAAAATTGCGACAGTATCTGGAGAATAGTGCACCCATTTCGGTATCTGAATACTGTTCACATTTTTACAAAATTCAACGAATTTTTTCCATCCTGTTTCCGTTGAAGAAAACAAAGAAATCATCTGAATCAATATTATCAAGCCAAACCATCTGCATAATTATTTTAAAATAATATTTACTGGGCCTAATTTGGTTGGGCATTCTATTAAATGCCTAGTGTTTCTGACAGTATATCGTTAATGATAGGTTTGATCCCGTACTCTTTTGGGCAAAGTGAGAGTAAACAAAAAATTCTCTCACAAATTGTTAAAAATGTACAAATGTACTAGAACACAAAGAGCCAAAATTCTTTAGCAAAAGAAAACGTCGAAGTGTTTTGACATTTTAATACATGGTATATGGTGTCTGCATGCAAGTTAAACTCAAGCAGTACTTGAATATGTTCGCCATTTACTTCTATTTTATTCCAAGTTTGATTTAAAATCGTTTAATAATACCTTTTTGCAGTTTTTAATTGTTTATCTTTTTAAAACAGCTGACCGTTTGACTGTTTTCCCAATCTGCCCGAAAAAATGTTGCCGTCTTGCCTAAACTTTGAGTACGGGAACAGTTTTTTATAAGATTGGGAACCCACGGGCTCCCAATGTAGAGTACTGGATCAAACCTGATATTTACGTTATTCGACGTCTTCTTTCTTAATTCAAATTCAGCGGAAAGCAAAAGATTTGGTATTTGTTTTAAGGTTCTTACTTATTAATTTAGGTAAAGGTTCCCTGATAATCTGCATTAGTCCCAGTGAAACGATCACATTGAACCTTTTAGCAAGATTTTGGGAGAAAAAATCAGCAACAAATGAAAATTAAAGGTTTATAAACGACAATTCCCAAAAATATGTACTAATTTGAAAATTTCTTAACTGATCCCGCGCCTTCAAAGCTGAAGGAATTTCGTGACCCCCTATTAATACGTCTTCGAAGGTGTATATACTTGGACAAAATATTAGCAGCAAGAGGAAACTCACCCTCTGAAGCAGTTAACATAAAGCCTCTTGTATCTCACTCGCACTACAGATAACTGTGTAGGATCATTGTTCTTCTGAAGAATTTTCCGTAGTTAACTACATTGCCATTGTTGCTGTAAAGGCATAAGTCGTATGCAATCAGTCACAGAAACGGGTAAAAATACGTATTAACATCATCGCCAAAATACAGTCATAGTCACCTGTCGACATCTGGCACCGATATTTAATTTATACGACCCTCCTTATGAACCAGGAAGAAAATTTAAAATGTGTCGTCTATTTAGCCTGCCACGATATTTGTAAATACAATTATTAAAATTGTAAGACAGTAGTAAAAATTTGTTATATTAACAACATACATACATATTTTGATAAAAAAAAAACTATGTTGATGAAATATTAATATCATTGAAAAATTGCGTAACAATATGCATATAATAAGTAGGAGTTTGTGGCAATAAGAATATACAGTACGAGCTCGATTTTCACTACTTGAAAAAAATTTGGCTGATTGCAATTATTGGAAAGTTGCGGTAATCGACCATTAGTTATGATACTCACTTGTGTGTTGCTTTAATCTTTAACAGCGAAATCTTTCGGTGTAAACTGTGGCACAAAAATCGTGCCTATAGTTTATTCCATCTTGTAAGTAAGAAAAACTATAATGACTTTATATAATAATGAAGTAACTAAAAGAAATTTAAAAATTAAAGAAATGAACCAAAGATATACAAATCTTTAACTTATGTATCTGGATTATCAGAACGCATTGGTAGATCAGGAATATGTGATTCTGAAAAATTTACAGTAGCTTATAGAACACATAATACATAAAACAAGTTCTTTAGTAAGATAAAATAGATAAACTAGATAAATCAAATTTGGATTATAAAATACCTTGTAATGGAAATGACAAAGAGGATTGTAATAATGTGTATATAGGTACAACTAAGAATAAATTAAAAACTAGGATAGCAGGACGGACATAAGATTGATCAAAGATATAGAGATATAAATTCGCAGAAAACAGCATTATCTTTAATTGTGCTAGATTTGATCATTATCCAAACTTTGAAAATGTTTCAATATTAAAACAATACAGCAAATGTAGCTCAAAATTATAGACACTTAGTTAATAAAAGATTGAATTTTACATTTAAATGTATAGGTTTAAATTTATTGTTATTGTTCACATATTTTAAGTTCAATTAAAATTTGTTTGAAACTTTCTGAAATTTGTTGATTACTATGTGCATATATTTATATATACATATGTGTATATGCATGTGAATGTGTATATCTGAATATGTATGTATATGTACATATGTAAAGTTGAGAAATGTTTAGAGAAAAATATTTTTGAATTATATATACATGTATATACACATAATGTTTAATATTTTGTTATAATATGTGTTTTAAAAATCTTTTAAATTTATATAAATTTGTTTTTAAACTTATTGAATTTGGTTTTAAGATATGTATATATAAATAGGATTGAATATTCATTTTAGAAATATTTCTTTTTTGTTTGAATCTTTTTGTATTTTGTTGACAAATAATTTTCATATTTTTGTGTCATAAACAAAAATAATTTTTTCACATCAAATAAAAAACAAATTTCCTGAAAAAGTCACACAAAGGAGTGACGAAATATTGAAACACAATTTATAATTTTATTAAAAATAAATAGACCTTAAGCTTAACAATATTACTCCATATTATAAATAAAAGAAGGTCAAGAAACTAGAAGAATTCAAATAAACAATGAATAATACATAATTTTAATAATTGCGGGTGAAACACCAAATTATCGCGGGTGCAACCAGTCAAACTGAAGTGAATATAAACATCAATTTTGCTTATATAGGAACAAAATTAGAAATCGAAATATATATGTATGTAGATATATCAATTGTTTCTTTTCGAGATTTAAGACATTTATGTTGTATTGATGTCCGATTATGCTTTGAGCACAAAAAATTCGCCCATATTCTATTTGGCAGCGTCACTGCAACACAATATTGTTGAGGCGAATTGGCATTCCCAACTTCAACATTGAAACTGTCAACATATATTTCATATTTTCTATGAAAATGTGACGGCGACGCTTTTCAACATTGGCTCTGATTTTGTCGTCAAGGTTTTTGGTGTTGTGTTGTGTTGACAAACACAAGGTTTTGGGTGTTTGCGTTATTTTGAAAAGAAAAAACAATGGATAGGGATAAAATTAAAATTACAAATCCCAAACAATTTCAAAAATTAGTGGAGGAGATGGAGCAAAACCCTGAACTAGCAAGGGGATTTCGCAGAGGCACTGTACCCAATAATTTTAATGAAATGTGGGAGAATATTGCCACAATGTTAAATGCTCTTGGGCCACCGCAAAGGTATAGCGATGGATGGCAAAAGGTACAGCAATCAGTTTTTAAGCAAAATATACTCTATAACAAAATTTCGTTCCAGGTTTGGCGGGATCTAAAGTGCAAGGTTAAAAGGAAATTGGTTGCCAACAAAGCTGAGTGTACCTCCACTGGAGGGGGAATATATAAACAGCTAACACTCAGCCCCTTAGAGGAAACTGTGGCCAATTTACTCCAATTCCAAAAACAAATAAACCCTGACGGTGCAGCTATAGGAATAGATCGGCAAGAAGGGAACATTGAACGTGAGCTGCAGGATAGGGAAGAAGAGACAGTAGACCATCTGGATTTGGTTAACGTTGAAGAACCGCTTGGAGCTGTTAGTGAGCATACATTCACTTCTCTTCATATTGTATAAAAAATTTTCCACGAAATTTTAAACCAAATAAAACCGCTGTTCCAAGAATTAGATTGCACTTTATGTTTTATACAAAATTTTCCACGAAATTGTAAACAAAATAAACCAGCTGTTGCAAGAGTCAGACATGTGTATCTAAATTATCGATAAACAGGCAGCGTCACATTTAAACCCTTATAAAATATCAAATAGGATTGACGCGGTGTTGGTGTTGATGTCGACATTATATTGACGACGATGGTGACGCTTCCAAATAGAATATGGGCGATTAACTAAATTTTATATTAATATTAATATAGGCTAATTGTTCTAACTTTGTTAAATCTCAGAAAGACATGATGATAAATATTCCTAGGCACAAAGGAAAGTCAACATCAGTTTTATTCAACTTACACAGCAGAGCAGAACAGCTGTTTTCGAAAGTCGCAATACCTTCATCTTCAGTGCTCATGTGTATATTGTGTTTGTCACCACTTAGTTGAATGTAAATTTTGTTTTTCTTTGAAAATTTACCGTTGTTGTGAAAAATCTTACTGTTTTTTTTTATTATATTGTAAGATTAGAGTGCAATGTACACATAAAAGCAAAAAAATCAAACATTTCCAATTTTTATCTACTTTAGAGCACATACATATCAAAGAAACGCTTGTCCAAATATGCCATGGATTCACTGTATATCAGGACCCGGAATTATTTTTTATAATTTGAGAGGTTCTAAGTCGTCATCGGCCCAATCACTATCTCACTAATAGCGATGGGTTTTGGCGACTTCAAAACCAATGTGCATTTAGAGTGAGACAGTGAGGTGCGTGCCACAGAAATGCTATGACCCTCTTCAGATTGAAAGAAATGTTTGATTGAATACCTGGTATATTTTCAGCCCTTCCCATTGAGCATTTAGCATGGCTATCTCTTTAGCTTCTTCATTTGCAACAAATTTAAAGATCATGTTCTTAGAGAGGCTGCGTGCTAAATTATAGAATTATATTTTGCTGTTAACTATGGCTTTCAGCGACTTAACCGCGATCCACACTGATCTTTTGACACTTCCACCAATTCCTTCAACGGCA
>OY776280.1:48015852-48095852 GCA_963675445.1 Linnaemya vulpina | reverse complement strand
TAAACATTTCATTTGCAATTCTGTATTACTTCTGTCGTATATCAATGAATGTTCAAATTTTCATTGATTTCCAATGGTAGAGCTTCGTGATATTTATATAGTCGTTATATAAACAACATATATGTACATAGCCATGTATCAATCTAAACTATATAAAAATAAATTATAACAAGATTTACTCTATAAGCTTTAAGACTACGAAATTTTGTGAAAGGCTTGTTAAAAATTATTTGATTGAGAAAACTGATCCCTTGTGATTATGGGGTTAACTACAGCTTGCAAGTCTAATGATATAAAAACCTTAAAGAAAAATAGTTTTTAATGAAATGGGATTTAAACAAGGCATGGGTAAATAATGTAATATTATTTATAATATTGAGCAATACATATGTATGTACATACATATTTTAAAAATCAAATAGTCGCTCATATATTGCAGTAAATTTGTTCAATGTGTAGAGAGATTTGTTTGATGTATAGAGCGATACATACATACATATATGAAAATAATTAAATAACTCAAAACGATATAATTTTCATAAAAAATTTTTTCTCGCACAAGCGTATAGCAAGCATAGTTAAAAAACTGTTATATGAACATACCAATAAAAATTAATGTTCTATTCTCCAATATATGTAGATATATTTTTCTTTCAAATCGGTTTGTTATGATGTTTATACATATGTATACAATTTTGTTCGCTTAATTTTTTGTGCTATATTATTTTTTTATTACAAAATTTTTTTTATGTCTTCTTCTTTGTTGCATATAATAAAAGCATTAGCCAAATTACATATATTAATATTTTATATACGAACATAAGAACTATCGCAATTTTAATATATAAATTACTCGTATACACAGTTTAACTGAGGCCTTTTACGAAAATTTCATACATGGGCAAACTGCTTTCAATAAATAATGAAAACGTTATGAAAACTTTTTCAGTAACTAGTATAGGGTTTCCAGTCGAGCTTGTTTTGGCTGGATTGTCCAGCTCAGTTTTAAGCCAATATATATTTTGTCCAGCTAAAACAATTTTTCACAAAATGCTGTAAATAATTATTGCCTTAAATAAAATTTTTATTATAATTTTTTACACTCATGAGCAGACAAATGAAATCGTGTTTTTTGTGTCTTTTTTTGTATGATTTTGTGTTTTTGTTAGGCTGTGTTTATACGAGTCATCTTTTATTGACATGATTGCTAGTTTATAGGCGAGTACTCATGAGCATCTACTGTCAGTACGTTTTGCTTTCTCATTCTTAATTTTTAACTGGAAATAAATTTTGACATGTTCTTTTGTTTTATTTTGTTTCGTCAAACAATTTCAAAGAATTTATTTTATAAAAATTTCAAAAACGTTCACAATTAAAGTTCAAACAAGACAAAGTAAGAATCGTGTAAGTAAGACATGACTCGTATGAACACAGGCTTACATATATAATTTTAAAGTTAAATGCTGCTATTATTTTGATCGTAGCTGCATATACGTACACTGATATACATAAATGAACTGAAAAAATTTAAGTTTAGTTATATTTTATGTTAATAGTATATTACAGTATTATATAAAAAAATTTTAAAACAATGTACACATATATTTTTAAATAAAATTCTTTGTATGACAAAAATGTAACTATTTTTTCGTGAAATATTTATGGTATATCGAAATGTCCAGCTTATTTTTAATAATCTCGCTTTTTAATTGAAATGTCCAGCTTTTTGTTACTCTCAATCTGGCAAGCCTAAACTAGTAACATTTTACTGGCTACTGAAAATTGTTTCTAAAAATTGTTAACCCATTAATGGACAAGAGTGACATATGGCACTCAAATTTTAATGAAGTTTCAAGTGTTTTTTATCATATCACAAGAGATTTTGTTTTTTTTTAATATACCGTTATAATTTTGTTTGTTGTCAACAAATTGGTATTCATAGCAACTCAGTCACTTGGGTGCTGTTAATGTTATAGCAGGTTTTATTGAAGTGAATGTTTTGTACTTACAGCAGAAAAATATTGGATGTATGTATGTTAAAGCTAATAGTACAAGGTTTTTATATAGTGATATATTTGAGAAGTTCTTGGTAACACTGAGCAACGGAATAAGTTTCAAAATACAAAGTGCCATTTGGCGCTCATGACCAATAGTCTGGAAAATTGAATGTTTGTATTTTTAGACTGCATCCAGAACAAATATTGGAATATTTGAGAGAAATAGAGACGGATGAAAGCAATATTTATAAAATTATTATACAACCACCATCACCAGACTATGCATCAGGAGAAGACGATGCCGATGAAGACTCTGCAGGAAATATTCTTGACATTCACCATAGCCAAATTAAAGATTGTGAATTTGTTACACACAACAATGACGGTAGTAATGTTGGTGTCTGTACTATGGACAAGTTAAATGTTATAATGATGGTGTCAGCAATCTAAGCCATTTAGATCAGCTGGAGCATTTAGTTGGACAATAATAAGAGTTACCAGTGATCGATGTTGGTTAGCGTTCCATCTAAAACTTTGTCTTCCGTTGGAAGAAAAATAAAACCGTACTGAAACGTCTGGATCAAACATTTTCATCCAGAACAACATCTTTCTTATGATGCGTCGCTGATAGCTTTTTATGGACGTCATGGGTGTAAACAGTTTATAAAAGAAAAACCTGTTCGCTTTGGTTATAAAGTGTGGTGTCTCAACACACCGGTAGGCTATTGTATTTCATTTGATGTCATCAAGTCAAAAATCAAAGATACAACCAGGATGTGGAGGAAAATTTTGGAAAATGTGTAACACCAATGTTATATATGGTAAATTCATTATCAGAGGGCATAAACTTATTGCCATATTATTTTTATTTTGACAATTTATTCACAAACATTCCGCTTTCACATTACTGAAAACATCACGGTTATAATGGAACGGGAACCATACATGAAAACCGAATTCCCAAAACCTGTCCCCTATTAGACAAAAAAAGTTTAGCAAAAAAGTAACGTGGATTCTCTGAGACAGCTAGTATTGAAGAAACTGTTATAATATTCACAAAATGGGTGGACAATAATGTGGTTACATTGGCATCAACGCTTTACAGCGAATACCCAAAAGATCTCGCTCAACGATATTTGCGAGGGACTCACCAAAGAATAGGTATTTCGCGACCTGCTGTTGTGTCAGCATATAATCGTTACATGGTTGGAGTTGATCGAATGGATCAGATCGTGGGAAATTATTGTATATCTATTCGCAAGAAGAAGTGTTGGTGGTCAATTTTCACCTGCACTATAGATGTGGCTATTCAAAATGCATGGCTCTTACACCGAAAATCGAAAAATAGTATGTCGCAACTGGAATTCCGCCGAAATTTAGTTCAACATTTGTTAAAAACTAGCAGTGACAAATCAAGATCTGAATTAGACACCGATTTGCTCATATTACTAATGTTCGCTATGATGGAGTAGCTCATTAAGTCCAGCCTTGTAATCGGAGATACTCTGCATATGAAGGATGTAAAAGTCAAACCAGAGCAGAATGTAGAAAATGCAATGTTGGCTTGTGCATAATATGTTTCGTATCACATCATACAGAAAGAGATCGACAGTAAAAATCTTGAAATAAGTGAACTGCTTACACGTACCTCACAAAAATTTTTATCTTTTCGCACTTTTGTTTTCTTTCTTTATTTTTTGTTATTGTTTTTTATAAACATATTGAAAATGAATAAATTTAGCATGTTTTTTATTGAAACCTAAAAATATTCATAATTTATAAGTTGAATAACTGAAGCTTAAGTAGTGGACAGGAGTGCCATATGGCACTCCCCCATGGGATGGACTAGGTGCGTCCTACAGATAGTATGACGCCAAATTTGAGTTTACGATACATTAACAACTATGTGTTCCAAGTTTGGTGGAAATCGATCCACGGGCGGCCCGTGTCCACTAATGGGTTAATGTTGCACTGATAACTGAAATAATGCAGTGTCCACTCGGTTTAATATTTGTTGTTGATTTATTTTTCTTAGAAAAAATTTGTGTTCGTTAAATAAGTTGATTTATTTCTTATGAATAACTTTTCTTAACACAAGCCATGATATATGTATATGTATTGTTATATACATATATTGCATTGATTAATTATCATTATTTTCTGTAGTGGATAAAAAATATTTCCGAACTAAATAGCTACCTTTTTGGCAGCAGCTGTTAAGATGTTTATTGATTGTTTACATTTCTTAACAACGAGATGAATAACAGTCTAGCTAATAAACGTATTAGCGCGTACAATTTTTGAAAAGTGAATGAAAATATGATAATCGAAAAGATGATAACCATGATTGTAAACTTTCATGGTCACATCTTTTTGAATGATCGAGTTGGATATCTGGGATGCATCGTTGACGCATGCACTCTATTATGCACTGTCGGTACGGTTTGCTCTATCATTTGTAATGCATACACACAATTATCCATAAGATACATGTCAACAATAGGACTTAAATGTATCATGAGTTTCGTTTTTAAATTAAAGTTTTATTGATCTATGGGATTTAATGGAGAATACTTTATCTGCATTAAACTGGTCAAAGGTTCTAAAATCTTTCATAATCGCAATGGCTCAAATGGCACCTTGGATAACAGTTTTACCCAAATTTTTTTAGAACGCTTTTGCTCAGAAGCTCCATCGCATGTCAATTCTCAGTTTTCGAATGAAATTAGCCTCTTCGTGCGCTCCCTGTCTTTTTGCTTGTTTACTTTCTGATGCCGTAAAAATATCAAGTCAAGAAAAAATACAGTTCTGATCCAATGAAAATTTATGCTCATCCACCGTGAACCGCTGCAGGCAGTTCTCACAACATTAATTCTCAATAAATACACACAGTTACTAAAGTATACATACGACCGTAAAAATTGCAATTTAAGAAGAAAAATATATATAAAATTATTTATTTTTATTTCGTTTATTTAAAATCATTAAATATTAAAAAAAAACATAAAAATAGTTCAAATTCGTAAAAGTATATATAATAAAACAAAATAGTTAATATTTTCGTTTTAGGTACTGTTACATAAGTATACATACGCCAACTAAATTACACACAAAAATTAAAATTTAATATCTGGAATGGCCTCCTTTGGCTTTTATTGCATCTGCTAGGCGAGAAGACATGGATAATGCCAATTTCTTTGTGACTTCAGGTGTAATTTTGCTGCATTCCACTATCAGTGCTTCCTTTAGGGCTAAATTGATGTTATTTGGCGATTTTTCTAGATTTCACTTTAAAAATTTCCCAACGCCATTTGGGGCCATACATCCCCAGACCATGGCTGAAACGTCTCCGTGTTTCACTGTTGGATTTACGTTTTGGGGGTCTAAGGCTGTATTCGATTTTCGCCGAACTCTTGCCCGACCGTCGCCACAAAAACGTTTTGGGAACAAGGAAATTGGCATTATCCATGTCTTCTCGCCTAGCAGATACAATAAAAGCCAAAAGAGGCCATTCCGGATATTAAATTTTAATTTTTGTGTGTAATTTAGTTGGCGTATGTATACTTATGTAACAGTACCTAAAACGAAAATATTAACTATTTTAACTATCATAACTATTTTTATGCTTATTTTTTAATATTTAATGATTATAAATAAAACGAAATAAAAGTAAATAATTGTATATACATTTTTCTTCTTAAATTGCAACTCTTACGGTCGTATGTATACTTTAGTAACTGTGTGTATATAAATAAATCACTTGGGCGCTAAAATTTATTCATAATCATTTTTCGCCTTTTCTAAACAAGTTTATAAAACATAATTTGCTTTTATTTTAGCAATATAATACATAATTCTATTGATTGTCTAAGGGATTTCTGTTTATTGTATGATTCGCTCTTTGGTCATCGATCTTCTTGTTATTATTTATTTTTGCAATACAAGTCATGATTTAAAAAAAAAAAATTTTATTTATGCCATTTACTCTGTGCGTGATTAATATGTTATTAAATAAAGTTTTATTGAAGAAGTATTCAATTTTGCTTTTGTTGTTGTTTGATTACAGTATTTTAGTTTAATATTTCATAAACTTTTGTCTACAAAATTATCATTAATTTAAACCGCGTTCAAAAGTCAAAATTTCTCTACTGACCGCTAATAACAAAATATGTTACTTATGAATTTATCATATGTGACAAGCTAAATTTTGAAAGATTATTTAGTAAAAATACAAAATTCATAGTTAAATTTTTGCAACCTTGAACAAATTAAATTAAAAAGTGCGCAAGCTTTACACAGAACAATTTTAAATTCTTATCTTCTAAAACATTAACAGCTTTACATTTAAACGCAAATACTGGTTTTACCAGCTTTTGCAAAAATCGAGTTCTCAGCAGATCCTTTGAAGATTCCTTGAGTACTGCTGAGATCGTGTCACTGTGTCTGTATGTGTTTGTGTATATGTGAAAGACTGGCATTCCAAGCATTATTTAATTGCGTTTTTTAATTACTTTTAAGCAGCCGTATCAATCGACTCCATAGGCTAAGTGAAAATCGTTTGATTCGCTAGTGAGATATCTTGAACGGAATAATTCGAAAAATTATTTCATTTAAAAGCGTGAAAAACTAAGAAAAATTCGATAAATCAAAAATCCATCTAATTTGGTTTCTTCTTTTATTTCAAGCTATTTCGATGACATTTGCATTGCTGATAATTCAAAAATTTTTTGCCTTTATGCTCTATAATATGAATTATTGGAAAGCGCTTAATTGCATGCAAAATAAAAAAAATTTTAAACTTTCTCATTTCACTCGCCACTGTTTTATAAGTTGATGTTTGGATTCTTAACACTATACAATTTGAGCTCTTAATATTTATGTGATTTTGAAATAAACTAAAATTTTAAAATTGTTTCTTTTTTAATTCAAAAATGCATGATAAACATTTCAAAGCACCAGGTAAAGTCAAAATCAGTTTTAACTATTGAAATTGCACTGCAGAACAGAGAAACTGTTCCCCTACACCTTCATCATAATAACTTATTAGCTTTTCTGTTGTTTATTATTGCAGCCTTGTTTACACAATAACATGTGCTTATACAAACAAGTATTACTGTAATTTTAAATCTTTATAGCATGAACTGTTGTCAGTTTAAAATCTAGAAAATTTGAGTTTTCGCTCTGGAATCTTGAAATTTAATTGTCTAGCGTTGACTGCTGCACAGTTTGAAAATGTTTTGCTCCATTGGTTCTCACAGCACATCATAAGTAGACTTCCACCTAATGCACGAACTTCCGAAAAACAATTGAGGGTTCTCAAAAGAAAACAGTAGACGTTTCTACTCTTAAATTTTTCCACCACGCAAAGAAAAAAGATGTGCTTTCAAAATATATACATATTTTCTTCCTTAACATTATGGCCATAGTGATAACGAAAATTCACGTTTGCGCATTTCTGGTCGATCTTTTGAATTTGGCATTCCACAAACGACATCACAATGTATTTTGTATAAGGAATTTGAGATAAAAGCCTACCCGACAATCAACAACGTCACGTCTCTTGTGGAAGACGCCACGTATTTAGAAGTGCTACATCAAGATTTTATTGCTTTTGTCTGTCAGAAGTAGCTACAAATAAATTGCTCTTTATATACTTCCACAATTAAAATTAATTGAATAGAAATTTTTAAAGCATAGTAATGCAAACTTCAATTCTGCATACACATATTTTCACATACGCACGCATTCATATTTACTCTTAAATATATATATATATATATATATATATATATATATCTACATATATCTATATATATACATATATATATATATATATATATATATATATATATATATATATATATACATACATATACATATATAAATAAATATATATATATATATATATATATATATATATATTTAGTAAAAATACAAAATTCATAGTTAAATTTTTGCAACATTGAACAATATAAATTAAAAAGTTCGCAAGCTTTACACAGAACAATTTTAAATTCTTATCTTCTAAAACATTAACAGCTTTACATTTACACGCAAATAATGGTTTTACCAGCTTTTGCAAAAATCGAGTTCTCAGCAGATCCTTTGAAGATTCCTTGAGTACTGAAAAACTTAGAAAAATTCGATAAATCAAAGATCCATCTAATTTGGTTTCTTCTTTTATTTCAAGCTATTTCTATGGCATTTGCATTGCTGATAATTCTAACATTTTTTGCTTTTATGTAGACACAGTTTTGAAGAGTTTCAAACTTTTCAATTTATTAAAAGACTTCCATAAACCAGCTGATAATTCTATTAATAAATCAACTATAAAAATTCACAAATGATTTCAAAAAACATTATAATAAGTTTAGTAGGCTATAAAACTTATACAAACCAAAACCCAACAAACAACATTTATTCGATATGACTCTATTTTATTTTTCTACACCTTTATACAATTAGAAATTCTTTGGATAACAATGAAAGTATTTATGAGCTAAATGAAAAATAAAATCTCAATTTAATTGTTAATAATCTAACTATATAATATTTCATAGCCTACTAAGCTTATTATTACCTACTAAGCTTAACCACCCAACAAATAAATTTCATATAATAATAGTACAACGACAGTATGTCAAATAGTTAATTTGTTAACTATATATATATATATATATATATATGTGTATATATATGTGTGTGTGTGTGTGTGAGTGTATGTATTCAACTTAAAGCCAGCATGAAGTCTACTTGATAGCCTTATTCAAAAACAAAGCCCGAGACGAATTTGATGCTCCAAATTTACGTACATATTTGCAAAATTATGAAACTAGAACTCATAAAAAAACTGTTTTTAAATTTTAAAATATCTTCTGTAATTTGATATACAGTCTATATATAAAAATAGCAATAATATTAAGAATGATAGAAGAGAATGAGGGGTGGTGATCAATAAATATTTAGAATATACCGTCACTCAATAAAATTAATAATCATAAAGAAATTGCTGTAACATTTTTATATTATACGACACTATTAATTTAATTAGCGCGAATTTGTGCATTTTTAATTAAACTTTATTAAATTATTGCTTCAACAATTGTTAATTTAAAAATAAATTCAACTAGAAGCATAACAAAACGTGTGAAAAATATATATTAAAACAAAATTGTGTATATTGCATTACACACATATTTATACATAGAAGTCGCATTTTGAGTAATAAGCATTGTTTTGAAATTTATTCTTGAGTGTTATGAAATTCAATTTTTTAAATATATTTTGACTATAAATAAGGTGGATTGTAGGATATGCTTTGATTTTTTGTTATATATATACATATATATATATATATATATATATATATATACATAATATATAAATAAATATATATATATATATATATATATATATATATATGTGTATGTATGCATATATATATATATATATATATATATATATATATTTATATATATATATATATATATATATATATACATAATAATATATATATATATATATATATATATATATATACATAATAAATAAATGTACATAATATATATGTATATATATTTAGTTTAATCGTTGACCTGTTGTATTATAATAATGTTCTTGTTTGATCGTTCGGCTACAGATTTAAAAATCAATAAACACTAAAAAACTCCGAAACTGATCAGTTTTCGCAGCTAAGGACTACAGACGATCGACATATTGAAAATATGTTAATTCAATCTAAGTTTATTTAATTTTTAATTTACATTGTTCCCTTGAAGATGAATAGCGAAGCTATTCGAAATATTGGGAAAAATAACATTAAATAAAGATTAAATAATCAAAAAAATATTTAGTGTTTATTGATTTTTAAAAACCTGATCTATAGCCGAACGATCAAACAAGAACATTATCATAATATATATATATATATATATATATATATATATATATATACATATATACATATGTATATACATATATACACACATATATATATATATATATATATATATATATATATATATACACATATATACATATGTATATACATATATACACATACATATATATAAATATATATATATATATATATATATATATATATATACATATATATGTGATATATAAATATATATTTTATGTATATATATATATATATATATATATATATATATATATCTATATATATATATATATATATATATATATATATATATAATATTGTTTGAATATGTACTTCAGTATAGATAATACAAATATATATACGTACTTGCTCGAATATTTAAAAAGTCATTGCAAATGAATTTGTATATATGTATATGAAATAATTTATATTACAAACATTTTAATAAAAACATATAACTTGAATGAGCGCATGAATAATATTATATAACAAACTCAAATTAATAACTTTTGTTATGTTTACGTTAAACTTTATTTGAATCAACAAAATTAATTTTTCATAATCAACAATTGGTTAGTGTACTTTCTTTAAGCCGAAAAAAGATATTTTATATTTTCACTTATACTTTGTATTTCAGAAAATCGAAAAGGTGCGTCTGAGATACATGTCTCCAAAAAGTAAAACAACAAAATTTTCTTTTATATAAATACGTTTGTCGTGTTTCTTAGAGTTTAGGGCTTAAGAAATTAATTGCACGCGTTTTTGCCCTCTTATAGCGAACTGAGATTTAGATTACTGTTCGATAGAAGTACTAACTACTTTAATATTTGGAAGTCCTAAGAAGTAGCCAATTGCCGGATTAACTTAAATTTAACTTCGTATATGTTGGCTGTTAGTTAACTTTTATGTTGACTATACACAAGTTTTTTTCTTAAGTTAACTGTAAGTGAGATAGATTTAACTCAACTAAAATCTGAATTTTTTAAACTAACTATTGCCAATTTATTTTTTGAAAATAAAACCGTCTATTTGTTAAGAGTTCCGTATACACATACTAGTGATGAAGACTTCTCATATGTGTGACTTTTACCTTTTATCAAACAATTAATTACAACTTCAATTTTATAATATTTTTTCATTTATTTAATGTGTTGAAAATATTTTGTTCTTATATTTATAAATGTATATATAAATATTTATATATTTATTATTTATAAATATATTATAAATATATTTATAAATACCGGTTAACTCAACTAGTTTAGCTGCTGAATGCTTACTCTACGTAAAGTATTTTTTATTTTCTTTTGTAAGCTTACTTTTAAATTAAAATATATACAAACTTTCATATTTTCCGATTTTTTGTTGTTGTAGAAGTGATTAATACAATTGCTCATCGACGATTGGAGTTACTCTTTAAATCAAGATCACTGATCGCTTTTCCTTTTTTATTAACTTAAGTTGTATTGTACAACTTTTTGTTTTTTTACAACAATTTTTTTCGCATTGGATTTAAAACTAACCCATAAAAGTTAACTTGAAGGTAACTAATTCGAAATTCGTTTTCCGAAAGGGTATATTCATATAACTTAATTTAATGCTTTTTATGTCTTATTTTAACTCACCTGAAAAAATAGCACAAAACAAACCCACTGATAGTATGTGTAGTATTTTTTAGCATCTTCATCATCAAAATCATTTGCAATACCAGGATGTGCCACTTCACGACCAACCTTAAAAATAGCGTAACCATTGTTAATGTCATTTCCGGTAAATCAATTTAATATATTTTACAACTTTTTTTTTTAAATTTGGGTTATGTTATATCGTTGTGTATTCTTATTATAAAATGCCAGAAACTGAATATATCGATCGAAATATGTATTTAAATTGCATTGAATTTTCGATGCGGTAATTGCTTCTTAGGTCCAAGAAATCAATTTGACGCTAAATCCCTCTATGTGTGTATGTAAGCGATAAACTAAAAAAACTACTGCGCCGGTTTTTAAGAAAATGTATGTATAAGTCCTATGGACCATGTGCAATATGGCATTTTTCCCGTGAATATTCGTGTATTTGCAGAAAATAGGTCGTTTTTGCGGTTTTTTGGGCTTTCGTGGGTTCATAATTTATGGGGAACATTTTTAAAATTACACTGCTCTGCAAAAAATAACTTTTTGTCGCGCCTTTAAATAAAATTATGTGCACTATATGGATGTTGATGCGCTAAACACGAATCCGTTATCGGATTTTAACAAAATAGTTTTTATTTTAATTAAATAGGGTTTTTCTCTTTCTCTTATCGTTTTGGAAATATTCAGAAATTAACCGGATGATATCAAATTAAAACTGACTCACTTATTGTTCATCAATTTCCACATATACTGCTGCAATAAATATTAGAATCTACTCTATTTTCTCGATTTAGAATTACAGGTTAGTGAAAAATACTATATTATAACTTTTAAATCCAAGAACTATGCAAAATACCGTTGTACTTTAGTTCCTTTACCTGTTCACCTAACGAAATGCTATCGTCACGCATATGAAAGGTTGGTAGCATTACAACATTGGGTACCTGCGGTAAATTGAAAATAAAATCTAAATTTTATAACCGATTTTTATTGTTTATAGCTTTTTTTTTATTTCAAAGATCTGTAACAATTAGATAAAGGTGCAAAGTGTTGAATATTAGCTTTAAATTTTTTTAATTTCATTTTTAATCTGAAAAAAATTAAGAGTTCTGCACGAAAAAAAATTTTTCTCTCGATTAATATCTGAATATTTCCAAAACGATAACAGAAAAACTTTTATTTGTCAAACTCATTCATAATTTCAATTTTCGAGTTCAAACTTTTCATAAAATCACTTCTGTCCGCTTATGGTAAAATTTTATACATTTTTTTTATTTTAGAATGTCAGTAGAAGAGCCGAAAAAATTTTTGTTGTTAAATAAAACAATTTGATTATTTTTTATTCGATTGAAGGCTCAAATTAAAGTAACACAATTTGTATGAAAATATGAGATGCATTTCTAATCAAAATTTTATATGAACTCAAAATAATGCCTTTTTTTTCTGCGAAGGTAATGAAAGTACCGGCACGAAAATGGTCTTAAATATAATTTTAGAGATGAAAGGCGAGTCGGAATACATTGAACATTTTTAGTATTAGATAGATATTGATGTTGTTAGTTGATTAATTGCAGTATGTACATATGTGCATATATAGATTTTGTAGGTGTTAATTACGTAGTACTCTTTGCAATGTATATTCAGGATACACAATGAAAATGTATGTATGTATGTATGTACTTTTTCGATTTGTATGCAAATAATTACGCTATAAGTTTTTTTTTTTAGTAATATGACATCTTAAAGAGATTTTTTTCACTATTGTAATATAAAATTATTAAATTTTTGTACGATAGAAATAAAGGGGAAAAATTGTGATGATGAAATCCTCTAACTCATATTTTTTACGAAATTGTCACAAATATTTAGTGTAATACCGTCAAAAATAAGTACTTTGTATGGAATTCACAATAACAGTCTATTGTCTTCTTACTTTTCCTTTAAAGTTACAATTGAGTTACGTCATTTCTACTATGTACATACATACTTGTGTGCACGTAAAACGTAATTCCTTACGTGATAGCCACGCTTTTTTTATTGTCTTCTATTCAGTTTTATAAGTTCTTTCAATTGAATTTAGAGTTTTATTTTCCCGAGGGATCTTTAAACATTTTGCATTAAATACATACATTTTGCATTTCACATGACGCAATATATTCGACATAAAACACATAATTTATAAACAATTTTTAACATTATTAAATAAAATATTTCAGAGTTTACTTAGGGATATTATTACAAGTTAAGATAAAGCTAAATAATAGCTTTCGTGAACGATACCGCAAATGTTATTATATTTTTTCCATTACATATTGTGGCAACCGACTACTCTTACGGCAATATTCATAAAAAAGCTTGAAGGAGGCTTGAAGCGTATTGTAGTTATCAACCCTAGTTACATACTTAAATATAATTTTTTTTTAAATCATATACATATATAAACTGTACGAACTAATTTAATTTATTACATACAAATCTCGAAGGCAAATCTAGAATATGAAATCGCTTGAGTCTTCTGACTTCATTATTATCATCTAGTAACGAAATCGCCAGAGGAGCTTACATTCTGTTATCTTAAAAAAATAGTAGGAAATAACTATGTACGGGTAAGAAATATGCTGATGAAAAAATTAAGTTCCCACTAATAAGTTAATAGTAATTAATTTTTAAAAACTAATTAGAAATTGATGAAGAAAATCTACCAAAAATTAAATTATTTGCAAATAATTTTAATATAAAAATATATGTAAACGATTGACCCTAAAGGACATCCTAGTAACTTCCCGCTAATCTTATACGCAAAGCTATCTAAACCTAGTTTTGGTGCTATTCTTTGAGCTCTTCGATCTAAAACACGATAATTTAGAATTTCAAATCTGGTAATTCCCTCGTGATTTTCGATTGCTTAAAGAGAATCGACAGGACTAACTGATCTATAATTTCGATATTTAAAAACATCACTATTTTCTAATATTTTTTTTTCACTATATTTCAGGAACAGATTAACAGTCGTGGTTTTTAAATGTTGATCCACGAAACAATTTAAAAGTTTTTTAAAAAACCACGTTGATAACTTTGACTTCTCAGTAAACTTCTGCTGAGGTTTCCTTTTAAAATTGCATTTTTTTACTTGTATAGGCGATGCCTTAGAATTTTTCCTGAATATTCAAAATTTTTTAGTTGAAATAAAATTTGAAGAATTTTTCTAATATGAGGATTTTTAGATATTAATTGGCCTAGCACCTTTTGTTGTCACACACCTTGTTTTTATTAAATATATTTCAATATTTTAGCTCACTGTTCAACAACAGAATAATTTCTTGTGGAAAATTGCCATTGACTGATTTATAAGATAAAACTAACAATGCAAGTTTGTGTTTTAGTACAAGAAACGTGCACAGATACAAAACAGATGTATGATGAAAAGGGACCTTGTTAAGTGCAAGTATGAATTGCAAATTTAAAAAGATATTAAAGAAAAAACGTATATTTGTGAAAAATTTTTCATACAAAGTTTAACACTGTTGAAATAAATTAATTCGTTGATAGCAATGTTGTATATTATATCGAACTTTGTACGTATGTAAAAAACAAAATTAATTGACTTGTAGCATTCAACAGCCTTCTTATCTTGACCCCATAAACATGATTATCAAAAAAGTATCTTTACTTGTGGGTCTAATAGAGAAATTCCCAATATACCAAAGGTGTACTTAAATACAGGAACAGATTGCACACCATAATACTGAGGGTATTCTATACTCTCAAGATTATTTGTCACCCAGTAAAAAAAGACGATTCAAAGAAGAGCAAAGCCGGATTCTTTTTATGGATTTTCATTGCAAGAAGTTCTTTTTTATCTTATATTAAATTATTTTTATGAATCTTCATTCATTCATTTTACGAAAATGTCTGGCACCACTGGCTTTGATGTTTATATGAAGGCGCTATTTAATTATGATTTCAACATATACATGTATATGAGGATACTGCTTTATATCCTTTAAAGTATTTCTTTTAAATATTGTTTTCTATAGTGTTATGAAATCGTTTCCTTTTATTGCAAATATGTTCAAGCATTCTTGTTTAAAATGACATGCTTTTTTGCTTTTATTTTATAATTTTTTTTTTTTTTGGTTCCAGTTTCATTACAGTCTTTTATGGACATTAATATTTTTAGTTTACGAAAACAAAGGACTACAACGAGTAAAAAATAGGCTTGCTGTTATTATATTTTTTTTATTTCGCTATGTGTATTCTGTAAGTAAAAAATTTACGGAAATGAATCTAAATGAACCATTGCTAGGTAGATAATAGAGTTTCAACGGGGATAATTGCAAACAATTTGTCAAATAAATCTCCAAGCAAAATGCCGCATATTAGATGGCCAGCATGTGCTAGCAGAATTATTCATCTATATCTTCTGGTGTTTCACTTTTTAAAATCGGATGACTCGTTCCCAAGTTAGGGTGAAATATGCCTACGTACCTAGCTAGTTTAGGGGCAAAAAATTGCTACGCTCATAAAAAAAATCTGGACCTGATGGAAAAAACTGAAAACGGATTCGAGTTTAGCGCACCAAAGTCCATATAGTGCACATTGTTTTATATAAGGGCGTAACAAAAAGTTATTTTTTGCAGAGCAGTGTAATAGCAATAATTTTGACCGTATCAACAACGTTAACAGTTTGTGAAAGAAGCTTTTGTAGTTATGCTTTTATTAAAAATATATTGCTTTAAATTAAAGGGCCTAAATGAAATTTTTTAAATGTATGTACTCGCATTTTTAATGAGCTAATTCTGTTTTCAGTAACATTCTTTATTTTATGTTAAAGATATTTTATAATGGATTACTTTCTTATTGATGATGAAAATACAACACTAATGTATCGCTTTTTATTTAATTTTGATTCCAATGAATTTTTTTTTATTACTCCTGCGATTATTCGAACAAAGGCTTATAGCTATTCGGCTATTCATTAGATGTTATAATATGATAAGAATAGGCTAAAAACAAATGCTGCAGTTGGTCCTCGTATATATGGATTACCAAAAATGCATAAAGAAAATTTTCCATTAAGACCTATATATTTTCTTTTATTAATTCACCTTCATATGAACTATGCAGATATATTACAAATATTCTAAAAAATATTACTAAGGATTCTAAATATAATATCAAAAATTCAATAGAATTTGTGAATAAAATTAGGAGCCAACATATATCTGATAATGAAAGCTTGATTTCTTTTGATGTAGTTTCCCTATTCCCAAGTGTACCTATTGATTTTGCAATTAATACAATTGAAAACAAATGGGAAATGACAACAAGGTATACAAGGATTGACAAACGTTTATTTTTGCGTATTTTAAAATTTTGTATAGAGATAACAGGTATTTTCAATATAATAGCAATATATATATATATGCAACAAAGGGGGTTTCCTATGGGATGAAATCAATTCAAAAACTTAATATAAAACCTAAAATAGTGACAAAATATGTAGATGATTTATTTTGCATTTTCATTTATTTTGCATTATTCATAGTATGTTATCAGCATTGAATAATTTTAATTCGAACATTAAATTTACTGCTGAAAAGGAAAAGGACTTGAGACTTCCTTATTTAGATACTTTAGTTATTAGGAGAGGTAATAAATTAATAATAGATTGGTTCCAGAAACCTACTGCTTCGGGAAGAATGATTAATTACTATTCAAAACATTGTAGACACATTATTATAAACACATCTAAAAATTTCATAGAAAGGGTTCTAAATATAAGTGACAAACAATTTCACTATAGTAATAAAAAGAAGGTTATAAATACATATATTAGAAAATAACAATTTTCCTAATCATATAATAAATAAATTAATATCACAATATAGAAATAGAAGAACAGAAAATACTAATAGTAATACAGAACAAAAATTATTTAAATCTTTAACATACATACCAGGAATATCAGAAAGGTTGACAAAATCTAAAATTTACGATACAGATAAATATAGAAGAGCTCATAGAACGTATAATACATTAAACAGACTATTTAGTAAAAATAAAGATAAAATTGAAAAATGGGATAGATCAAATTTAGTATATAAAATACCATGCAAGGGTAATGATATAGAGAATTGTAATAAAGTGTACTTAGGTCCGACCAAGAATAAATTAAAGACTAGGATAGCAGGTCACAAATCAGATAAAAAATATATGGATATAAATTCACAAAAAACAGCTTTATCTTCCCATTGTTCTAAATCATATGATTTTCCAGATTTTGAAAATGTTTCAATATTATATACACAAAATAACTACAAACATCGATTAATGTTAGAAATGTTAGATATAATAAACGTACCTTCATCACACAGAATAAATTTTAAAATAGATACAGACAAATTAGCACAGAGTTATAGACATTTGGTTAGTAAGAATTGCAGACTTACATAATATAATTGTTAATATATTAATATTAACTATTATTTGCTAGAGATAATTTATTGTATTATAAACTTATACTAAATGTTAAAATTATTGGCTATGTGTATGTTGGTGTATATACATGTATATGTGTGTGGATGTGTATTTGTGTGTTATATATGCACATGTATTTGTATGTGTATGTATGTGTGTGTATATGTATGCATATATATATATATATATATATATATATATATATATATGTATGTATGTGTATATATATACGTATATGTATGTATATATATGTATATGTATATATATATATATACATATATATATATATATATATATATATATATATATATATATGTACATATATATTTGTTATATAAAAATGTTCGTTATAATTTGTTAATGTTGAAAAAGTTTGTTTTACTATAAATTGTTAATGTTGAAAATATATTTTATATGTTATTGAATTTGAAAAGCAAATATTGTGAATAGTTTTTTATGTCATGTTTCAAAACCATTTGTCTATAAAATTTTAATAATTTTTATTTCCTGAAGATGTTAACAGGCTGTTAACGAAATGTCGAATAAAAATTAGACCAACTATAATTTAATAAAAAACGACCATAAGCTTAATTAATATTATAATAAACTGATAAGGTCAATAAAGATAAATCAACAATATATATATATATATATATATATATATATATATATATATGTATACATATATATATATATATATATATATATATATTTATTTATATATACATATATATATATATATATGTATATATATATATATATATATATATATATATATTTATATACATATATATATATATATATATATATATATATATTTATTTATATATACATATATATATATATATATATATATATATATATATATATATATTTATATACATATATATATATATATATATATATATATATATAGAAGGTTTGATATATCAGGAAAAAAGACAAATAAATATTGCTTATTAATTCAAACACTTACCTGTCTGCGAAAGGCATCTGGCATTGTAAAGGTACTATGAATCCAACAAAAGGTATTTACTACATGTGGCGGTATACCATTAACTATACAACTAATCGGTTGACCAACGTATTGTGTGGCCGTTATGATTAAACTGCACGTTAACAGTAGAACTGTGGTAAATGAATTATGCAAACGAAATATTGTATTATCTGTCTGAATATCTTGCCATTTTATGTAGCTCTTCAAGCCGACTAATAACTTATACATTGTGAATTTACTTTAGAAGGAGGCAGTGTGGAAAATAATTTTTTAAATCCTTCAGAAAGAGAATAAAAGAAACGTTAAGGAATCAGTTGTAGTTTTGTAGAATTACTAAGAATGTTTCTAATTGTTGAAGATTCATATCATCTGAAATGAAAAAAAGTGAAACTGATGTTTAGTATTAGAAACATGTTTTAAGGTTCTTGAAGAGGATAAAAAACATGTCGATCATCCATCATTTTTATTTTTACTTCGGAGTAATTGTTTGTACCACAGCATTTGAGTAATTGAAAATTATACTACCAGCTTAAATAATTTTAATTTTAATTATATTTAAAGATATTTTCAATTCGAACTATGTGTTTTTAAACAAATACATATCTATACTCTAACACGAAAGTAGAATTAAGTTTAGTATTTTTACTGCTCCTTGAAATAATGAAGCTTCATACTGGTTTTTATATTGAACTCGAGATCGCAGTTATAATTTATTATAAAATTTATTTGGATTACGAGCATGTACATATACATATATATATATATATATATATATATATATATATAATATGAAATTTATTTGTTGGGTGGTTAAGCAATGTCTATATGCATTTCATTGGCGCTCTTTACCAAATCGTCAGTAGACTTCAACCACAGTTTTGCAAAGTTTCAAACTTCTCAACTTATTAAAAGACTTCCAAAAACCATCTGAGAATTATGTTACATAAATTAACTATAAAATTCACAAACAATTTCAAAAAATCACATTATAATAAGTGTAGCAGGCTATGAAACTTATACAAACCAAACCCAACAAACAACTTTTATTCGATACGACTCTATTTTATTTTTCTATACCTTTATACAATTAGAAATCCCTTGGATAACAATGAAAGTATTTATAAGGCAAAATGAAAAATAAAATCTCAATTGAATTGTTAATAAACTAATTTTTTTACATATTGTCATTGTACCATTATAATATGAAATTTATTTGTTGGGTGGTTAAGCAATGTCTATATGCATTTCATTGGCGCTCTTTACCAAATCGATTTGGTAAAGAGCGCCAATGAAATGCATATAGACATTGCTTAACCACCCAACAAATAAATTTCATATTATAATGGTACAATGACAATATGTCAAAAAATTTGTTTATTAACAATTCAATTGAGATTTTATTTTTCATTTTGCCTTATAAATACTTTCATTGTTATCCAAGGGATTTCTAATTGTATAAAGGTATAGAAAAATAAAATAGAGTCGTATCGAATAAAAGTTGTTTGTTGGGTTTGGTTTGTATAAGTTTCATAGCCTGCTACACTTTTTATAATGTGATTTTTTGAAATTGTTTGTGAATTTTATAGTTAATTTATTTAACATAATTCTCAGATAGTTTTTGGAAGTCTTTTAATAAGTTGAGAAGTTTGAAACTTTGCAAAACTGTGGTTGAAGTCTACTGACGATTTGGTAAAGAGCGCCAATGAAATGCATATAGACATTGCTTAACCACCCAACAAATAAATTTCATATTATAATGGTACAATGACAATATGTCAAAAAATTAGTTTATTATATATATAAATATATATATATATATATATATATATATATATATATATATATTTGGTAATTTACGTTATTTATCCAATAAATAAGACTAGCTTAGGATTTTGTTGAATGTGTGCTATTTATTTAAACAAAACTTAAATTTACTTAAATACAAAATGTAATTGAGTTACATATGAAAACGATCTTAAACGCGTTGTAATATCGAAAGGAAAGAATTCAGCTTTTCTTGTTCGTATTGCTGCAGAACATAAACGTCATTTTCTAGCACCCGAGTAGTTGGTGCATCGAGTAGCCGGTATGACAACGGTGATGCCACAGCATTCCCCCCGCCGGAGGGGGCTCATCTGAACCTCAGAGGAACCGTAACCCGGCGACCACTCGAAGTAGCTCTAGGCTGTGTTATTTCAGGAGACAAGTTTAAAGCTGGGCTGGTGTTGAGATCGGTGTTGCTAGGAGCTTTTTGACTTATGCCATCAGGTAAAATTTCTTGTTGCTCACTGCTGTCATGGCAAGCGCTGGGTACCTCTGGAGCAGGTGAGCAATCGTTGAGATCACTAGTTTCGGCAAAAGCTGGTTTTAAACGGTCGATACTGATGTTGTTTGGTCGACCTCGTATCAAAATTGTAAAATATTTGTCGAAGCGTTTTAAAATTTGGTATGAACCGTCGTAGGGATGCGTAAGCGAAGGCCGTATCGAGTTGTTGCGGACGAAGACGTGGGATAAATTTTTTAGATTTTTCGAAATGAATGTGCGAGGCATAGCATGGTGGGCTGTATCGGTTGGCTTAAGCTTTTGCATTACTGATCGAAAATCGGTGATAAACTCGCTGGCAGAGTCGGAGATCTTAGCTTGGTGAAAAAATTCCCCAGGAATCGTTAAAGCGGAGCCGTAAACCAATTCAGCTGGCGATGCTTTTAAATCTGGCTTGAAAGCAATCCGCAGTCCAAGCAAAATAGTTGGCAGATGGTACACCCATCGTGCTGGATTATGACATAAAATGGCTGCCTTAAATGTGCGGTGCCACCTCTCAATGATGCCGTTGGACTGCGGATGATACGGTGTAGTACGAAGGTGTGATGCGCCAATTGTATTTACCAATTCTGTGAAAACTGAAGATTCAAATTGGCGGCCACGATCCGAAGTTATCCGAGCTGGGACACCGAACCTCGAAATCCACTGAGCTAGGAGAGCTTTAACGACCGCATCAGCTGACATGTCAGGAATCGGAACTGCCTCCGGCCAACGAGTGAAACGGTCAATAATTGTTAGGCAATATCGTTGGCCTTCACATAATGGGAACGGACCAACGATGTCTATGTTAATATGAGCGAAACGCTCTTTCGTCGGCTCATATTTGACGGGAGCTGAACGAGTATGTTGCTGAACTTTCGAGCGCTGGCATTGTAAACAATTTCGTACGAAAACAGCAGCATCTTTCCGAATCCCAGGCCAACAAAATCGGTTGGTGACGAGTTTGGTTGTGGCCCGAACACCTGGATGAGACAAATCGTTGATTTTTCCTAAAATTTGTTGACGAAACTCCTTCGGGATGTAAGGGCGAACTCGAGATGTTGTGTCACAGATAAGCTCATCGTTGCAACCTGGGATTGGAAAATATTTCAATTTCAGAGAATTTGATGTAGTACCTTCGTTTTTAATCTTCGTCCATTTGTTGAGCCGCTGCAATACGGGTGTAATCTACAATTTGACTTATTGAGTCGATGCGGGACAGCGCGTCGGCAGTGAAGTTTGCTAGACCAGGCGTATGGCGAATATCTGTCGTGAATTGACTGATAAAATCGAGCTGACGAATTCTGCGGGGCGAGGCTTTTTCAAGTTTTTGTTGAAACGCAAAAATAAGCGGTCGGGGATCGGTAACTACGTAACACCGCCGTCCTTCTATCATATAACGGAAATGACACACGGCTTGATACAGCGCTGCTAGCTCCCGATCGTACGTTGAATATTTTTGTTGAGTACTCGTAAACTTTTTAGAATAAAATGCCAAAGGTTGAAGGTTTCCATTAATTTTTTGATGCAAGGCTGCCCCCACCGCTGTATCAGATGCATCAACATACAACGCCAACTCGGCGTCAGAAGCAGGATGCGCTAAGAGAGCAGCGTGGCCAGTTCGCTCTTACAGCGGTCGAAAGCAGCTTCTGTAGACGAATCCCATTTCAGCGGGCTGCGGTCGTTTTTCTTATTGCCGATGATAAGTTGTTGCAGTTGCATTTCATACGATATCGCATGTGGCAAGAACTTCCTGTAAAAGTTTACCATGGCGATAAATCTCTGAAGCTCTTGAGCCACTTTGGGTTTTGGAAAATCCAGTACAGCCGCAACTTTTTCGGGCAGAGGGCGAATGCCGTCAGCGTTGACTAAATGTTCGAGGAATTTTATTTCGCTTTTCCCAAATTCGCATTTTTTTACGTTTATTGTGAGATGATTGTCTCGAAAACGACGAAAAACTGCGATTAGATCCTGACGATGCTGTTCGGCCGAAGCTGATGCGACGCAAATATCGTCGATGTAGGGAAAAACGAAATCAAGGCTTCGCAACACCTCGTTTATTAACCTTTGAAACGTTTGTGCGGCGTTGCACAGGCCGAAAGTCATGAATTTGAACTCGTAGAGGCCGAATGGGGTACTAATTGCCGTTTTCGGGACGTCATCGGGAGAGATCGGTACCTGGTGGAAGGCTTTCTGAAGGTCAATCTTTGAAAAAATTTTCTTACCTCTCAGATTTGTTGTAAAATCCGTCAGATACGGCAGAGGGTACCGATCTGGCAATGTGCGAGCATTTAGAGCACGGTAGTCTCCGCATGGCCTCCAGGTACCGTCATTCTTCTTTACTATATGGAGCGGACTTGACCAATTGCTGTTAGACGGTTGACAAATACCAGTTTTTATTAAAAAATCAAACTCGGATTTAGCGGCCAAAAGATTCTCCGGCGAAAGTCGTCTCGGTCTGCAAAAAACGAGCTGACCAGTTGTTTCAATTTTGTGCGAAATAGAAGATTTTGTTGCTGAACCATACGGCGTGAGCTTGGTGATGTCAGCGAATTGCTCCAAAATGTCGGCGTAAGAATTATTTGTGTCGTACGTTTTGATGCGATGAGGATGTTAGTTGTGAGACCAGTCCGGTTATGTTGTCGATCAGGCGATTACGACGCAGGTCGATTAACAAATCGTAGTGTTTGATGAAATCGGAACCGATAATCGGTGACGTCACGTCTACGATTACAAAAGACCAGTGAAAGTCTCGGCGCAAGCCTAGATCCAATTTAATGCGCTTTTCTCCGATGACCTTAATAGGAGAACCATTGGCGGCGTATAAAACAACAGCTGTCGGACGGACATCAAACGACTTCGACGTTAAGGGCAGGACGGATACATCGGCGCCACTATCGACCAGAAAATTTTTATTACTATATATGTCTCTCACCTGTAAGCGAAAAATTTGACATTTGGTGGGGGAGCTTTCGCATGCATCCTCCACCTGTCTACCAAGTCAGTTGTTGGAAGTGACGGCTGCACGCTGCGTACTCTGCCGACGCTTATGTCTGCATGGGCTTCGGCACTTTTGAGCGCTGCGGCCATACTTCTTATGGTACCAGCATTCATTACTAGAAGTGTCGCTTTGGTATGTTTGGCGACTTTTAAAACGGTTGCGTTGTGTACTTGGTCCACGTGAGCGTGATCGTGTCGAAAGTCTTTCAAATTTTTTGCTTAACTCAATTATAGCTGCACGTAGTTCGCTGATTTCGTTTGGTCCTTGCGACTGAACACGTTGAATTTGGTTCGGTGCCATGGCATCGACAATTGAATCGGCAATTTTCGTGAATTCAGTTGGGGGACCAGACGAGGCAGCGACCACCGGCTGGGCAAATTCAGGCAAACGTTTTGTCCAAAGGCCTTTTAATGCTGCGTCTCCAAGCTTGTTACCAGCAATGCGCTTCATTTCGAAATACAATTCGGATGGCTTTTTGTCTCCCAACGGCAGATCTGATAAAAGACGGTTGAGGCGACGCTGCTCACTAGCAGCAAAGTGATCAATAAGTTTTTGTCATGAGACATATATTTTAACCAATGTCACGCACACACATGTTAATAAACGCAAAATGGCTAACAAGTTAACCCAGACACGTTGCACCAAAAAAACAAGATGGCGGAAATCCAAGTAAAATTCCAATGATATGCAATTCTTTTGTGAGAAATTTGCAAAAAGATTCCGTATGCAAATCGGTTCTAAAGCGGGGTCACCAATTTGGTAATATACGTTATTTATCCAATAAATAAGAATAGCTTATTTCGTTGAATGTGTGCTATTTATTTAAACAAAACTTAAATTTACTTAAATACAAAATGTAAGTTGAGTTACATATGAAAACGATCTTAAGCGCGTTGTAATATCGGAAGGAAAGAATTCAGCTTTTCTTGTTCGTATTGCTGCAGAACATAAACGTCATTTTCTAGCACCCGACTAGTTGGTGCATCGAGTAGCCGCTATGACAACGGTGATGCCACATATATACATATATATATATATATATGTATATATATATATATATATATATATATATAAATTCAATTAGAGCATGTAATTTAAATTTTAAATTTTTAATTACTATTATAAAATGTAATTGTAATTGAAAACCCCCCATTACGAGTAATTGTAACTAAAAATATTGCAAATTAGATCTAGCTGTAATTGTCTTTTTCAATTATAATTACATCTAATTGTAATTGCTTGAAATTACCTGACATTTTTTTTTCAGTCAGAATTGGAGGCCAAGAAAATTTTAATTTTCAAAAAATAATATCAAAACTTTTTGTTTTTCATTAACTATTGCAGTCAACACGTGTGTGTGTCAATCTACAAGTGACAGTTCGACTTATAACATCTCAGCTGTTCTTTTCTGCAAACAAAATAATATATAAATTTTTGCACTGTGCATTTAAATAAAATAAAAAGTTAAACCTCAATGGCTTCAAAACGCAAAAGATTTTGGGGCAGTAACCCAAAATTTAAAGTTACGAAAACTTCGAGTACTTTCGGCAATAGATTTCAAGTGTTATCTGACATGGAAGACGAGGATGCGTCAACATCGTGGACAACATCGTTTCTATAAATAAACCGATAAGAGTCCCCCCAATTATTGTGGACAACGGCCATAGCTTTACTTCAGTGTTCAAACTACTAGAAGTTGTAAATATAAGAGGATGTCAATTGGAACAAAAGTCATTGCTAACTCCATGCGTGATTATGATTGTGCTCTTGAAAAAATAAAAATGGCTGATATGAAATATTTCACCCACGCGATTAAGGACAATAATAAATTCAAACTAGTGTTATTTGGTTTACCTCAACTAAGCATTGCGACCATGAAGGAACATGTTAGCATAAAAGAAATAAACACCTCCCGATCAAACCCGGACGATGCGCTGTACATGCTGGAATTTAACCGCGAGCAGATTACTAAACAAGAGGTAATTAAAATTAATTTTGTAAATGGTATCGCTGTGCACTGGAGAAACCCTCTTCGGCGCTCAAGAGGCCCAACGCAATGCTCCAAATGTGCGATGTATGGTCACGGAGCATCAAATTGCCACAGATCAGCAGTGTGCTTAGGATGTGGTGGCTCACACGACTACTCAACATGCCAACTGAATAAGATTCCTGAAAAAGGTCCTGTAATCAACAAGTGTTTCAACTGCATCAAGAGAAACATGAAAAACGTAAATCATCGTGCGGATGATCCGCAGTGTCCTGCACGAAAAGAATATCTGGAGATTCGACAAAAAGTGACCATCAAGAGGCGTCCAACAATAGTAAAACAACGCAACGATGTACATCTGTTTTCATCGATTGAAGATTTGCATGAGACAAGACCTGAACTGAACCCCGTTTTAAATAAAAATCCAGGTAAAGATACTGGCAGATTATCATATGCTAAAATAGCTAGCACAAACCACAAAACTGTGGAGAGTGATAATCTGTCAAATGAACGACTTCTAGACATTTACTTCGAAGCCATTAATGCTTTGGAAAAATGTAAAACTAAATACGACAAATTGAGAGTTCTAGGTAACATGCTTAGGCATGTTATATAAACCCCTGTTAACACCATGGATTTTTTAAATCTAATGCATTGGAATGCTCAAGGTTTGACAACCCCCACTGCTATTATAGAATTAGAACAAGTTCTACAACAAAAACAAATAGATATAGTTTTCATAAATGAAACATTTCTTAAACCGCAACACGTATTTAAACTTAGAAATTTTAAAGTACATAGAGAGGACCGTAACACACATGGTGGTGGCGTTTTAATCGCAGTTAGAAACAATATTCCCCACGAACGTATTTCAAAACTCCAAACATCCTCAATGGAGAACGTTTCCATAATAATTAAAATACACAATAGGCCAATAAGATTTACGTCTATTTACTGTCCAAAATACACACATGATTTTATGAATGATATGGACACAATAACCACATCTGCTTTAGATTTCATCATCTTTGGGGATTTCAACGCCCAGCATACTGGAATTGCCACCACAATAATACAGCTGGTAACAGTCTTTATAACCACCAACTA
The DNA here is from genome assembly GCA_963675445.1 of Linnaemya vulpina. Lineage (NCBI taxonomy): Eukaryota > Metazoa > Arthropoda > Insecta > Diptera > Tachinidae > Linnaemya > Linnaemya vulpina. The sequence goes on along the minus strand of OY776280.1, from coordinate 48,068,444 downwards.
AACGGTCAATATTACATTTTTTCGCCCAACACTTTTACTCGATTTAGTCAAACTGCTGCTCCAAGTCAATCGTCTTGCATAGATCTTCTATTATCAAATTCCAATTTACAATTTTCGACACTTAAAACTCATCCTACACTACTTAACTCTGACCACACGCCGATCACCTGTGAAATAGAGTGCTCATTTTATGAGGATAGGATTCAAATACCTCAATATAAACTGGCAAACTGGAAAGAAATAGGAAAATGGGTTGAAAATGAGTTGAGAAATAATAAAGTGCAATCTACTGTTTTGACACATGTAAACATTGAAGAGGTTTTGTCTAAAATTACTCACATTGTACAAGAAGCCTCGAGGCAAATACCTGTTGCAACAAAATATTGTTGGCAAAGAAAGCTGTCACGGCAAACTTTATTACTAATTGGCCAAAGAAATAAATTCAGACGTATATTACAAAGAAGCAATAATATTACAGAAAGAAACTTTATATTGAACCTGCTTAAACAACTGAACTCTCTAATAAATAAAAACATTAGCATTGACAGAAATAACAGCTGGCATGAGTTTATAAAGAAGTTGCCAGTAGGTCGCAAAAAATTTTGGTTGCTGACAAAAGCAATGAAGGGAAAATATAACACATTGAGCTACTTAACGGTAGATGGCGTGTATGTACACAATTGTAAAGAAAAGGCAAACATAATCGCGAACAGTTTCGAAAGTTATCACAAAACAACATATGTATAATATGCCATCCAGAAAAGATAAAGCTGTAAGGAAACATGTTGAGTGGTTGATAACCCAAACAATACCTCGAAACACAGAGCAGTATCTAACAACAAATACTGAAGTAATAATGCTTATTAAAACGTTGAAAAATTCCAAAGCACCTGGTTTGGACGGAATAAATGCCATTATGTTAAAACATATGACAGATAAATTTTACACCGTAATTACAAAAGTATTAACAATTGAAAAAATATTAACAAATGGATATTTTCCAAAGCATTTTAAAACAGCAAAAGTAGTGCCGATACTTAAGCCTAAGAAGGATGCCAGATTGCCAAATAACTACCGGCCTATAAGTATGCTAAGTTGTCTTGATAAAGTATTCGAGAAAATCATACTGAACAGACTGAACGAGTTCACTGAGGATAATAACATAATACTAGATGAACAGTTTGGTTTTAGAAAACAGCATTCGACAGTGCACCAAGTAGAACGAATCGTAAAACTTATATCAAGTAATAAAAACCAACGCAGAAGTACAGGAATTGTTTTTCTGGATATAGAAAAAGCTTTCGATTCCATATGGCATGATGGGTTAGTATATAAACTTAATATGTTTGGATACCCAGTCTATCTGCAAAAGATCATACAAAGTTTTTTGAACGAAAGAACATTCGTTGTAAATGTAGAGAATGAACTTTCTTCCCCGCGGCTCATTCCTGCAGGACTACCACAAGGATCAGTTTTATCGCCTACACTATACTCAATTTTCATCTCGGATTTCAAAATATTAAGAGAACAGGCAGCTGCATTATACGCAGATGATATGGCAATAATAACAACGGGGAAAGTCTCCAATGCTATTATCAAGAAAATGAAAAATGGGCTGTTACACGCTGAAAAATACTTCTCTAAGTGGAAAATTAAGACTAATGAAGCAAAGACACAAGCTATAATTTTTCCATTCAACAAATCACCTAAAAGAACACCTACTCTCGCCTTATCTCTGGGTGCAACAGAAATACCTCTCAGAGAAACTGTGAAATATGTGGGAATAGAGCTCGATAAAAAGTTAACGTTTAAACATCATATTCTCCAAACGTGTGAAAAAGCTGTCCGATGTGGAAGAGCTCTGTTTCCTTTATTAAACCGAAGGTCAACTCTAAATAGAAAAAACAAAATATTGCTCTACAGAATGTGCATACGGCCAATTATGACATATGGATGTCAAGTGTGGTCAAAAAGATGTGCCAAAACATATTTGAAAAAGCTCCAAGTCATACAAAACAAGAATCTGAAGATTATATTCAACCTACCGAGACGATATTCAACAAATAGATTACATAGAATATACCAACAGGATATGTTTGTAACAGTGATCAATAATATCACACAAAGATTTGAAATCCACAACAGGATTTCAAATTCAGCCTTGATAAGAAATTTGTAATATTATTTTCTTCTCCAACTTTATATAAAGTTGACAGAAGATTTAATGTAAAAATTTCTCTTAATTCCTATTAGGTTTTTTATCTATTTTTTCCCTATAATGTAAATAAAATCTTTCAAATGTCTATTTTAAGTTAATTCTAAATCATTTATATTTGTTGTAATACTAATATAGTAATAACTCAAAATAGGTGTATAAGAAATTTGTATATATTTTTAAAAAACCTGTGTGTGTAGCCGAAAATATAGGACAGCACGCACAGAACTATGCGAATGACATGGTTTTTTATCGTCTCCGAAACCTTTATTTTATATTTTATATCATTAGAAATGCGTTATATAAAAATGTAGACAAATAAATAAAATCCATATCGAATAAAAATTATTTGTAAATTCTCAAATGATCTGTAAAAGTCTTTGCATACGATAAGAGATTTGAAACTTTTCAAAACTGTGGCTGAAGCCTACGATCGAATTGGGAAAGCACTAATAAAATTCACATAGGCTTTACTTAACCACCCCACAAATAAACTTTGTTTATTTTAAATTTTTTAACTTTGTATTGCCGTACTAACGTCTTAACGCTAAAATAGTGATCCGTACCGTACAATTTTCCTTAAGCTGCAAAAGCAATGAGAATAAATTGTATACTATATGTAAATATGTATATATCATATTTTAAAGTTAATAAGAAGTACTAAAAATTTTAAAGGGCAGAAAAACAAGTTTCTATAACAAATGAATGCCAACTTTCGATGACTTTCTTTCAGAAACGTCCGAAAGTCAACATCAGTTTTATTCAACTTACACAGCAGAGCAGAACAGCTGTTTTCGAAAGTCACAACACTTTCATCATCATCGAACAATTAGCCAATGAATCTTAATTCGATTTAACATAGCAATATAAACTGTTCGTTAAAATAATTACCATACAAATTTAAGCTAAGGCTTGAGCTACCAATGAAAAGTGGGAAACGTTCACATGTACTTAAGTATAAAATTCAAACCAAAAAAGTTTGACTTAGGTATGATGGAACAAAAAGTTCAGAAAAATGGGACATGAAGAAAATAATTAAACGGTAACACGGGTATTAAAACAAAAACATGTTAGCATCAGGTTGATACAGTTCTCGGATTGTTTTTCACAATAAAATTTGTGTAAATAGGAACTCTTATCACATTCAACTAAGCCACCTAAAAAGTGGTGACAAACACAATATACACATGAGCACTGAAGATGAAAGTGTTGCGACTTTCGAAAACAGCTGTTCTGCTCTGCTGTGTAAGTTGAATAAAACTGATGTTGACTTTCCTTTGTGCCTTGGAATATTTATCATCATGTCTTTCTGAGATTTAAATTAAGTTCGAACAATTAGCCTATGAATCTGAATTCGATTTAACATAGCAATATAAATGTTCATTAAAATAATCACCAAATCAATCGAATGTAATTTAAATGGGTTTAATCCTAGATTCTTTTCTAATAAGAGCGAATGATGAAATTGCGTATTCTGATTCAGGTTGATATTTTGTAGATATAAGAAATGTTGAAACTATTTTATGTTATTTTCTCTTCCCATCGAGATTAAGCAACCGTTATAATTTTGGAGTGGCTTCCTTCTTCGTCGGTACCTGTAAATAAAAACTAGCTAGATTCTCCTTAATCTGGACACCTTACATTTATAAAAGAATTAGAGTTATTTTATTTGCAGTATATCAGCAAATTACAATATCGTGACCCTCTGAACATGATATGGTGTGTCATGGTGGTGGGTTCTGGAGACGTGCGTATTTTCCACAATCATAAATTCGCTTTGTGAATTGTGCTGTTATAGAAAGATTGATTGCATCCAATAGTACCCATCTCATAAAAATTAGATAAAATAAATTACAACGGTGGTATTCCCTGTTCGATATAAAATATTTTTATTATATGTCGAAAGTAGTCTCCCATTAAAAAATGCAATACCATTTGAACTAGGGTCTGTACACCTCCAACGCTTTTTCCGCAACAGTTATTAAAATCCTAAAGGCCATTCCCATAACTTTCCGCAAAACTATCGTAACTTAGTGTTCAGCTTTTCAATACTTTTGAGCTCCTCAAGCTTAAACATTCATGTGATAAATGGTAACTCATAATTGCTATAAAAAATTCGAAAACACTAACTGATTAGATATATAATTTCAGATTGTTTCATAAAAAATAACGTTTTCTGATTTTTTTCGTTCACAATACCTCACGAAGGGATTAAACGACTTTCACTCGGTTCGCATTGAGCGAAGTGGTTTTTAGTTCTGATAGCTGATTAGCTTCTGAAATCGATCGGTAAAGTCGTTAGAAAAATATAAAAAAAAAAATTTATTTCAAGCTCACGACAAGAATTCGTTTTAAAATATGTACATACATATGTGAATTTTTTACTTCCCAGTTCTGTAGTCTATTTCATATTAAATTGCTTGTCTATATTCCAAAAATAAAGATTTCTAAGTACCGCCGATGTGTTAAATGAATATTCTTGAGTGTGTATTATTTCGAGTCTATTGTACAATAGAGACACAACATCTTTAATTTTTTTTAGTTTAAAGATTCTTCAATTTCCATGTTGTGTCAATTTAGGGATTTTGTTAATGTGTTTGAAAAAAAAGTGCATTGAATTAATTGAATCGAAGATTCAATTAATCACATTTTTCTTATTCTCATGTCTTCATTGAAACTGTTTTGTTCGCTGCGAAATATTTTAAGCACAAGAATGTAAGAAAGAGAAAATAAATGTATTTTTATTGGCATTAATTGAGTTCATGTGGTGGTGTTTCGATAGTTTTATTCATTGAAATTATTCAAATATTTTATTTATCATTTTAATTTAATAATATATTTTTTTCAATTTGAGAGTATTTGTTTTGCGATTGTTAAGATCTTTAATAAAGATTCCCAGACTTAAGTAAGACAAAGGTCATTTAGTTTTGTTCTTAAATGGAAATTTATTGGATTTCTATTTGTGTATATGCAGTAAATTGCAGCTGCATATTTAATAAATGCAAAGGAGCTCTTGAAAAATATACCACTAATAATCATTGCGTTTTTAAACCTAGACTTTGCTTCCTCCTTCACGAATGGTGCCAAATTAGGGAAGCAAAAGGGCTAAGAATTATTTGATTAGCGTTTCTTATGTTGGTATGCTCATCTCGAACATACGGTCACGGTTCCATCTGTTTAGCATATTAAATTTCTTAGCCAGAGTCGTAAGAGTTAGAAATGTTTTATCGGTTAACTCATGCTGTGCAATTTTTTCCGAAATTACAGTCTCGAAGCATGTGTTAGCGAAATTTGCTGAAAAATTCCTGACAAAAGTAATTTTTACAAAAGCATTGCCTTCGCTAATCACGGTGTTCATCAAATTTGGCCACCTGTAACTCTTCCCCTTTCCAATATGAGTACTGCTTAAAATATTGGAAAAAAATTGCTAGCATAAGTGCATTATATCTAAGCGGGACAAAATAGAAATTGAAGAATATTTTTTTTAAGGATAACGAAGGTATACCGTATTTCTTGAAGGCCACGTATATATAATTATTCATGCGACTTGCATTTGAAATATAAAAGAATAGTTTCAGCCTTATGTATGTTATTTATTTCGAATTTGTCTTAAATATACAAAAATCTTCCCTTTACGATTTGTGCTTTTGATCCAGTTTGTGTCCCTTAAAAAATACTTTAGCTCTAAAAAGCATTAAGCCATCTAATGGCACTAACAAAATGTTTAATGGTGTATTTTTTTAGTGTACACAATACTCAAAGTATTATAAACATAGTCGTATAAAAATGTCTCAACATGTGTACACACATGCATTTAATTACGAATGAACATTCCTTTCTCTTTTTGTTATCCATACCTTGTGCACATTCTCATTATTAGTTATTTAAAATTTTGAACTCGCCGAAAAAACCTGTCTGAGCTCACCTAATGACCTGATTAAAAAAAAGTACATACACATATTGTACAGACATACAGTTGTCGTGAATAAAAAGTTCTGGTTTTTATGCAAATTTCAAATAGAATTTGTTAATAAAAAATGCAATTGAATGTCGTGCTTCCAAGCTAATGAATGACAAGATGAATGAAAAATATTTTTATAAATGAATTGATTTAGTAACATATAATTCAGTTAAAAACAAGTTGAACAAGTTGAAATTTTTTACTACCAATAAAATTCTATTAATTTACACTTTACACCGGTTTCACAATATTCGTTTAAATAAAATAGATATAAAAAAAAATAAAATTCAGAAAAATAGGACATGAAGAAAATAATTAAACGGTAACATGGGTATTAAAACAAAAACGTGTTAACATCAGGTTGATACAGTTCTCGGATTCTTTTTCACAATAAAATTTCTGTAAATAGGAACTGTTATCACATGCAACTAAGCCACCTAAAAAGTGGTGACAAACACCATATACACATGAGCACTGATGGTGAAAGTGTTGCGACTTTCGAAAACAGCTGTTCTGCTCTGATGTGTAAGTTGAATAAAACTGACGTTGACTTTCCTGTGTGCCTTGGAATATTTATCATCATGTCTTTCTGAGATTTTAATTAATTTCGAAAAATTAGCCTATGAATATTAATTCAATTTAATATAAAATAGATATCATTCGACAATGTTTGATATAAACTTTGGAAAATATTAAAATGATTATGTTTTTATTTGACTTATAATAATCATAAACAGCGAAATTATGGAAATGGGTATTCTATAACTTCTTTATGAAATTTAAAAAATCTACCGAACTGTATGGCGAAGCTCGTACCTTTTCACGACTTATAATAATATCAATTTGTGCAATTTGAAATTGTTACTAAATTTTTTCATACACGAAAATAATTTTATAATAATAATATTCTCTAATACTATTTTCAAGCTCAAGGTCTTTTTAATTTTATGTTAAAACAAATAAAGCTTCGCTCTTGATCGTGAGCTCAATTTTACTCTCGTGCACATCTATAGTTGCAAGTAATAAAATGATTTTTGAGGATAGCAAAAGAGCATAATTTAAAAGTTACTTTATTTGTTTATCAAAATCAAGAAATCATTTTGTAGGTAACGTTCTTCCACTGGCACACTATTTTTAATTGCATTTTGATGATGACAAGGTGCTATTATTTTAATTGATGATATAAGATTTTAGCCAACGTAGCTTTGAATTTTATAAAAGAAGAAATTTTGTTTCACATACGTATAAAAATAAATATAGTGCATTTTTAGGTGAAAATAATTACAAAAATAGTTATTTTTAGATCAAAACATCATGTGTCTTTTAAGTGCAATAGATTTCCTTTGCTTTCAGTTAGAGTTAGTATTTTGTCTACACGGACATATAAATTCGTGGTTTCCAAGGCGGAAAATCATATAAAAGAAGGTATACAATAAGTGTTAACAGTATGATTTACAATTATAAAGCAAGTGCTTCAACTCGCCAAGTGAACATGCTGTTATCCAAATGGATCGAAATTCTGTTTCAAGGATGGAAAAGAAATTTTATTACGTGGTACCAATTTCGAGAACAATATGTTCTCTTTATACCATAAAGGCAACATGTTTTAATGTATACTAAGATCAGAAACTAAGCAAAAACCAAAAGTTCAATGCATGGTACACAGTAAAAGAAGAGTTTTATATTCATAAAAATATTTTAGATCAGTTATGAAACATATTTTGCAACAGATATAAATATTCAAGCAAATGTTTCTTCTGTAGTAGAATGGCAGACCCTTGCAACTGATGGATCCTGAGAGAACATAGAAAAGTCAATAATGCCACAGCCATACCTTAGTGTTATAAAGTTGCATGTTATTCTGTGTTATTTTACATAGAACATTGTTATATTGAGTCAGTTACTTAAATGTACAGTGAAGCGCTGAGATTTTAAAATTGTACCAAGTAAGTCACGGTATTGCATCGGTACCAGCGATGTCGAATATGTACCAAATGTACATGTTTAACAATATGTAATAGATTCTGTTAACAACTTTTTAGCTTTTGATTCTGGCAATGCTAAGATTTTTAACTAATTTCTAGTTAACGCTAGACTAGAAGTCATCTCAATTTCCTAACAACTGAATGAGCGCTTAGTGTTTTCAGTACATGTAATCTTATTTCAATTCGTTTATAATATTTTTTTAAGCTAAAGTGAGCTGGTTGAGGAAAAATTCACAAGGCTTTTTTGGAATTTAAAGAACGCGTTTCTATTAATTTGTTATGGTTTTGCGTATATACCACCAAGAATTCTTCTTTCTATTGACTTTTATTTATAGTTGTTTCGGATATTTGTTTAATTTATTTTTCTATCAAAGGGGACCAATGATGCGGTGTTTACAGGCAAGAATGCAAGCTCTATTTTAGAGTATGTCTAATTATCTGAATTTTCCAAAATTTTTAAAAATTATGATTTAAACAATTGTTAACAGTAATTTACGTTACTGACATGTTCATGTAATCAACGTTATTGAATTCAAATTTATGAAAGTTCGCTTAAGACTTCAATTGTACGAAGTGTTTAATGGAAGAAATCTTCCGTTAAACACTTAAACTTTTGTACATCACAAAAGTTTTTGATCAATATTGTACTGCTGATGATGGTATTTACTTTTGAAACAAATAAAATTACACTGCTCTGCAAAATATAATTTTTTGTCTCTCCTTTAAATAAAACTATGTGTACTATACGGATTTTGCTATGCTAAACTCGAATCCGTTTTCGGTTTTTTTCGATCAGGTCGAATTTTTTTATGGACGTGGTAAATATTTCACCCTAACTCTAGAACGAGTTATCCGATTTTAAAAAGAAAAACACCAAAAAATGTGTAACAAAATTTTTCTTTATCTCTTATCGTTTTGGAGTTATTCAGAAATTAATCGAGAAAAAAAATTTTTTCCTGCAAAATTCGTAACTTTTTTCAGTTTAAAAATGAAATTTAAAGAAACTTAAAGCAAATATTCAACACTTTACACTTTTGTCTAATAGCTACAGATCTTAGAAACAAAAAAAAGCTGTAAACCATACAAATCGGTTAAAAAATTTAGATTTTATTTTCAATTTACCGCAGGTACCTAATATTGTAACACAACCAACCTTATATATGTATTTACATGTAATTCTAAATCGAAACCATTAGGGTAGATTATAATGCATATGTATTGTAGCAGTATATGCAGAAATTGATGGACAATAAGTAAGTCAGTTTTAAATTGATATCGTGCAAGGACGACATATCTTTCGGTGAGTGTAGCAGATGTTATCAAGATTCGAATATCGTTCGCTGTAAAATTATAGGAGCTGAATTTAAGCTTGAATGGTCAACCACATGAAGCACGTCCTTCGTACAGAAGGAATATATAATTGATGTAATCAAATGTTGTTTTTAAACTTAGTATAATTATTGCCTTTTTTTCTGTACTAATTAATTTATATCGTTCTTCAACACACAAAATTGCTAATTGGGTTTTATTTCTAATTCAGATGCTATAGAAATTATTTACACTTTTACACCGCACCATGCACTTCACCAAGTACGTCTTAGACATGAATTATCATGATTTCTTTTCAGATTCATCAGCTTTTGCAAATGACGGAATAATATAAGAACCGTCGCTTATGCTCTTCGTTGGTTGATAAATAGAATCCATATATAATATGGATGTAGGTGCGTCAGATTATGCCTTATGTGTATTTATTTGAATACTTAAATAAGTAAGTACGAGTATATATTTAATGCACTTTGTCTGTAAGACCAAAGGAAAAGATACAATACTTTAATTGATTAAAAACTTCTACGTATGTAAGTGCAACATATGCAAGTATGTACAAAGATGTCATTCTATATATAATATAATTTTTCCTATGCTTGAAGTGATTCTATTAAATCTTATTTTAGATCCGGTAGCTTGCGGTGTGGAAAAAAGTCACATGACTTACCAAAATCATTTGGCGGTTCTCATCAACGAACATAAATACTAACGTCAAGTACTTGATGGTGGGCTTTACCATCAGATGTCTTTTTTCATAACTCACCGATAATGAAATGAGTAACTCATCACTGCTTAAATTTAAAAATGCACTAGTAAGAAGAGAGTCTTGTACGACCATATACATATGCCCTCTACCTGAGGCATTCATCCTATAGTAGTGCAAGCGCGATTACAAACCTTTGCCACCTGTGATACCTATAGGATAAACAATAGATAAAATATTTTGCCTCCAAAATCTATTGTATAAAAACATTTAACTTACGTTTGACATTATTTTCCTATCAGTTTTGTTTCTATGTGTGCACATCGTGTTATCTTTAGTTCCGTAGAAGGGGTGAAATTTTTGTTTGTCTGTTTCATATTTTTGTAACACAAATTTGTATTGATTTCAATATCTCTTTCCATAAAATAGAGTATTTTGCAGTAAATTTCCCTTTTATTTTTTTATACAACGACTTAAGCAAAGAAACACAATCAACAAATACATTGCCACCTGTTGCATTAAAAAAACTATTGTGAAACCGCAAAAAATTCAATTACTACATACTAAAAGCTTTAATTATGTCGAGATATGATTGTAGATATATCGAGATTTTAAAAAATAATTTGAAAAATTGCATAATTTCAGCAGCGCAAATATATTGAATCTAATTGAAAAATTGTATGTTGTTGGTTGTTATCGTCTAACACCATCGCAGTGGTGCCTGTGTTATTTTTGCATTAAAAAACCACACCTTCACTTTGCTTTAAATCGTAGTACTAATCGTGGTATGTACTATGTATATATATATATATATATATATATATATATATATATATGTTTATATATATATATATATATATATATATATATATATGTTTATATATATATATATATATATATATATATATATTGTAGAGCGATTTTCACTGACATTTTTTATCTGCATAAGGTTTCCCATCAATTTTTAATAGTTAGAAAATAAAAAAACGACATCAAAAGATGTATTTTTTTATGTCGCTGGTTGGCAGTAGTTATTGAAATGGATGTACATATTTATTTAGTATTGTTATTATTATTTTTATTTTATTTATTTAAAATTTATTTTTTTTTTGCAGAATGATCGAATGCTCTGCGTTTATATGATTTCGTAATATATAAAGTATTTTCACTTTTATATATATATATATATATATATATATATATATATATATCAATTTCAAATTTACATATTTATAATCGTTAATCATTAATCAAGTTGAAATAAGAATATTCATTAATACTGCTCACATGTATACACACATACACATTAAGTCATTTAGTACCAATTCAATACTGGTTCTAGTAATCCGCCAAAAGCCATTCAAACATTAAAGATTTTTATAATTATTTTGTCTGCATAGAATACTGCTAGCTTATTTATATTATGGGTTTATTCACGAAGGTAGTTTTTATACCGTTTTTTATTGCTAATAGAAAAGGAGCAACCTTGATGGAAGAAATATTTAGAATTGTCATGAAATTTAAAAAAAAATGTCGTAGTGCGAATATGCCATTAGTACACAATACATACAAAACCTTTAAAAAATACTATAACAAAAAAGTTAAAATCCAAACAGATTTTAGTAATTAATTTTGAAGTATTTGATTTTGATTTGCTTCAATTATTCTTTTATTTCAATAAAATCGTTTGCTCAAAACCAACCACCGCAGCGCACCGTACAGTGGATCATTTTAAGAGAAGGCGGCCAAAACTAAGTTTTTACGATCAACAAATGTAAAATTCATTCGAAGGTAGACCTCGGGACCCAAAAAATATAAACTTTATTTTAGCTATATCACAGTGAACAAGGTGATTCAAAATTGACATTCTCATTATTTTGCTAAATTAAAAATTTCTTAGTATGTTTTTAATTTTTAAACATAAACTTTTTGTTTTAAACGATTCCTAAAAAAAATAAAGTCATATAAAAATGTTTATAACTTTCAGAAATTAATTTTTTTCTTTTGTTTAAATAGGTCCAATTTTTCTTAGTCATGTATAGTTGATCAAAAACCTACTCTAGTACCTAAAATAAAGTATATTTATATAATATAGGTCACAAAAGTGCTTTAGTTCTTGTAAAATAGTTTTTTTTTTAGGCGTAATGTATAAGTATATGCATATATACAACTTCGTCTAATAAATTAAATTCCAAGATCTTCTTTAACACACTGTCGAACGGATGTTAAATACGCTTGAAGCTGATCGCTTGAAAAAACTTGGAAACGCCAGCCAGCATTACTTGAATTTATAAATGAGAATGTGATAAGTCCTCGGTTCAAGGACAATACAAGCATGGCAATGCCGAATATACATCAGATGCTGTCTTATTTATGGCATCTTTCGTTCCATTACGCTTAACACAAAGTTATATGCTTAGAGCCATCAACCATCAGAGCAACAGAAATTGATGTATGGAAAAATTAAATACCCTCATCCACAAAGTATTGCGGACCAATAAAATTTACAATCAAAAATGAAACACAAAATGTCATAATTAAAGAAACCCAAAAAATAAAATATCAAATTAATGCCCTTGAACCTGTAGTATTTACACTTGATGACCAGGACATCGAAGTAAGTTTTAATATGTGTCTCACAATGATTGATGGAAAAGTTGCAAAAGCTTTAACTGATGCCAAAAGACATCAAGTAAATTAAACCATCCCATTCCAGAACATGATAGTTCTAAGACAGCATACAAATTTGAATTATATCCTCTTCATATGAGAATACCTTTCGCGGTGCAAATTCTCAAATTAGGTAATGATTTGGTTTTTGACCCGTTAGGCGAAACAGTGGGAAAAAATAGAGAAAATGAAGAATGTAAAGAAAACAACAAATTCAAGAAAAGTATTTAGAACCAAAAAAGGGATTTTTTTTCAAATACAGAACCTGCCGCAATGTATCACAGGTGTTACATTTGGAACTAATATCTAATGCGATTCAACATTATATTACACCAGATAGATAAGTTCAAACAATATTGGAGAATACTCAAAAAACGGGTATACTTTATAACGAAAAATAATCTTGGAGATCTATGTCATCTACTGTATACAATATTTTACCATGGGAAGCAAGTAATTAAACGCAATATGATACCAATAGGAGATCTATCTGCAGAAGCGCAAGAAAAAAGAAATAAAGACTAGAGATTCTTCATCGATTACACACAAGAAAAATTTCAATATGTTGTTCTAATGAAGATCTGATTACTATTTTATTATGCACATCAGATCCAACTCTATTAAATTACATGTAGAAGCTGAACTAAGCCAAGAAGATGAAAATTGAAATATGTTTTCTAAAAGTTTTAAGATTTTATGTATGTTTAGACAATTTTAAATTTATAAATTTATAATACAAATTTTAATATAATTTCTATTTCGAACTTAAATAGAAACCTACGCCTTCTTCATTAAAAATTTTTAACTAAAGAAAATTTGATCAATGTTTGTATTGCTTACGCTACTTAATGAATTAAATTAACTCAAAAAACCAGCATTTGACCTTGCGTCTCAAAAATTTCACAGGGGATAAAGTTTGAAACTTTCTGACAAAATTTTAAATTATTAGTATACATACATATATATATATATATATATATATATATATATAATATCAGATTATGTGTTAAACAAACTTTTATAACAAGTTTCAATACTTCACTTTTGTACCAAAAACAGCTAACACTTAAAATGCGTTTTAAATACATCATAACTCTTTTTCCAACTGGTCGATTTAAGATCTTTTTATTTTAACTTAAAGCCTATAGTCTCATCTAGTAATGCAATAAATTTGGTAGCAAAGTTCATATTCGTTTAAAAGTTATAGATTTTTAACCACCTTCTCGCGAAATAGTCCACTGTGCGCCGACAGAAAAAGTTATGCAGGAATCGGGCAAAAAATAAAGGAAAAATAAATACAATTGTTAGAAAATATTATAAGAAAAAAGGATTCGGAATTGTTCTTTTTTTAGTTCTTGCCTAAGGAATATAAAAACAATTTCCTGATCACTTTGAATTTTATAATAAGATTGTGGGAAAAACGAACTAGCACATAATTAAAATTAAAGAGTTCAAAAAACCCCCAAAAAATATACTAATTTAAATATGCAAGTGCTTGTGCAAAATAAAACAACTTATGTTGTCAACACTCCAAATAAATTGTTTTCATATTAAAACAAAACCTATGGAATATACAACAGCGATATATTGTGAACAATCTAAAAATAAAATTATATAGTGAAGTTCGACTCTAACGGAATTATTGGGTGTACCTTCTACACCATAATTACGTTATAATGAAATAAAATATATTTTTTACCCAATAAATATAGTGGAAGTGTTACTTTTCGCTAGCTTTTAATACCTTTAGAAAAGCATGGGTCTAATTACATCTCTATACGCAAATTCTATGCTTTGGAAAACTTTTTGTAGGAACGTTATAATTGGTATATACTATAACTGGCACCGCATTATCTCTAATGAACAATTTATGGCAAAATAAAAACCATACTGAAAACATCCAATCCTAGAAGAAATAAGGTTACATAAAGCTCATACCAGGGTCACCACATTATAAACAGGATTTCACTATGCATACCTTTATATGACAATATCTACTGATGGTATGAAGAAACTTCCTAATACGGTTAGTAGAACGTGGTTTCTAGATTGAATAAACTTTTATAACTATTATTAACACAAGTATATAAGAAGCATAGTTAGAAAACTGTTAAGAAATAAGAATGTTTATTAAAAGTTATAGAAAGCCTTTCATATATATTTATATTCTGATTACAAATATTTTGATTGCCTATTTTAAATCAACATTATTTTTCGCACAATTTTGAATATTTTATAATTGTTACTATTTGCTAGTTTTACTGTTTTATATTAATATCATATTTGAACTCATGTTGTTTAACTTAAAAATTGTTAAATATTTATACACGTACAAAGCTTCGAAATTTTAGAAGAATTATATATTTGATATATTAAGTATATATTTACATAGTTATACGTCGTATGTACGAGTATGTATACATATTTACATAGGTTGACGTAATTATAAAACGGTGAATGCGTTTCGGCTAAAACATAACATTTAGGAAAAATAAAGTAGAATTAAGTTTCGTTATCACGAATTTGTTTAAAATTTAAGAAAATATACATTTTTCTCACAAAATATTTGCCACCTTCAAAGTAGTCGCCGAATCTGATGAATACGGTGAACTTCAAAAGCTCCTGAACGGTTTTCATTGTCGAAATTTAGGAATATTGAAATAAATGAAGTTTATTTATTATCCATAAATATATATATATATATATATATATATATATATATATATATATATATATATATTTATATTTATATATATATATATATATATATATATATATATAAATATATATATATATATATAAATATATATATATATATATATATATATATATAGACGAGTATATATATATATATATATATATATATATATATACACATAAATATGAATATATATATATATATATATATATATATATATGTATTATATATATATATATATATATATATATATATATATATGTGTATATATATATATATATATGTGTATATATATATATATATATATATATATATATTATATTTATTAAATTTCTTAAATATTTTATATAAAATTATATTGCAATATGTTTATAACTCATAAAATAGTCAACATGTACGTTTTATAAAACTGACAATCTTACATATGATCTTGGAGGAATTTGGCCACAATGGCAAAAGAAGGAGTTGGCATACATTGTCACTAATGGGGGATTGATTACACTGCTCTACAAAAAATAATTTTTTGTCTCTCCTTTATATAAAACTATGTGCACTATATGGATTTTAATGCGCTAAACTCGAATCCGTTTTCGGTTTTTTTCCATCAGGTCGAGATTTTTGTATAGGCGTTTTGCCCCTAAATTAGCCAGGCAGTCAGATATACCCAACATTGCTTCTCCTATATATAAATTATATAATATAACTCCTTATAATAACTAGTGTAAATATATATGTATATATATATATATATATATATATATATATATATATATATACATAAAGGGTGTTTTTTATAGAGTGATATAAGTTTAAATCATAATAAAACAGAGTAATATATATTTGATATCAATAAAACGGTCTTTATTGGATAGAATATTATATGACATTAATGCTTAAATATGACTTTGGCCATGTGGCCGCCTGAAAATAAAATTTTTAATGGACGAAGTGTTTTTGTTTGACAAACAGAACCCTTATTCTGATTACAAATTTTCACAATTTTCACGCGTTTCTCTGATGTAAGTTGATCCATAATGAAATGTTAAAGCAAACTAAACAAAAGGCAACTAACTATAAGCTGTTAAATGGGTAGTCAAATAAAGCAGTAATACCAACTCAAAGTTGTGTGTGAGCCAGTAAATTTACACGTAATTTATAAATAGTGAGAAAAAATGCGAACAATGTTGAGATTGCAAACCGAAAAACCGGTAGTGTGTTGTATAGCTGAGTAAATATTGTCCGTCTTAGCCTTTAATTATTTGTGGACGTAAACATGAAGACAATATCAAAAATAGGACCCTTCCGTGCTACTTTGCTTTAAGAATTGGAAATCCCTAGATTTAAAAACACGAAAATGACATTTTAAAAAATGAAGATGCTCACAATTTGATATTTTTAAATCTCTAGTGTATACTGAAGTGATCGCGTCTATTTTATTGAAACTATTCACGATGTTGATAACAAAAATTGCTTTCAATTCTACCCCAATACATTGTTTATGGACTTATTTTGACGGTACCATTTTTAAACTCTGCATTGAAAACAAAACTTAATTATTGATTTGTTCTCTTGTGGTATACTATATACATATATTTATTACTCGAACACACCTGCGAGGCGTTTTAAAAGCATGCTGAAATGTATTTAGCGTTCGTAAGCGAAAATATTTTGTTTTTGTTGTTCTGTAAGTACAGGACTTTACAACAGATTTGTGTCAACATTATTGTATTTGTGTACAAAATTTTTATCTTTCGGCAAAAAAATAAGATTTTCAGGCTACGTTAAACTAAGTTAAAACTTAATCCACATCTTAAAGAGCGGACTATATCATTGAATATGAATGGAATTAAAAAGAAGTTTTGTGATGCCATGCTTATATAAGTACATATCCAATCAAGATATTTTCTAAGATTTTCATTAAATATTGTTTACAAGTCCATTTATTTATATTAATGTTTTCAAGATCCTGCGTTTCGGGTTGACAAAGCAATCTTAGAATGTCCTGATGCCTCCTTTAATATGGAAAATTTAGGAAATTTAAATACTTCATTTTTCCTTTTTAAATATTTTTGTAAAACATTAATGAACAAACGTAGTATATATGCATGTATTAACATAATGTATGTACGTATTTATATACATACCTACATATTATTACAGATGTGTACACATATGCACAGAAATATGTATGGATGTGTACTTTCGTTCAAGTGTTTCACGAGAAAACCTAACGATTTTGGTGTGCTGTTGTACATATTTTAGATAAGGATTGAACAATTACATTAATTCCTAATGACATATTTACATATGTAATTTTGTTTGTAGTTACTTACAACTACTGGGTATAAAGTATAATATCAAACGATCTCAGATGGATAATATGTTAAGCTTTAATGAATACTTTCCGGCAATTAAATTAAGCACACTGTTGTAAAAAACATAAACTTATATGAATTGAAAATAGTGAGTAGTAAATAAGAATTTTCGATGTGATCTGTATGCGACGAATAATAACTATTTAAGAAATGGTATTATATATTTATAAATGGCGATTAAAGTACTTTTAAAAATTAATCAAAATTTTTATGTAAAATATTATTTACATACATATGTACTTACAAAATCATGTGTTATGAAGTTTTGTTTATGTTTGTAGTACACAGCATGCAAAACAAATTTTCGTTGGCAGAGGTGCAACGATTTTGAAAATATGTATTCACAATATAACACGTTATCAACCGATGGAAAATTATGGTTTTAGTCTGTTTTTCTTAATTCTTCACTCGTTGAAACTTTTTGATGCAACGTAGTTGTTTTCGATGATTTAATTTTCTTATATTGTATATATTTTGAACTTTCTTGTAATAATAATAAAAACGAGTTTCTTATCCTAATTGTGATTTAGATTTGTTTTTGATTCGATTTTATTAAATTTACTTAAAATATTTTGACGAAAATTAGAACAGTCTCAAAGAATTTATATTTTAATTTTAAACAAACATACACGCGTCGTATAGTATTTTAAGCTGAGTACTGTGAACACACAAATACTACACTAATATGCTCGTACGGTGGCTGATATTGAAGAAGCTCGAAAAAAAACATTTCGAATTCAACACATCCAAACGAATAAATACAACAAGAACAACTAACGTCAACACTACAGGCAAAAGCAACACAGATATAACAACAACATATGCAGCAGCAGCAAAACAGTAAATACACAAAGTAACTGAAACTCGTGTATAAAACGTACTTACAGACACACCACCACCAATAGACATGAATATTATGATGTTGAGGGTATTCGAATCGAGAAATAAACCAAATTATGGTTCTGAATGTATTCATATACAAAATAATATCTATAGAAATTCTGTACTCTTTTTTCCTTGGTATTGAAAAACACGAGGGAGAATTATAAATCAAAAGAGATATAAGCGAAAACATGAGCTAAAATAGATATTTAGACAAATTGAGCGGGATCTTAAGCCAGAAGTTTGTTTTCAATATAAGTTTAAAGAAAAAAACTCAAAATTTTTACGACACACAGGTAGAGCAAACAGAGGCAAATGCCTAACAGAGTGAGGGTTATTAAATGCACAACAACAACAAAAGTCTATGAATTATACAGCAGAGTTTGAGTATTAGAACACACTCTCAATTATTGACAGAAGCAGAAATTTTATTTTGTTGCAATCCTAAGTGTGATTTTAACCCTAGATTACTAACCTTCGTCGATGTGGCAAACATTGCTGACTATCGATTTTTCACGGCTGAAGCGATCACATTAATTCCATGTTAAAACTAATATATACCTCCAGTAGCCCAGACGCCTGTCATTTACATCTATTACATACAAACTACATACATATATTGCCGTGGAATAATACCAGACCAGAGGCTTTTGGCAAAATGAGCGTTTGATGAAGTTGGACGCAAATCTACCTTAGCCAACTTCACGTATTGTTAAATATTTGAATATTTTAGGAAAACTTCATTATTAAGTTAAGAATTATTGTTCAGGCTCAAATTCGATTTTTTTATTATGAGTGGAATGCGTATAGTCTTGTTAAAAGATAAATATTTTTTCTGTTTGTTCTGTTAATTCAGAACTTTAACTTTTAACGCAGAATTCCTGTTGTTCGGCATACGGTAACAATGCCACTGACCGCGTTTTACATAAAAAAATTTGATATACTTACGTTCGAGGCATAAAAAATATTAGTTTAACACATAGTTTAGATGCCTTTCGTGCTAAACCGTTTTTATCTACATATTGTTAGTAGATCTATGCCAAAGAGCAGTGTTACTATATTGGTATTAAATGCACCAGAAGAATTAAATAAATTACAGCGAACTCAACAAAACTAATTTCTTTGTATTGACTTAATTGTTGGCAAACTAATACATAGACATTTATTTCGTTATTATATGACATTTCTTATTGCTTTCTGTAAAAACGAAAACGGCCGAGGGTCATTTTTTGCAACAAACTCGTATGTATATAAAATATAATATTATAGCTCTAGGGTTAATCATTCGAACCCATGGCATAATATTATAACTATTCCTAAAGAATTTCTGTAACGATCTCATTCCCCTACACTATTGTACTTTCGCTCATTTTGTAATTTAAACTAAGACTAATGCCCTTAACAGGTATTTTCTTTAAAATCCAGTTTTCTTTATCTTTTTTAAGACAAATACATATATATATATATATATATATATATATATATATATATATGTATAAATATATAAATAAATATATATGTTTGTACATCCATCTGATGTTATGTTAATAAGAAGATTTAGATACATACCATATATTTAAATGTCACATGGTACTCTCAAAATAGAAACTAACATGCCATTGCACGAATCGTATTATTGTAAAATGCACTTAGGGTAAAACTGGAAACAGTTTTAAGTTACCAAAATTTGTTTCATACATTTGTACATTCATTACTATAATATATATAAATATAAATATAAATATAAATATAAATATATATATATATATATATATATATATATATGTGTGTGTGTGTGTGTGTGTATGGATATATACATACATACATTATAATGCGTCCGAAAACAAACGTGCAAAAGGAAGTATATTATAAATTTTATCATTGCATTCACTTCTTTTACGTTTTGAACTTTAGACATTGCTTATACCTTTCACTCCGAGTAGGTGCCACGTACATACATACATATGTATATTATTTACATACTCATAGAAATATCTGCTTATATATCAACGTACATACTAGTATCCGTTAATTATTGCATATGCAGCTGCAACAAAAGCGTAGTTTTAGTAAATGATACACAGGATTGTTTTGAAGCAAGTATGTACTTTATTTTAATGCAGCCTGGCAATCGGTTTTCTTTTCTCTTGACTTTATTAGCTTTGATTTAAATTTTGTATATGATATTTTAATCATAAATAATAAATAAATTAGCTGTGTGCCAAATAGGGTAGGACTAAAATAATCGATATTTAAACATATATTATGTAGATTTATATATATATATATATATATATATATATATTTATATATATATATATATATATATATATATACATATATATATATATATATATATATATATATATATATAATGTAAATCGTTTCACAGGCAAAAGCTGACGAATTCTAAAAAAAAGTATCGTTTCTTTTTTAATTTTACATATATCAAATATATTGTGTGAATCATGATGATCGCACTATTGATGCATATATTTCGATACATATGGTTTTGTATAGCGACATATCGATTTGGTTTTACAGTTACCCATACCTAGTGCCAGACAATGTAAAAATATAGAGCATAACTACCTATACGGAAATGGAAAACAGTTACATTGTCCCATATCTTTTAATCTTTTTTTACATATTTGTCAGATGCGTTAGAAAATGCAAAGTTTTGTGCGTAATTAGCGGTACTAAAGGATAATTGAAGCATTTCGATCTATAACTTGCAGCTGAATTTTAATTTTCTACCTAATTGATCGCTGATCTCAATCTAGTATTAACATTTCAGTGTTGTAATGCAAAATTTATTAAAAAAATTTCTAGTATAAGAATTAAAAGTATTTATTGAGTTGCTTATTAAGATTCAATTAAAAATATAATTATCAACACTATAAAAATATATGTTACAATATATCATATAAATATATATTATGGCAAAATATAATTTGACATTAAAATTTTTGTTGCGATTTATGAAGCAGCTTTCATCCGTAAAGAAGAAGCGCTTCTTGCAGTGACGGATCATTGCAAAAATTCTTCCAATATATTATTAGAATTACAAGAAGATTCTTTTTATTGACTGTGATACAGTATCTATTTTTTACACGTTTCGAAAAATTATCTTAAAAATCAAACTCCCTAAATGAAATGTACCCTTTCTTATTATCTGTTTACCTTTCAGCTATATATACATATATATATATATATATATATATATATATATTTATATATATATATATACATATATATATATATATATATATATATATATATATATAAATATATATATATATATATATATATATATACATATATATATATATATATATATATATATATATATATAAATATATATATATATATATATATATATATATATGTACATATTATTTAATACTTAGGTGTATACATATATATGTATATATATATATATATATATATATATACATATATGTATATATATATATATATATATATATATATATGTATATATATATATATATATATATATATATGTATATATATATATATATATATATATATATATATATGTATATATATATATATATATATATATATATATATGTATATATATATATATATATATATATATATATATGTATATATATATATATATATATCTATATATATATAGATATATATATATATATATATATATATATATATATATATATACCTATATATATTAATGGAAAAACCAAATATGATATTTAGTTATATTGATTTAAAATAAATTTTAGTACATCATGCTTATTGTGGTGAAACATGCAAATAATATATAAAGTACATACATATATGTATACACAAATTTAATAAAAACATATATATTCTATTTTATAATTGGGGGATTCACACTGTACTCATAAAGTCATAAGTCATAAAATAGTAGCACGATATATATGACTAGTGTGAGCAACCCGTCATAACTTGGTCTGCTAAATAAATTTGTATATATAATCTATAACAGCTGCCTTGTTATGAGCTGAATACATATATTTTGCGACGGTATACGGAAAAACGTGCAGGTACGTAAATTAAACGAGAAAAATTATTCACTTATATATAGTTAGTTTTTACGATTTAGTGCTCTTTTAATATTTTTTATCTTATAAAAATATAATTTAAAGTACAGATATATAGGTATGAATTATTTCTTATTCGTGAATCATATATAAGTAACGGCGGCAAACATATACCATCGCCGTCTCGCCTAAAGATTTGCAGCCGTTCGACTCAGATCTCTAGAGCTATTTTATGACAACATAAAAGCATACTTGAAAGAGTGCTATTATTTTATGACTTTTTCTATGCAGTACAACAACAACTTTTTAAACTATTCTTAATTTTTATGACATTATGACTAAATAGCACGAAGTGTGATTACCCCAAATATTTTGTTGTAAATCCTTTTTATAGCACTGTTTTTTTAATGAAAATTGTATCTATTGAAATATAATTAGAATTAGAGTGTTAGCTCGAATCCGATATCACATCGATTATCGAAATAAAATAGATATATTGTATTATTGAGGGATACTACAAAGTAATTCAATAAATTATAATGATTTGCAAATTTTGTAGGTGTAAATTCGGGTCCAATTATAATGTAATCATACATATATATTAATTATATAAAATTTATGGTATCTTCGCACTGAAAGTTAAAACCTGGTTTTAGCATTAAAACTATAAACATGTGATTTTGTGCTTACAATACAGATTTGATAAATTCAGGTGTTAATACACAGTTTGTCTAATAAATTTAATTACAGCAAACTAAATATCTCATAGAAATCGGTGCATTTGACGCAGTATTTACCTCTTTTTTCATAATACACAATGCAGTTATTTTAGCTTGTATAAAAAATAAAACAATTTAATTTATTCAGGGATCTTGTAAAAGTTTTTTTTTGCGAATTCTAAAATGTTTAAAAATTTGCATTGATGAAAAAAAAAATTTTTTAATTAAAATTTTTTTTTCCAGGATTGGGAAATTTAAATTAAACGTCGTTTATCACTAGTTAAAACAATTTTTAATTCTGGCAAAACAAAATTGGTATAAAAAAAAAAAAATACAAATTTCATTTCAGGTTTGGATAACTGCAAAATTTTGTAGTGCATGAAGGTGACGAAAATGGTTACAAATTTTAAGTTTTTCTAAATAAAACCGCTTTATATATCATAAAGCGTGCATGTATAAACAATTTAAAAATTCTCCTCCAGAGTTGGAAAATTTAAATGGTTTTGTTCATTAATATAATCAAAAAGCAACTAACGTCGTTTTTTAATAGTTAAAACTATTTTTAACTCTGGAAAAATAAAATTGGTACCAAAAATTTAAAAAAATCTAAATTTCGATACTAGAGTTGGATAACTGTAATATTTTGTGATAATTGAAAGTGGGTAAGATGGTTACAAATTTGTAGTTCTTCTTAAATAAAACCGCTTTATGCACCATGAAGATTTGCATTGGTAAAAAAACAAAAAATCAATTAAAATTGTCGCTTCCGGGGATGGAAAACTGAATTTTTTATCCAAAAGTATACCAAAAAGCAACTAAAACCGTTTTTTACTAATTAAACCTTTTTTTAATTCAGGAAAAACAAAATTTCCAGGGTTGGATAACTGCAACATTTTGTTGTACATGAGAGTGACAAAAATTTTAGCATATTTAAAGTTTTTCTTAAATAAAACTATTTTATGCCTCATTAAGAGTTGAATTCGTAAAAAAACAAAAAATAAATAAATTTTCGCTTCCAGGGATGGGAAATTGACATTTTTTATGCATAAAAGTAACAAAAAAGACAACTAACGTCGTTTATTTACTAATTTTAACCATTTTAAAGTTTAGAATAACCAAATTTTGTTTCAAAATTAAAAATAAAATAAAAATTTCGATTCCAGGGTTGTATAACTGTAACATTTTGTGATAATTGAAAGTGATTAATTTTTTTTTAATAAATCTATTTCACGTGTCATAATGTTTTGCATTTATAAAAAAACAAAACAAATTAAAATTTCGCTTCCAGGGGTGGGAAATTGATTTTTTTGTACATAAAAGTAACCAAAAGGCAAGTAATTAACTCTATTTCTTATTTAAAAAAAAAATCGTATAATGTATTTAAAATAAATCAAAATTTTGATTGCAGGGTTGGATAATATATGCAATATTTGGTATCACATGAAAGTTACCAAAATGATTACAAACTTTTAGCTTCTTTTAAATAATACCTCTTTACACATCATGAAGATTTGCATTGGTAAAATAAAATATTAAAATTTCGTTTTCAGGGGTAAGAAATTTAAAATTTTTTTATTATAAAAGTAACCAAAATATGCAACTGAAGTTGTTTTTTTTGCTTACTGAAACTATTTTATAACTTAGTTTTTGTTAAATAAAACTATTTCAAAATATATAAAAAAAATTAAAATTTCGATTCCAGGGTTGGATAACTGCAATATTTTGTATAACATGAAAGTGACCAAAATTGTTACGCATTTAAAGTTCATCTTAAATAAAACTTTTTCATGCCCCTTTAAGACTTGCAGTGGTAAAAAAAAAACATACAAAAAAATATATTTTCGCTTCCAGGGATGGTATATTGTAGTACATGAGAGTGAAAATGGTTATAAATTTTAAGTGTTTATTAAATAAAACTATTTGATGCCTCATTAAGAGTTGCATTGGTAAAAAAAATTAAAAAATATAAAATTTCGTTCCGGGGTGTGAAATTGTTTTTTCTTTATTCATAAAAGTAACCAAAAAGCCAACTGAAGTTGTTTATTTTTAATTTTATATCTTAGAAAGAACAAAATTGGTATATATATATATATGTATATATATATATATATATATATATATATATATATATATATATACATACATAAGATACAGACGGACATCGTTCAATCCCCATCGCTATTCATAAGTATCCACAATATATATACCTTATGGGGTTCCATATTATGGAATTCATATATGGGGCACTGCAATTAACTCCAACGTAGAAATAATTCAGCGATATCTATCAAAAACTATTAGAAAGATTATAGATGCGCCATGGATTATAATGTGATGCGTTTCGCAGAGATTTATGTGTACAAAAAATAAAAAATAAAATGAGTAATTATATCCCCAATCCTTTAGCTATTATATTATTAGAAGAAGGATATAGATTAAAAAGACAACATGTTCTTGACCTTTCATTTAGAAAATAGTTATAAATCGTTGTATGTATGTAAATTGTTTATATGTTAAATAGAATTAATGTAAATAATTATTTTTTAATCTTAATGTAAATTAAAATTCATCTTAATATATATGCTATAATTAATTCGCTTAGTATTAAAAAATAGATTGCAAATTCATACTATATGAAAACAAAATTAATCTGAATTTGTGTAGCTGATTTAAATATATACTTATGAAAATTAATTTTTAATGTATTGAAAAATAAAAAAATTAATGAAGAGAAAACGAAAGTTTGTATGAACAAATCCCCTGGTATCATTGAAAAAACATTGTCATCAATATATACGTCTTTCCAAGCGCACATTACATGACACTCCTACAAGAACAGTGACGGTTATTTTACCGATCACATGACTGGCACTGCTGACAAGGTTTCCGTCACCACGTAGAACAAACCCTACAAGCAAAGATTATAGATTTATATAAATCTATAGTATTTGCTACAAGAAATGAATGACTGAAACTAATGCACACAAAACGTTTTCACTAACACAATTAAAAATATTTTCTGCTAACAGCGTTACCATTTTTGGACTTTTCATACTAAATATTTACGATTTGTTTTTAGTTAATCAAATATGTACTTTTTCAGTACATATTTGTACAAGTTCAATGAAGTTGCAAAAATGTTTATATATTGAACCAATTAAGAAGACTTAGTTAAATTTGGCTCTAATTGTAGTTTTAAATGTTTCACAAGATTCAAGGATTTTTAGAAGCATTAAAAATATATGTATATGGGAACTAAGAAAAGAAGTTTGAGCGACAACGCTGGTTTTTACAGGCTAGAATACTGTGTGCAAGAGCAATACAACAAATTTGTCAACCTTTTATATTCAAAAGCTTCTAAATTAAATAGAATATGTATGTACATACATATGTACTTATATGTATCAAAAATAATATTATATAAAAATATTACAAAAAATATGTTGTATATATAAGAAATATTGGAAAAATGTCTGGTGAAGCGAATATTGATACCAATGATGGCCTGCGTGTTATGATATCCACTGATTATCATTTGGGATACGGAGAAAGGATACTGTTAGAGGTAAACCTCTTTTTTGTATTATATCCATGTTCTTTTGAGAAATTCTTACCTGTGATACTTCATTCTTATATTGCTGATGATAGTTTCCTCGCTTTCGAGGAAATGTTGGAATTAGTTGTACGGGAGATGTTGGTTTTATTTTGTTAGGCGGTAATTTATTTCACAATGCTGTGCCAAGCCAAAATACATTGCACAAGTAAGTTGTAGTTTTGAAGAAAAAAAACAAGGTATAAAACAAAATTTGTTTCCATCTATAGATGTATGAAACTATTGAGAATGTATACTTTTGGTGATGTTCCAATTTAGGTTGAATTTTTAAGTGACGGTAGTCAAAATTTTAATATTACCATAAACGAAACGGTTAGTTAAGTGACAGCATACTCGTCAAGGGTGACCGGTCTCCAGGCTATAGTATACATAGGTTAGAGAGGGATGCAAGATCACACGTGCACAAAAGTTTCCACCAGTTTTTTTTATTTTGGCCTTAATAAAATGATATTGGCGACAAAAGCTTTCACAGCTGGCTTACAATCGCATGCAAACTATAACATATGAAAATGTTCATAAACTTTTGGAAATTGCACGACTTGCAAAAAAGTCTACATATTTAGGCTAGAATACCATACTTTTTTTAGCAGAATGAATATTCAGTGGATCAAATAACTATTTTGTTTTTAGTAGTACTCCACATCTTTAAGAGTTATATGGCTTATAATAGTATTTTATTTTATACTTCTTTTTAGAATGAGTAGAAAATTTTCGCATTGATTATATACGTATTATATATTCTGCTTTCGTATAAAGCGGTTTTGAATTCTTGCTTACCATAAAAATGTTTAATTTTAGTCATGCGTCTCTTTTTTAGGTTTGATACTTTCTTAGAGCTCTTGTTCGAAAGATTAGAGCATTGAAATAATATATTTGATTTTATTTAAAAGGTTCTGGGTAAAGGTAACCCGTTGACAAGCTTTAGCATCACTGAAATAAAATATTTACTAAAAACTCCTTAATCATCAGTTTGATTTTTTTGATTTCCGTGAAAATCCAAATTGAATTTTGCTTATTATCATATATTATTATATATATACATGTATATATAGAAATATATAGCAAAATTGAAAGTAACTAATATATTGCTTTCATAATAATTGTACCATAAAATGGGCGCATACTCAGTACACACCCTAGATTGGTCATGAACTTGACATAATCCAAGCAACATATTGCTTTCTTGATGCCGAAAAAATTGCCTTATTGCATAGTTTTTTGTTGCTAGGGATGTGTTGATAGAATGTTATAACATTCCAACTAAATTCATCTAATTAGATTTATCAATATTTTGACCAAAATTTCAACCGTTTTTTCATGGTTGTAGTCACTATTAAAAAGCAAATCAAACTAAACACAAACCGATATTGTCGACGCAAAGATGTAACCGTGGCTGCCTTCCTAAACGTCTATATGCAACGTCAAAGCAGTGTTTAAATCAAGCAATTATACTTCACAACACTGGAAATCAAATGCATTGTTTATAAAAAGCATTGCCAATTTAAATAATGCGCTAGTTGCATTTTAGCTGCGAAACAGATGATTTTAAGAATGTCATACTTTGTCAAAGTTTGCACGGTTGCATTTGGGAATACGTGACATTGTTGCAATGCAAAGCAACCTGCGTTTAGGAAGGCAACCCGTCTCTCCATTATATATATAAGTTCTTCGCTTTGTATTTTGTGATTTTAAGACGCCTTAGATGCATGTAAGTAAACAGAAAACCTTCCTTATGCAGAAAGTATTTGCTCAAGTATAAGCTCGAGTATGAAAATACTTGAATATATATTTACTTACACAACGTAATTGTGTATGTATGCGCTTCATTCGCGCGACACAATCTCTTTCCCCTGTTCCTTTGGAACATAATAATCTAAATGATTTTGCTGAGACTAGTATAGCTAGTGTATGTATACAAAAATTTACAGGAAATAACAACTATATTATTAGTAAAGCATTAAACACAATAACGACAGCAGGCTACACGAGCACCGACTACAAAAGTCCTTGGCTACAACAAAATCTATAACAATGAGTAGTTGTTGTTTGTAGTAGAATTCTCTTAATACGCCAGTGTAGCCGCTTTCATGTATGTAATACTCTTAAATAGTGTTATTCTAATAATATGACAAGAAATCAATTCATTAGCTTGGAAATATAGTTTGTTGTGTCTTTTTGGTAATAAAACAGCATATTTTCAAGTTTACAATAATTGAATTTATTTATATTATACTTTCGACATTGCACCTACTCATTGTCGCTCACCAAAATAGAAATTAGTTTAATTTTGGCTACAGCTACAACGGTGGTCGGTAGTCGTGTGGCTATGTCGTCGCTAAAATAGTCATTCCCATATCATTGCGTGTATGCTAATATTGACAGGTTGTAGCTCGTAGCCTGCTGTCGTTATTGTGTTTAATGCCTAAAGTGTTGCCGTAAATGTTGTGAATGTTAAGCATGGAATAGGCGAACGTTGATATTTTTAATGTAAGCTATATGTAAGTTATCCTTAAATGTAAATGTTGCTACACTTATAGAACCCTTAAATATGTGTCATCTGTTTTTCAAATAAAGCAACAACAAATAATTATTTATACATAACGCAATTGTTATACATACAACATTGATGGCACTTCAATATGTTTATATATTTTGCCTTTGTGTTCAAAAAGTACGCATATTATATAAAAAGGTACTGATGGACAGCAAAAACTCCAACATATACAACTAATAGAACTGTGAGCCATTCCTTGTCACATATATAATAGCCTATATTGATATATAGATATTACAATATATATGAAATATTTTCTAATAAAACACATATGTATAAATTTTAATAATTGTAATAATTATATACAATTTTTAATACAAAATTTATTTAACGAAAGAATGAATTGTGTATCAATCAAAGTTTACAAAGGGAATGAATAAATATTTAAGTAAGTATATACATATTATTGAAGTTTAAATATTCATGTTTCTATGATTAATAATATACATTTGAATAAAATTCAATGCAACGAAGAACCACATAGAGACATTCGATATTTCGATGAAAACTAAACATATATTTAGAAACTTAAACATATAAAATACGTATATCAAGTCTATATATGTATATTGATCAACTAAACATATCAAAAGAGATATAAAGAGATATAAGTACCAAGACAGGCCTTTTGTGCACCCATCACTATCTTACAACTGTCACTTAACCTTAGAATGAAATTCTATTTTCTGCAGGTTGGGACGTTACGGCAACATTTTCTTACAGTGAAGTAAGTATTTACGCACCTTTCCATTTAAGAGGTTGGATCAGCTGACACATTTAACTTACATATAAAATTTCAACGTTCGCCTATTCCATGCTTTATGTGTTTTCCTTGACCTATTTCTAAACACAGTAACTTCACAGTTTTGTAAGCGCTTGTGTGTACAAAACAAGTAGAATATAAGGATAAAACACAACAATGAAGACAAGAGACGGCAAATCATAGAAAAGCAGTAGGTATACCAAACATATGCATAATTTTCCAACTGACATCGGTTGTATATACATATGTACATACATACATATCTATGCTAAGATTAAAACATTGAAACATGTTTTGAATGTTCTATGTCAGTTTTGATGTCTTACTTCATATATGTATGTATATTCTGACTCATTTTATATTACCTCAACATTGTGGTTAGTGAAGTTTTGATCTAGTATATTTTTGAAAAGAGAAATGGGTATACAGACTGCATATGATATTGTTGCGAATGCTTGTAAGCCAATTTTCTTGTGTTTCTACAGGGCCTTAACATTAATGTAGTACGTTATATATTATACAGAACCAAATCCTGGATTTCAAAACTTTGTGAATTGTTGTTGACAACATAGAATGATTTTTGCAGCTGTTGTGCCAGCGAGCTCATCCTGTGTGAATTTTCCTTCTTCCCAATTTTTCTAAAGCACTTTCTAATTTCTCAGAACCAAATATTAAAAGATTTTTCTTGGTGACGCTTATGGGCTATTTTCTTTAAAGTAGAAATACTAATATCAAAAGCTTACTTAAACTACCAATAGATGCCTTCGAGGCACTTTGGTAGTGTGAAATATATAACAGTTCATTATAAAACTATGCCAAGGAGTTCAATATATTTTTGCTCCAATAATTAACATATATTAAAAATCAATTATTTTTTTGTTTGTTTGTAAACAACCTATTTTATGCTTTGCGAAGCCTCAATTGTCTGTTAATAACTAAAATAATAAAAAATGTTTTCCAGGGATAGGAAATTAAAAGTTTTTTTCGGCACATTCGGTATATACGGTAATACATGTAATAATTAAAATATTTAAAAAGTTTAAGTTTTTCTTAAATGAAACCGCTTTATACATCAAGAAGATTTGCATTGACAAAAAATGTTTAAAAATTCAAATATCTTTTACAGGGTTGGGATATTTAAATTTCTTTTATACATTAACTTAAGCAACATGGCAACTGACGTTGTTTTTTTCTAAGTAAAATTATTTTATAATATAGGAAGAACAAATTTGGTATCAAAAACTAAAAATAAATCAAAATCTCGAATCCAGTGGTACATAAAAGTGACCAAAATGATTAAAAATTTTAAGTTTTTCTTAAATAAAACTATTTCATGCCACATTAAAAGATGCGTTGGTAAAAAAATACACTTAATAAAATTTCGCTCTCAGGGACGGGACATGTAAATTTTTTATTCATCAAAGTAACCAAAGAGACAACTACTCGTTATCTTACTATTTATAATATTTCTTAACTCAGGAAAAACAAATTTGTTTTCAGAATTTTAAAAATATCAAAATTTCGATTTCATTGTTGGACAACTACAATATTTTTAAATAAAACCGCTTAATACATTATGAAGATTTGCATTAGTAAAAATATATTAATATATAAAAATTTCTTTATCACTTAATATAATTAATTTCATAACTTTAACAGCAACTCGTTGGAGCTGTCTTGATTTCCTGTTAGTCTATGTCAATTTTCATTTCCAAATTTTCTTGATTGATTCTATTAAATAGTGTTTTTTTGTAATTTGAAAATCGAATGTAATCTAAATAGAGTTATATTAACAATTTAATTTAAATAGTGTAATAGTAAAGAAAAGGGAAAACTGAAAACTATATATACATATGTAACTATGCTACCGAATAACATTAAATAATGTTACAACATCCACCCTCTATCTCGAGAACCGTTCAACGTAAAAAAGATGCTTTAAACAAAATATGTAGGGAATCAAATCTTCTGCAATACTGATAATTACAAATGGCAAAAAAACCTATAGGGAAAACGAGATATCTGCAAAACATGTGAAAATACTATCTCCACAACCGTTATTCGTATAAAAAAATTTATTGCGCAGAACTTGCAGAGAATACAATATAAAAAGACCAAAAAACCTAAGGGAAACGAAATGTGTTTGAAAATAGTTGACTTTTGTACGAACTAGATCCGTTTTTATGCAAAGTCTAGTCGAAATCTCATAACTAGGATTCGGTTTTGCCATTAATATAGTTATGGACATTAAACAATCCTGAAACATTCTGTTGAATATAACAAGAGTAATAACTCCTTGGTCTAATGTATCAAGTATAAGTAAGTGATATATTAATGTAGATTTACATAAGCAACTAACTTTTGAGTTAATTTTTTCTATTATAAATGATGCTCCCGTTGTGAGAAAATCGAACTCTCTCGGCTGAACCGAATCAAACCTCGAACTATCTTAAAAAAATATCAAAAAAACCTTTTAGATATACATATAAGGACGACGTGGTCAACATGTGTGCTGTTTTGAAGAAATCTTTATTCGATCATTTGGATATATCATAACAGTAATTTTCATTGCATCGAAAGGATATTTTTGTAAAAAATAATCATCTAAATGATAGATGGGATTGTCCAACTGTTTATACTCATATACATACATATAAACAACGCTATTGTGAATATATGCATCCATGCTCTATATTCTTACGTATTATTATAATAATTTTTTATATGCTATAATAATAGTGATAATTGGAATTGATTTGGGATGAAGCTTCCATTTACTTTCTTTCAAAAGAGTATAATAATTATAGTCTCATACAATTTATATATTTATTTCGCTTTGAAACATACGAGACTGATTCATCTGGCATAACACCGGGAGAAGAACGGTTGTACCCCGTTTTGAAAAAATGAGTACTCACCAGATATCAATGTTTTGAAGTCCTGAGAGCCCATGACTATATATGTATGTATGAAATGAATTAAGCCAACTTGGTACATATATATATATATATATATATATATATATATATACATAATGATAGCTACTCCCACAATAGCTTCACTAACACCACTCTTGAACAGCTTCGACATTTCGTCAGGGTGGGCAGTCCTATCAGTATTATTCCTACGTTCCTTCCTATATATATATATATATATATATATATATATATAGATATAGTTTTTTTTTTTACAATACTTCCTTATTAAACTTCAATTGTAAAACATTATTTGTAATAAAAAATATTATTTGTTGAATTGCGTACCCAACTACATATACGTGTACATACATACATACATTTATAATGTTATTTAATCAGAGATCATCATTGTAGCATTAAAATATCAAAAATAAAACTTGTTTTTTAAAGAAATGGAAAAACTTGTCTTGAAACTTATATATGCATGTATGTATGTACATATGTATGCATAGTTTAATGCACTCAAAATCTAAAAAATTTAAAATTTTTAGTTCAATGAGCTGCTACATATGTATGTATGTATGTACTATATAGTTGGTTCCTTTTATAAAGCTGGAGGGACTTGTGTAAACTCCATTGAACAACAATGAAAAAGATACATATGCATGTATGTATTATGGATGTGTGCATCTCTCCATGAGTCTGTTTTGCTGCCTGGTCTTCGTTTATTTGGCGCAAAGAAGGTCGACTCCATTTAAAATGATCACAAGATGATGTAAACTATCAACGGTCTGATTATGTATATAAAACGATGTTTATGAAATTATTAAAATCATTTAAAAAACACTATATGGGTATGTATAGTACATACTTAAGCATATGTTTAATATATACATGCATGTGTATAGGGAAACAAACATGAACATGTACATATATGTACATATGTAGATAAATATCCCGTTGGAAAATAAAATGAATATTTTGTTTGTGTTTTGTTTTGAATTTTCCATATTCTTTCATATATTGATCTTAAAATGAGTTCTAATTGTTGTCTCAGTCAGCAATAGTTAGCCCAAAGTTAATATGAAATTAGATGAGTTTCCCACAGGGTAGTTTTAATACAATTATTACATATATGTATGATTCAATGTAGGTTCAGAAAACGGCTGCAAATTGTATCGAAAGATTCATCAATACATTCAATGAAGATGAATGAAATGTGAAACAATTAAATTGCTTTGCAGTGAGATGTTACGAATTTACGTTTTTATTATTCTCTTTTCTTTTCACAAGAGCATAAAAAACACAAGAGAATAAAAATATTTTACAGATATTAATATTCTTTACATCAATGTACTGCAATACAAAACTTCGTGTTAAACAGTTTGTATGTTTTTAATGAAAAGAATTTAGAAAACCTGTCATCTTCAGACTTAGTTCTTGAAAACAAGCACACTGGGCTGAAATATATATGGAACATGTTACACAAACTACTTGCCTACATATTATCCCTACCATGTCCAAATATCGGCAATATCAACTGCGTTTTTTGCGATTCGTTACCTTCGTCATTCATTGTATATAAAAAGCGTTAAGGTAAAATGATGAGTACAACGTTCTAACAGAAACCGGGTAAATAATGTTTATGAGCTGATATCGAATAGCAAAGCTTTTTAGCTACATTGAAAAAGTATCCAAAATGCCGCAAACTACTAAAAGAAGGGCGTATCTTGACAGTTCAGCCGCCAAAGGGTTTTGTTTGTCCTGTGTAGGTGCTCTTTAGGGAGTGTAAGGTTTTGTTTAGGGCTTCAAATAAGTGAATACACATTTGGGTCGAACAACTGACACAGCAGGGCTGGTATTTTTATGTTATATTTGAAGATGCTGGCTAATCTAGGCTGAATGGCAAGATCCACCGTTGTACAACGACCTCAATAATACTATAGCGGCGAGTAATATGGTAACATAGTCATGTTGTTTTTTGTAGGTATAATACCAAACAGTCAAAGTGCTACTACAAGATCATGCAACTTCGTAAGTATCGAATATATCATATTCGTCGCAAAATATTTTAAACTAAATAATATGTATTTACCTGTTCGCAAATTGTCTAAATTTCATTGCTCATATATGACGTTATTACATCCACAATGTCAAACTTTATTTTTTGAAGAGGTAAATGTTCTGTACATGGAAGGCCTGTGTCTAATTTTCCTACTTGATGTGAGAACTTTTCGCATCGAAAAAACTAACAATTATACTCTTCATAGAATAATATATTTGTTATTATCAAAATCTAATAAAAGTAGAATATATACCCTGAATCATCCTGTGACGACAATTCTTAGCGTTTTTGTGAATATCGTCTCTTTGTCTTGATTTTGTGAATGTTGAATATGAAACGTTAAAAATTGCTCAAAAGTAAAGGTTCAAATATCCGGTTTTGCGAATTAATACAAGACGAGCTGAAGGATGCTGAAAGGCTGATAGGTTACGGATAAAGAAAGCCTTTTTATACAAAGAGCAGCATGAATGCACTTTAATCTGGCATCACCAATACTATCATAGGCTTCATTGAATTATCCACCATCCACTAAATAACAAAATATCTTAATCAATGTTAGGAATCTAAACGAAACTTTAAAATAGCCCAGCTTTAGGCTCTAACCCTAAAGTTCATCCTTGAAATTGGAGATATGCAAATACTTGTACATGCAGAAATGGTATCGGGATATTAAAATGTTATATTGAAAAGTAGTAGTTAGGTTATCTGATTAATATCCAACTTCGGATAGAAGCATTTTGGCTCGTTTTTACAATGAAATTCCCAGATGTGTGACATTCATCCAATGCTACGCACCAACGAACAATGACGATGGTATTAAAAACGAGTTTTATGATTAGTTAAGTGCTACAGATTAATGGCCTGTATCGTATCATGTCATGGAACTGCGCAATAATAATAGTGGCGAACGCTTTATTGAATTTAGCCAAACATCGCAATAAGCGCAGAAGTTGGTCAGTTATTAACAGAATACATATATCAATACAATACAGAGACTCAAACTAGAAAATCTCTTTGTTGAAAGGCCAAACTGATATGACTAGGGGATATATTTTATAGAAATGGGGAAACCCATTTATGGAATAGACAACCCACAAGATACCTAGCACGGCAATAATACAACAAGTGTTTAGCAATAAAAGATGAAGATTCTAAGATATCAATAAAGTAGAGACCAAAATTTATCCAAATAAGCACCAAGAGAGGACATTGAGAGTTAACAGAATTCTACTATATATGATATAAAGATGAATGAATTCCGTATTGATAAAGTCGTTCAGGCTATAAATAAGCGTAAATGCATCAAAGTAGATGCCGGATATACATAAGTAGATTGTGTGTATGAAACATTTGGCAAACACAAAAAATAATAAATGGTATAAAAAGATTTTATATAAGATTTTTTATTTTTTGACATACAAATTTTAAAATTTCCGAGGCACCTATTTTGTTTTACTTTTTATAGAAACATATACAAAAATTACATATGTATGTATGCTTTATTGTACATATATTTACTTATAAGCAAAAAAAAAATCATTATAATAGTGCACAAATTTTATATATTAACATGACATGGATAAACGTAGAACTAAACTTCCTTTGGACGCAACAATTGGTGAGGGATCACTTTATTCAACACCGTATATGATTATAGCCATAATCAACCGAAAATCTTTTACAGGATCTACAGGCTGGCTTCCGGTCCCTTGTTATAGTTTTCTCTGTGGTACTGGAAGAAATACATTTTCGCTGACATCTTGACTTTGCTGATAGCAAAACTCTCACACACTCAAACTGATCACAAACTCTCAGATTGTGCGAATCAATGTTGACAGAGTAACTAAGTTTCTTGCCCCTGAAACAAAATTCACATGAACAACAATTACCTCGGTGAATTGTTTTATTACGCGAGCTCTGCATATATGAATTTTTGTTCGGAAAATAATTGGAAAATGCCAAAATAATGAAAAATCTAAATAATATAACAATTCTTGAAAATGTTTCCAAATAACACAACTTTTATGTGCCACTGTACTGAATATTGTATGATCCACGTTTGCGGTTATATGTCATTATAGTCACGTAAGTCAGTTTTGTTGTTGGATATATTTTAGTTATGTATGTATGTATATACATATTATTTTGGGTAGTCTCTCGTGTTTGTTCATGTAAGACCAGTCTGGAAAAAAACTGTTTGTTCAAAGTCACGAATGACTGACGAATATTGAAGAAAGCAAAGCATGTATGTTCATATATACACAAAATTAAATAATGTATCAATAGTTAGTTGTAGATATTTTATTTAACTAATGGTATAGAATCCATATGTAGTCAATACTGCCGGTATTCGTTTATACATACTGATGTAAAAGAAAAGAATGTCGTATTCAATTCAGGAAAGCAACAAGTTTCTTGAGTTGTTAATCTACTAAATAAAAGGGAATTGCCATTAAGTGAGAACGAGAAATGAAACATTTAAACAAAACCTACAAAACATATGTATGTATGTGACGACGCACCCATACATACATTACAACTACGAAGACGTGATTCATATATTAATTAAAATAAATAAATCGTTGTAAATTTAAAACAATTTTAACTTACATACAAATTTTTGAATTTGTCGGACCATAACTATATTAGAATGCATATATTGCTATAAAATGCTTCTTACGTTTTGAAATCCAAAAGGAATAAACTATTTCTAAAGCGTTTAACAATATATTATTTTATATAAAATTCAAGACTGCGAATTGTCTTATATATAAATTTGAAACAGTTTTTGATGCAAATAATTAATTAATTTGAAATTGTAGGAGTAGAATATTTAGCATATGTATCTTGTTTTATGATCATCAAACTAGTTCAGCGGCTAGTACTAACTCCGATACTATTTCATCAGTGTATTTTGTAAGTTCTTTCCCACTTTTAAGTGGTACTAACCAGCAGGAATATCAACTATTTATCCCATCCTTTTAACGAAGTATGGTATGCGAATTTCTAAGTCCTGAATCAAGAGTGATTATTAGGTTAAGTTTCGTCTTTTGCTTATGATCAACACATATTATTAATCGAATATTTGATCTATGTATTTTGGAATTTTTGTACCGTTACTACAAAATGTTAAAGGAATGGATTTTTTAAGAACGTATTACATTATATATATATATATATATATATATATATATTTATGTATATATACATATATGTATACTTACATATATGTATACATATTTTAAAATTAATAGTAAACGTTTACAAATGAAAATATATGTAGTAGAAAATATGTTTGATGGTTTTAATTATGAAAACTTATAACCCAGTAAAAAATTGGATCATCCAAAGAGCAATCTTGGAGCGCTCCTTTGCGAGTAATGGATTACTCAATAAAACTCCGGACCTCATTGGATTTTTAACACAGACTGTCCGCAGAAACGTGTACTCCTTTTAAGCTCCTTATGGAATACTCCCTTCTATCTTGAAAATGACGACAGAGGGAGTAATCGTTTTTGTCTCCTAAAAGAGCATATAGAGAGAAAACATTCATTTCAAACGCGATCCGCAATTACCCAAGAAGCAAGCTTCTGATCAAAATTTTCCCTGATATTGTTTGAATTGATATCATAATGAACAACAAAGTTTTCCATTTGGCTACCTTTCATTGACTTTGTTAGGTCATTGACTTTGTTAGGATGCCTCATGTACACTTAAAATCTCCCGATTACAATTTGAGAATTTTTCAATTTCTTTTTCAAAAAGTCGTCTTAAATGACGCTTAGAAACTAAATTTTGACACATTTTTAAAAATTTATTACTATACCCGTACCTTTTCGCTTTATTTTTTTGAATAACACGTCTTTCATATTTTTTTATTGGGAAATGAAAAAACAAATACATATACATACATATAAAATTTTTGGAATTGTGTACGGAAAATAATCCTTGTGGATATTATAATCTCATATTAATATACAAGCATTACAAATTGCACATAATGTGAATAATAACATAAAATCACATAATATGGGCAATGTGATAATAACTTACTTTTATAGTAATAGGCTTAGTCGAGATCATACCGTGTTCAGACATACCTTTTAATTGCGCTAGTACGGCATTTTTCTCAATTAAGGCCTTAATTGACCTCAATTAGTAGTTAATTGTATCACTAATTGCAATTAAATTAAATTGACTCAATTAAAATGCTTGTCTGAACACGGTATTAATAACAGCTAATCAGCATTAGAATAACGGATGAACTTTTTATATACATAAACGTAGTATTCCGAACGTTGCTATAGTTTTTAGAGTTGATAGCATGATAAAAGAGAGCAAAGATAGGATATTTATTTAGTTAGAGGTGAAACTTCGAAGGAGAAAGTCATAAATAGCGTTTTAGAGAATCGATAGCATCAGAATATATCTTATATATAGGTTCCCATATTTCAGATGCATACAAAAACACAGGCTTGACGACTGACGTATACAGAGGTTTTATAACGCTTTAGCCCATCCATGCATAAAACTAAATAAACCTTTTGTCCTGTTTTCCGTTAAAGTCTTTACTGACGGATCTAAGAGGGGAATTAGTGTAGGCGTGGTTTTTACGTGGAGAACTTTAACGTAAAATCTTCTTTTAGGCTTCGGGATGGTTGCAGCATCCTGCAGGCCGTGCAGCTAGATAACTGAGGTGATATAAGATATCGAACGATATCTATATCTCTACCGCCAGTAAGGCGGTCATCTCTGCTAATAATGGTGTGTACAGCACATCCATAGCAGGGGTCGCATGCCGAATATCTTTAAATGAGATAGCGAGACACTCGGAGGTGAAACTTGTATGGGTATCGGTACATTCCGACTGTCCTGGCAACCTTATTGCTGACGGAATTGCCAGGGAAGGGACAGATCTGAACAACTCTATGATCTGGGGGAAAACGTGACCAACTGCCGCGTGGCAAGGGCCACGTGGCCCCTCTATGACCCAGCTTTATGGTACTGCGCTCCAGCTTATATATATATATATATATATATATATATTTATATATATATATATAGAAACTTATAAATGTTGTATATCTGTAGTATAAACTATTTAGTCAACCTGTACTCTTTCACGAAATTGAATAGAGGAAACACTGCACTAAAATTCCATTAAAAACAACGTGGCCAGGATGATTCATACAAATATGTGTACGTACGTTTGGATGACGCCATAAAATTTAAAACATCATCATTCTTTTCAGTGAGTGCGTTTTATCAAAACAGGATAAAACGTCATAAGTCGGTTTAAACACCTTCACATTTACACAGTAATGGTAGCAGCAACAAAATTATTCCACCATCATATACATCACACATACACATATACATATATAAAAAATATGTTCACCAAAAATGTGAATACATTTAAAGCCAATTGTACAAAGTGGTAACTACGCAACGAAAGAAATAGAAAAAAAAAATGTAATGACGCTGCAGCATATACTAAATGAGTACAGTTCAAACAATAAAGTGTTGCCACAAGATGAACTAAAACTATTTCGTAGGGGACATAAAATATTATCGATTGTGTTTAATTTACCTATAACTGACAATTTTTATATTTTCTAAGGGCTTGCTAAGACAAAAGAAGGGTAACTAACTATCATATATCAATCTCTTATATGGTATAAGTGAAGTTTATTTCGAAGAATCTTTGCGTTTTCCAGGAAGCCCTATACCAAATCAGTTCCGTATTGCGCTTATAAATTTACCATGAAACCTTTGTCGTTTTCGTAGATTTCGTTATGTGATATGCCTTTAAAAAAGTAAAGTTTTTAAATTGCAGCACATGTCACAAAATGCCATGTTTTTTCCACTTTTTATAATAACCATCGAAAACAATTAAAAGAGAAAATAATGAACTTTGCAAACCTTTAAGTAATAATATGCCCTCAACCATTAATATTTGAAACTATTACAGAGTATTTTTACATAAACTTGTTACTAAGTCTGTGCCGCAGATTCACTCTTCGTGCATAAATTTTGGATATTATAAGTGCTTCATAAAAACCACACTAACATGATTTTGTATTAATAAAATAATTAAAACGTTTACAATTATTTTAAATTAAATTACTGCGATCGAAATAAATTTTGATTAGATTTTTCAATATTTTGATTCGATTTTTCAGATTCTACCTTTTCCATTGATTCCCTAGACAGTAACTAAAGTCATCAAATGGTCTCAGACGATATATTTGTTTGGCCTTAATAGAAAGCAACTCAAATATACATCTCAGGTTCATGCAATGAGAAAAAATATTTAAAAAACGGCATAAATTAATGTTCACAGACTGAAATGGGTATTGGTTTAATATTTTCTGAATAAACATTCTACTGTCATGATTTCATTCCTACAAGTGGTACTGAAAAGGATTGAAAATTGTTGTTGCGGATGTTGACAACAAGATCCATAAAATATTCATCCGCTGACAATTTTTACATACTGTTTGTAGTGCATTTCAGGAATGTGAATGATGTGATTGAGGATTAACGACAAATGATTATAATATTTTTGGTTTGAAATATGCAATGTGGATGGGGACGAGATAAAGTGAATTCCACAACGAGCATTTCGTATAAAGATTTGAGGATATGTTTATCTACTACACAAACATTACTCATTTTCAACATTATTGGTCAGTAAGACGAACGGGACAATGTACGTCTCTCTAATAAATTTCAACTTGTAAAAACGAGAATTAACAAGGAGTTTGTCCATCAAACTCCAACATATGAGACGTGACGTAGGGGCTTCAAATCATGGAAGTGGCAGGTTTGTGAACATTAACACTGATTGATAGCATGAAATTTAGTAGAATGCTAGTTATGCCTGATATCATTCTGATATGCTCAAAGCTAGACTTGAAATCCGTTAAACATGGTATTTCCATACGAAGAAAAAATTGTTCTAACGTATGATATTGAATTAAGAACGAATCGTGATCAATATTTTTTTTACATTTTATATCAAATTAATCTTAATTTGCTATTATTAAATTAAAAGTAATTATTAATACTTGTAAAAACTATTATTAAATTAAAAGTAGATGATACAAAAATACCATAAGTTAACAAATAAAGGACAATCGGTAGTAAAATTGTAGAAATATAGCAGCAGTTAATACGTTGAGGGCAACTCGTAATGAAATAAAGAATGAAGTGGCATCAATTTACGAACAAAACGGTATAGGCAATCGTTAATTATATTTATAAATAAATAACAGCAAACGGTATCATAATAAAAACGATGCGCTATTTAAAATTGGTAACAGATTAAAAAGAGTGAGTAGTAGGTAATGAAATGATTCTAATCTCTTAGTAAGAGATTAATACCAACCGTTATCAAGGCAAGCACAAGCGGATTTAGCTCAATGGTATCAATTTTGATAGTTTTATACCGCTTCCTTCCCTCTATAATTTACATGCGTACAATTCGAAGAGTACTCCATGATATGGCATCATTGTGTAGTACATACATAACCAACACATACATATGTATGTATATAACATGCACTTCCTCACTGATTTTACGAAATCCAGCAGCTGGGTCTTTTATAACCAAAACTCGAAATTGAAGAAACACCAACAAGAAATATGAAACAAAGAGTAAAATACAGAGGTTTAAGTAATAGCTGAAGAGAAAATAGTCAATTTTATTGAACAGGAGAACTTACAGCAATCAAGAGCTTCTACTATTTATAATGGAGAGAGTGAGTTAAGCAAAACCGGCCATAACGCCATTAAAATACCAACACACAACTCTAAAATGTCAGTACAAGCCTGACATTTGAGTGTTTTACTTTAGTTAGTGTAAATAAAGATATACAGAAAAACAGCAAACAACATCGGCAAAGGCTTTAAAAAATTTGTGGCGTTTCGTTAATACAAAAATATCTCGAACAGAAATATGTGGCAGAAATTGTTATTACAATTCATATTATGGAGTGCTACTTTCAGCTCAGTCATGGCTATTAATTGTTATATATGTGATGCCTCGGACACAAACAATCCATTTCAATGCGGAGAATGGTTTGAACGTTTCGATGAACCCGATATACAGCCGCAAAATTGCTCAAACGTACACGATGCTAAGTTTTGTATTAAGCATGTGGGACGTTTTGAAGGTGGAATTGGGGCCAAGAGATTTTGTTCCTCTAAAGATTTGGGCAATTACTGTGATTATGTGCGCAACAAAGGTGATCGTATGGATTACAGGTCATGTATTTATACATGTAGCACCGATGGTTGTAATGGTGCATCTAGCGTACATTTTACACAACTACTAATGTCATCAACAGTAGGTGTGGTTATAGTGATTGCATTTATTAGAATCAAAAGCTTGTAGAGATAAGCAGAGCTCATAAGGAATGTATACATACCACATATTCCATATGAATACGTACATACATATGTACATACCTAAAACTATGTATGTACATGAGCATGTATTAAAACAATCTTCTTGACTATTAATATTTACTTTGCACGAAAGCATATTGGTTGAATATTTCAAATAAATCTCATCAAGTGTATACATTCCTTTTTATATCTGCTTAGTATTACATCAGAAACACATATTTTTAACCCAAATTTAAAATTAAGACTCGAATATTAAGGCTGCAATGAATAAAACAAAAATAGCTTTACTTAATTAGATAATAAGTGCCTTCGATTCAAAAGTAAAAATAGAAAAAACGTATCATGTAAACAAGTGTTTTGTTATATTTTGTTAATAAATTTTATTGTTCAACTTGAATTTTATGAGCTTAGCTTAATTAATGGAAGATTTCTTTGTTCGTTCATCTTCTAGAGAGTTCTAAGAGAGTAACACAGAGTATATAATATGATATTTTAAAATGGTAACACTACACGAGAGACTTGTTTTTACTACATTCCATATTCGCTTTATCTATGGATTTATAAAAAAATTACGGTGTGAGTGCTGCGGGTGCTTTAAATAATGGATGTCTTATCTACACTGTCGCGTCCTTTAATTTAGACTCTAAATTTTAGAG
Source organism: Linnaemya vulpina (assembly GCA_963675445.1). Classification (NCBI taxonomy): domain Eukaryota; kingdom Metazoa; phylum Arthropoda; class Insecta; order Diptera; family Tachinidae; genus Linnaemya; species Linnaemya vulpina. Next base: position 48,023,874 of record OY776280.1, on the reverse strand, counting down.
TATATAGAAGCGTAATTTTGTTGCACGCTGTTATTAAGCAGAGCTTCATATTGAGTCATTTAAACTGAGCAATCCTTAAACATTTTCATTGATTACCGATCTTTTTATACCTTACAGATAATTTTTTTTTTGCTTATAAATTGTGCGACATGTTATTTATTTGCTTTAAAGCCGATTTATTTATAATCTTGTCAGTTGAAGATAAGATTATATATTGTTTTGTATATCTTAATTTAGAAAGAGGTTGTTGTAAGTTTAAAGGCCAGTTAAAATAGAAATAGAAGTACAATTATTAGAATATACCTATGTCATTGGAATCAAACATATAAAATTCAGAGTTCTCCTAATGAAATTTTTGTTTAATATAGCGAACGATATTGACTACGAGGTTTCTACCGAAAGTTTTTGAATACATGGTGCACTATGTATATATGAAGAGTATAGGGTATTCCTCTGTAAACGTTAAGATAAAATTCCTCTCGTGAAACTTCGGCATTTAAGATTATTGAGATCAAAAACACGACCAAGTTGTTAATAATTAAAATAACATTCGAATATTACACAAACTTCCAACGTTTCAACAAATTTTTTCGTCCACAGTATTTTAGGGAGGTATTTCTGTTAATATCTACATCTCTTATTTGGATTAGAAGAGTAAAAATAAATTGCCTAGTTGGAAGTTCTCCTAAAACGTATATGTTATTTTAACCAGGGTAAGTGGTTTCGTCTAATACAAACACTGTGTACATATTAGCCTCAACATGAAATGGAGCACTACCGTCGATAAAGTAAAATTAATTAGAGCAAGAGGACACAATGCGAAACACAATAATGTTGTATGATGGTTACTACAACTAGCTTGGTTGACCTTATTAAGAGGAAAACGTTGGAATATCTGTTGTTTATTTGTATGTTTGAATTTATTTATTCTAAAGTTCCTTCCTCTGCTCCTTAATAATTTTTTCTTTGTTATATTAAACAGCAGGCTTGGAAGAAGTCGCCAAAAAATGCTAAAATGCTCTACGGCTAACAAAACAAGCTTCTTCAACTTATAGGCATAAGACATTTTAAATACTGGTATCTCCACAATTAAAACATTTTATCCTTTGGAGAATTCAAAAATGTTTGCTGTTATACTCGTACTTACATACATATACATATGTAGGCACTAAAAAATCGCCATAAAAAAAATTTTATATGGATGTATGTGGCTTAATGTTGCTTAGCGGTTGAGATATAACATACATATTTTTTATTTCAACGACGTTGTTTTTACACATTTTTATATACACACAAACTCACTTTTTAGTCTAATATGCTTATGGAGTATCAGCAAGTGATACTCTTTCGTTCTTATGCGCATATCACAGCCTCTTGATCATTTTGGTTCTGATTTTTTTCATTATTCCCAATACACGTTATATAGCTCCGCATGAATATGAATTTGTTATATTTTACTAGCACTAAAACTAAATTAAGGGATTCTGGAATGGTTTTAACGTATCACCTGTTGGATCCCTTTTTAATTATAATATTTTTAGGAACATGATAGTAAATCTTCTAAATGGAATTTATTTTTTCCAAGAGTTTAACGTACCGTAGTTCGAATTTCATATGGTGACAGTTCAATTCTTGAAATATCACTCTGTATAAATTCGTTAATCATGTTGTTTGGTCAAAAAACAGCGTTCATCTTCATTTTCCTCTAAATATATTTATTTCTCAATTCCCCTTCAATGAAGTCCATCTAAGATGTTACACACTTATGCTAGATTTTTCTGTAATCCTCGAAGCAGTTTTAATATACAGTTCAATATATTTTATGATATATATTACACTACCACATAACATTCGCAGCATAAAACGCTTTAATAAATTTTTTTTGTAGGACAATTTTAATTTATAAATATATACATATATCATACAACAATAGCGTTAAAACATTAAATGACATTTACATATATACATACATACATCTATAGAAGAGAAGTCAAGAAGCTTTCGCATATTTGTTTGCAACGTTTTTAAAAAATTCAACCTCAATCAAATTGAAATAAAATTCAATTATGTCTGCTTAGTTCATTAGTTATTTGTTAATTGGATTTACATATGAATTGAAACCACGATAAAACATAATTGTTACGATCAAAACCGATTCAATTCATAAAGGAAAGAAGAAAGTAAACAATTACATGCAAACCAAGAAACAAAAAACTACTTTGAATATACTATATGCGATTAAAGCACAGAAAAAATATACGCTAGAAAAATACAATAACTATGTCATATTCTCGCAAAGCAAAACATCCAATTTCGATTTATGTATATCTCCATTTAAACAAATAAATACCACGACAACCAAAAAAATAATACGTGCACAAATAGATATCGTAAATAAAAGAAGCTTCAGTTAGTTTGGAATATGAATTGTTATGTATTCACTACAATTGCTCAGTTAGTCCCAAATGGGAATTGGAGTACGAGTGGAAGTGAATTTATAGCCCGAATAATAGTTTTATTTCTACAATAATAAAATTTAAAAATTAATTATACTTCAATTGTATGCATTAAGTCGGCTATATGTAGTCGTTTCAGTCAATAGTTAGAGTTGTCAGTATAAAAATAAAAAGATCGTTTTACATGATCGAATTTAGATTGTCATACATTTACTTCATTTCAATTCGAATGTTACAGACGTATTTAAGTGGGAAGCTTTAGAAAAATCGATACAATACTTCACACATAATTACGTGCGGTAAAAATTAAAAAATAAGATCTAAAACAAAAAGAGAAACAAGTATATAATTTTGTATGAATACATATATAGCAGCGAGGTATTCGAACTTGATCTTATCCTAAGATATATATGAGAATAGCTTAAAATTTACTGAAAATCCAAGTTGAGCCGATCGGAACTAGTTCCTCTGATTTTGGGAACAATACCTACAGCTAATTATGTTTTCGTCCGGATACCTATAGCCAAAATCTTACTATTTATGTTATTTTTAGCTGATTTAAAAAAATAACAGATCAACGCATTTGAACTTTCAATTACTGATGGGCTTGTGAGAAAAATTAACCTAATAATCTCCTACATTGATTTCAAGACCACGCGCTTACCCAAAATTTTTGTTAACGTTCCTTACGTACGGCGAAAATAATTTTTAAATAACACGAAAACTCACAAAAAAGTTTGTACAAGCTTAGAAAAAAAAATATATATATACCTATATATATATATAAATAAGTTGCATTGTGTTAGTAATTGATGTTCTCCGGAATGCCTGAACCGATTTTATTTCTGCAAAGTTTATATGAAAGGTGACGTCAATACCAAGGTTTTTATGTATATATGGTTTTTATGTGTGTTGGTTATAAGTTATAGCCATCTTAGTGAACACTGCAATCATTTCGAAATATTTGAGTTATTATTTTGAAAAACTGAAATACAATTCATTTTTAAATTCATTACAATTCAATTTTAGTCAAACCATGAATTCAATTTATATACTTAGCTATTCTAAATCACAACTTCGGGGATCTATGAAATAAATTACATATAAATACATCACTAAAAATTTAAATACTTAAAAACATCATGCACAGCCCACGTCATATGCATGAGTACGCGAATAAGAAATCTGTTGAAGCTTTGGAAAAATCAATGAAAGATCTCCGAGATAACTCAGAGTTGTTTGGTGATGCGTTTTTATTGTCAGGCGATTTTAGGCAAACATTGCCCGTCATTTCTAGATCGACAGCTGCCGATGAAATTAACGCTTGCTTAAAGTCTTTATATTTATGGAATGATCCATCTGCTGATAAGTTCTCTAAGCAATTGCTGAAAATTGGGAATGGTGAATTGGTTGTTGATGACACTGGATTGATAAAAATGCCAAATGATTTTTGCCGTTTCGTACAGTCAACAAAATAATTGATTGAATGTGATTCACTAACATAGCACAACAATATACATGCCATGCATGGTTGAGTGCCAGAGCGCTTTTAGCGGCAAAGAACAAAGATGTCACTGAATTAAACATGGCTATACAATAAATGATTCCTGGCGAAGTGGTATTGCGCAAGTCTGTCTATACTGTTACCAATGAAGAAGATGTTGTGAATTATCCAACAGAATTTTTGAATTCGTTGGACTTACAAGGATTGCCTCCGCATAATCTCCAATTGAAAGTTGAAGCCCCTATTGTTATGCATCGCAATATCAGTCAACCAGGTTTGTGTAATGGTACAAGACTTGCTATTAAAAAGTTGATGGCTTATATAATTGAAGCTACTATTTTAACTGGAAAATTCAAAGGCGAAGATGTATTCATTCCGCGCATCCCAATGATTCCTTCTGATATACCATTTGAATTTCAACGACTTCCGTTTCCTGTTCGCCTTGCGTTTGCGATTACCATTAATAAGGCGCAAGGCCAATCCTTAGACATTTGTGAAGGGAATTTAGAGTATCCAGTTTTCTCACATGGACAGTTATATGTAACCTGTTCGCGCGTTGGCAAACCATCGGTTTTATAGATAAGAAATTAAAGAAAACTGTTTACAAATTGTCTGGTTTCACTTTACTTATGCCATCCATGTTAATATGAAACATACTCAAATACAATAGAATTTTGTTCTCTTGTCTTAAACAAGATATATTTCTATGATAAACATTGTTTTGACTTCGTATTACCATATGAAGTATTATTAACAGATATTCAGCATTTGACTACAGCTACGGCTGTAGCATATCCACCATTAATAGCTGAGAAGGCCTCCTTATTGTTGGAAACCATATATATTTATGGTATTCACATTATATGCTATTTAGTCATATTGTTCGATCAGTTTGAAAATATTTTTGGTGTACTGCTTTCAAGAAAGTTATTATATTATAGTACTCCCTCAGGTACTATGTTATTAGTTTTGTTATAAAATAGTTCACGACAGAGAAGGCCACTTACTGTTGATAAAACAATATATATTTGGGGTATTTACATAGTGCGCTCTTTGTCCATAAGGTCAGCTATTTTATTTTGTACATAAAAATTCATTTAGCATACTAAGTTATGACCTTAGGACATCAGTGTGAATCCTCCAACTGTATGATACAATATCTTACTTTGAATTTCTTCACGTATAAACATCTACCCAATCCCGATGCCTTAACAGATCCTACAGCATCCTGTGTTTCCTGTGTGCTGATATAATGTGCCAAAGAAAGGTTTTGGTATCCAATATTCAACGATATCAGGGATTTTCAAGTTCCGCACTGTTCGGATATAAAATGTGTGTCAATGCTCGAGTACACCTTAATGCACTCCTCTTCACCCCTGTCATCACTTAGGAGATCTTTTCAAAAGGTCTGCGATGTGTTTCTTTCTCCATCGAATTCTAAAACGTCAATATGCCATGTGAACCATATTGATCCTAGTTCTTTTGTATTTACAAATGGGCCCTAGAACTTTGTCCATACCTAATTTTTATTTAAATGGCAAATCTGCTGTTGTCAACAGACAACTGTCAGTTGACATCTGTATAAATTTGAACACGCTGCAATACATAGTATGCGTAATCTTACTAAACAGTGTTCCCATAATAATTTAGATTAATATGGCGAAGGTAATGCAGTTCGTATTGGAGTTGTCCCAGTTAGTTAAGTATTTATTTAATTTGTAGTATTTTATTGATTAAATTTTTGAAAAATTTTATAATATATTTATTGGGTGGTTAAGCAATGTATTTATTAACAGGTAAAATATTATTTAACCACACTGAAATGTATGGATTTGTCATGTCAGTATGAAAATGTTTGAGCTTTTACGTTTTGTATCTAGCATGAACAACCTAAGTTGTCATATCAATGAATTATATATATATATATATATATATATATATATATATATATATATTGTAAATCTTTATTGGATTGTTTTTTTTTATTTATTTACAAATTTTGTCTTTGGATGTCATATCCGTACAGACAGTTTAATAAATGTAATAACATATAGTAAAAAAAAAATATAGCATACAAACTTATTGATTGTTTAAGAAGATAATAATTTTACGTTTTACAACATGAGATTTTAGAGAAAAATCTATACTATTATAATACTTATTAAATTGACAACACATCCTTCTAAATGGGTCAGCATTTCCATAATTTGATCTGAAGTATTTAATTGACAGCAATTCAAAGTGTCGAGATGGACGATCAGGAACATTAAAAGAGATGTTGTCGAGCAGGAAAACAGAAAAAATATCACCATTAATTAAATTAAATATAAACGACACATTCAACATAGTCCTTCGGCTTTTAAGAGTTGGAAGTTTAATAAGATCAAGACGGCTAGTGGGATCTAATAGTGGCTAGGCAGATCTAATAGATTCCATTGTAGACCACGAAGGCAGAAGAACAAAAATTGCTTTTGTACAAATTCAATATAATTGTTGTGAGTCATACATATAGGATCCCAAACTAATAATATAATAATATAAGATAATAATTCACACTTATATGATTTCCTCTGTAGAAAGACATGTGTATACATTTTTTAAAGTTAAGTTCCATCAAATGTAAGTTATATTGATTGAAGCTTAGAAAAATCTTAACATCATCGGCATACATTAAAACATTGGAAACGTTAATCACGTCAGGAAGATCATTGATAAAAAGGGTAAATAGCAATGGTCCAAGATGAACCTTGTGGCACTCCGGATAAAACATCTATCGATTTAGACTTAACATTTTTGAAAAGGACACATTGTTTTCGATTTAATAAATACGATTCAATCCATTTGAGAGACAAATATGAAAACCCCAGTTTGTTGAGTTTTTTAAGAGCAGCTTATGGTTTACTTTGTCAAACGCCTTGCTAAAATCAGTGTATACAATATCAGTTTGCTTTCTTTGTACAAACTGATATTGTTGTAGTAGAGCAGCCTTTTCAAAAGCCATGTTGAGCAGGTGACAATAGTGATGACACATAATGAGAAATGCATTCTGTTACCATCATTTCAAAAAGTTTAGGAATAATACTTAGTTTAGCAATCCCTCGACAATTGGCGATATCGGACTTTGTACCAGATTTGTAAAACGGGACAATAAAAGACTTTTTCCAGACCTCAGGGAAATATCCATATTTTATTGACATATTAAAGATGCATGTTAGGGGTACGGCAAGAAATTCGGCACATCTTATTAAGCTGGGAATATTTTCAGGACCACTTTATATGAAAATTTTAGTTTTTAAACTTCAGAAACCTCGAAGAAGGGAATTGATATATTTTTATTATCAGATTGATGGTATGATGTAACACATGAACTATTATAATCAGCATTGGAATAGGTCGTGGAGAAAAAATCGGCAAACATGTTGCTTATTTTAATGACATCACTGGATTCACTGTCACGAAACTTCATAGCTGTTGGAAATACCGCAGATCTTCTTTTCGAGTTTACAAACTTAAACAACGCTTTGGGATTATGTTTAAAATCATTCCTCATCTTACTTAAATAATTAGCATAATAAAATTTATTCATTGAATAATATTCAGCTCGAGCAGTTACATATTTAGATTAATCAATATATCGGCCAGTTTTTTTGTAAACTTTATAAAGCTTGTTTTTTTTATTTTTAACTGTGGATAGATGTTTAGTGTTCCAGGGAGGACCAATAGGTATGCAACGAGATCGCTTAGGAATACACAAATCCATAGCAGAATACATTTTAGTATAAAAACGTTGTATAGTTTCGTCAAAACTAATACTTGGCGGCAAAAATAATTCATCCCAGTTTATATTATACAACAGGCTATTTAACAATTGGAAGTTTGCATTTTTAAAACACAGTACCTTATCATTTTTATCTGTGACTTTCGTGTTATCTGCAAAAGAAATTGGTAATTTTGAATATATTGTAGGGTGATATCGATCCTCCGGAGTTGTAATTGGCATAGAGCGCTTAACAATGATGTCCGAATGTTTATCTACAAATACTAAGTCCAATAATTTCGCAA
>OY776280.1:47980852-48008352 GCA_963675445.1 Linnaemya vulpina | reverse complement strand
AAATTCATCACATATACCAGCATATAGCACTTTTCAATAGAAAGAAAACATAGAAGAAGACACTTACTTATTAGGGGAGTTTATGAGATGTATAGAAATATATGTGCTTGACATCAAAATGAGGATGGAATCGTGAGCGATTTGTATCGCAATATCTCGTGAATGTAAACATATGTAAAACATGCTAACTCACGACAACAATGGCTTAGTTTTTTGAAATCCTTTACATATTTGAAGGATAAAATACAGTTTTTAATGAACAAACAGACAATTAAACATGTTCACTTCTTTGTCAGAGCTTTTGTATGGTATTCCGACTACGAGTATATCACCGATTTATATGCTAATTTTTTATATTTAAATAATATTTAGAGGTAAGGCGTATAGTATTGCCATTTGCAGCTTTCTTCTAACTCTGCAAATCATTAAAATGATTCTCATGATCTCACATGATAGAAAAAATACCTATTTCCGTATTAATATCGATATAACAGCTGATCAAGTGTCGACGGATTTGGGTAGTCATGCTGTTTACTCCACTTTCACATGATTGAAAAAAAAAACTATTTCAATGTGTTCATTATAGGATGAATTTTTATTTATTATAGAAAGAGGTGTTTACCGTATTAATATCGATAGAACTGCTGATCAAGTGTCTACGCAGTTGGGTAGTCTTCTGATTTCTTCGCGCTCTCCTGTACATGGTCAAGTAACTTTAAATATACATTGAAACAAATTGAGTTGTATTCCGTTTTCGGTCAGATATAAGTAGTTAGGAGATAAGATGGAGTGAGTTCAAGATCTGGAAGAATTGATCTGTTCATCACACTACGGTTTCGTTCCTAGAACATTCACTGTTCACCATTGTTTTTAGACACTTATGTCGCTATTTTTTAGAATCGCTTGTGATCATGCATCACATCTCCATTCACGCAAATTATTTAAGCAGTGGCCGTCTCTAACTTCTATGTACATGAAAGAAATATATAATGGTGGCTTCTTTTATTTTACTTTTACATTTTGCTTCCTGTTTCAGTATGTTGTTTTACTTTTGGATAATGTAAATTGAATTTATGCCATTCTCGCATACAGTAAATAAATATATAATTATAATAAATTTTATTTTATATGTATACATGAATTTTAACATTAAGAGAAGACACCGAAAATTGTGTACATATTCCAAATAGAGCATGTTTTGAGTAAATATTTATAAAAGGGTGGTTTCTGCCCGAACTTTACTTTTTGTTCTTATAAATTTTGAGTTGTTGTCACAGCAAATTTATGCCGTTAGGGAAACTTTGACTTCCGTAATGCAGACAATGTCACCACTTTTATTCGAAATTGTATCAATCCTTGAATAATTGAAAAAAATAACGATACAAGTTTTATAATATTTACATATCCATACATACACTATATGTGCAACTACATACATGCACATACATATATACTGAAATCATACGGAGCTTGTATGTCTGATTGAAGCAATGTAAGAAAATTCATCAGTTAAAAACAAATTGTTAAATACTAAATTTATAAAAGATAATCATTTCGTTTATTTTTTAATTTTATTTACTTGAAGTGGTGGCATACGAGTATTGTTATTATAAATAGATGATATTTATGTATCTAAATCATAATAAAATAATTATAAAATGCTGCCACAATAGCTGAAAAGTACAACTGCTTCCAAATATCCAAATTTTTTTTTAAACTTGTTGGTTTTCAAAAAAGACTAAAATGCTCCGGATAGTGCAGGTCTGATTCTCCTAATATCCAGAAATATTTACACTCCGTACTGATCGCATTTTAGCAATACACATGAATTGTCAAATATCAATTGTCAATAGAAATCAACGATATGGGAAACTGACAGCAGCAGTACGCCATTTTAAAATAAAAAATTACTTTAGTGTTTGCAAGAATACACTAAGTATGTATCCCGCATAGTGCCAATTTGCACGAAAAGCGTTCTCGTACATCAAAATTTGGTAAATGAGATATGTATATCTATATCCTCGTCTTGCACGAAACAGCTCCTATTCTTTCTTCAGGATAGATAATTTGTGCAAACAAAAAATTAAAAAGAGAAACATACAAGATCAAAACTTAATTTGGTGCAAAAAATGAGAAAGAATGGAAAGTTGTATTAAAATAGCCTTCAACGCATTATTATATATAAGAAATTAATTTCGATTGCAAATAACAAGTTTAGTTTCGTTTAGAAGAAAAAACTATTTTAGTCAATCTTCCAGTCAATAATATATTGAATACGGAATTCCCAATATAAAAATTTTTCTGTCCCCTTAGATCTCAATAAATTTTTATACTCCTTTTGAAGCATTTGGCTATATGAAGTTTTTATCGGATTTTTTATCGTATTTAAAATTATCCATAGACAACTTGATTCCGTCTAATATACATATATCTTTGCAAGCGCAAGCATGTAGCTTGAAACCGATTTTTATCCTAAAAAAGGGTGCTTCTCCTTCAGAATTTTGAATAGCGAAACATCTTGCTTGCAACATGATTTGGGTGCGAAGGTGGAAGGAGAGGCAACAGAATTAGTATTTATTATTAATAATAATTAATACTAATTTGAATAGCGGAAATGTTTATTTGGGCCTGTACAATTTTGTCTGTTAATCGGTAAACGTCATATCAACCAAGTGACTGCCGCCATTGTTGAAGCACATTTGCTCCAGTTTAATCGCATTGTATAACAATTTCTGATATATATCTAGTGCTAACTGTTGGGAGTCCTATCGTATATTCCCCCAATGATTAAGTGTTAAAAGGGGATACTACGCGCCTAGGAAATGCATCCTCCACAATATCGATTGCGACCTGTGCTGTGATTGCAGTGGCAATCACAATGTTGTGTTGAAACCAGATGCTCACCAAGCTTACCATGACAGTGTGGCGTTCTGTTAAATTCTATCTGTTAGGTTTTATTGCTTTCAAAAGAATAAGTGAATAATGTGAAAAATTGTAATACATGACGTTTTAAAGTATATCGGTTACTTTGATCTTTCTGTAAAAGTTATGTGAAGTGTTTAAGTATTGCCGTAATATAATTAACAATACATAATGCCAGATTTGTAAGCCCAAGCGATTTTTAACACGTTCACATATAACAGTATATCTCATTAAGTCCTCAAAAAAAAAAAAAAAAACACGGTGAACACTGAGCCACGCAGTTGCCTTTTCTGCATATAACGCTTTTTCGTCAGATTTTGAACAAAGATTTTCTTCACTGATGTTACCGTTGAAACGAAAACGTGCCTCGTGCTTATGATAATTTTCGACCGATTATTGATTAAAAAATCGACACAACTATTCCACGCTCTTGCAGAGTATAGGACTCCATTGTTTGTGTTCTGCAGCTGTCTAGTTCACACATATCAAATATAATTGACGTGAAACACCATTTGCATCATACGACAGAGTGATTAATTTTCCGTCACTCTAACAATTGATCTAACAATTGATATTTTAAGATCCATGGAACTTAGAAGAAGGAAGTATCATACTGCGCTCACTTTTTAATATATGTAATAAATATAATAAGGCAACTTAACATGATTGACCGTTAAACAATGCCACCAAATTCGCTTGCAAGCACATATCAATTCATGAACAAAGAATTATATTGTACATAAAGTAGGGTGTTTGCAGTTTTTGCTAACCACAGAGTCAATTCATGTGAGATTGTTTGTTTGTATAGATTCAAATCATCATGTTGACATTGACCGCAATCTGACAAATTTTTAACATATCAAAATACACATATATTATTTTAGCAACCAAAAAAGTTACTAAATAAATAAATAAAAATAATAACTCAATATAAATAGTGTGTGCAACTAGAACTTACTAAAAGTAAATGTCATTTCGTGTTAATAAAAAAAATGTATAAATATATGCATAATCAATACATTTTAATTAAAACAAACACAGAAAACGATTCACTATAACTTTTATGTAGAGTAACAGATTTATTTTTGCACAATATAAATATTAATGAAATATAATACAGAATATGTTAAAAGTATTTGCGGAGACAGTTAAATAATACAAAAAAATTCATCATTTTGTTTGTAATTGGTTAATGCATTCAATATTTTAACGCCAAATGAATTCATACATTTAAAATGAATGTTAAAAATTAATTTAAAAGCCTATTTTAATTTTCGACTTTTCAAAGTAAAAACGAAAAGGTAAAACAGTTTGCACTAGTCACATGCATAATAAAACATTTTTAACATATTTTCATTTATACAACTAAAATATATATATATATATATATATATATATATGTATATATACGTATATATATATATATATATATATATATATATATATATGTATGTATATATATATATATATATATATATATATATATATATATACATACAAAACTATAATACTTTAGTTTAGTGTAGTACATCAATATTCTTCTTAAAACTAAAAGGATATTTCAAAATTAATAGACCAAAATAAAGAAGGGATTATTTAGAAAATCCTAAATAACTTTAGATTGTAAGAAAGTGCATTGTTTATAGTTTAAGTGCATTTTTTCATATTTCCTAGTCAGCCTTAAACTGATGTCGGGAGTTAATGTACTATATGTCCATCTTCCCTTTTCAGTGGTTGAACAGCTTTCCTGCCACTTTTGTGGACATAAGTCTGTGTTATCCCTATTCATGATTTCTAAATCGATTTAGATTATACATGCAATGATAAAAGCAGCTTCTGCCAACACTGTTGAAAATGCACTACATACTCTTAAAGCAGCTAGCCTATACACAGGAGATACCAACCTTACATATGTGGAGTATCTGAGTGAATCATAATTGGTGTGCATATAGAACAATGCTTCTTATTTCTCCAGCAAGGAGCTTTCTCTGAAGGATACTTTCGCCCTCTTGTATACGACATAATCTGAAATAGCTCCAAGCAGGTTTTTGATGCATTCCATGTTATATATCGCAAGTGCTCACAAAAAGATAGCCGTGTGTCAATAATCACGCTTAGATATTTAGATATTTCAGAAATGACTTTGATTGTATACAACAGGTGCCAACATTCAGGGTAATAGTCTCTCTAGCCTTACGGCTACTAATCAAAACCGCTTCTGTTTCATGATCAGATAGAGGTAATCCTATTGAGGTGATTCAGGACTTTACTATATATGCACTGGCACTTGCAATGGTTTTTGCCTCTAATAATTCCTTGGCTTCACGCATTTACGCTATATCGTCTTTACTAGTTCAAGTAAACTCATTCTTAGTGTTCCTTCGTACTTTACTTTCCAAAACAATGGTCCAAGTATCGACCCTTGAGATCCTTCGTTTTTTTATGCATATAACTATATTATAGACCAATTCTCTATTTCGAAAATAATCTTGCAATATTCGAGCTAAAGCAGCAACAATACTAACACGGTTTGTTGTGTTGATCGCATTCTTTATATGTAACTTCATAACCACACAGCACTCGTTTCCGCATTTCCTCCAACTCTTCCCATAGATAGCACTAGCAGCAGTTTCTGCTACCATATTTATAGCATCCACTGTTGATCTTGCTTCCCTGAACCAAAATTGGTTGTCTGATAGGCCATGTCTGTCTTGAACGCACCTTCCAAGACTTCTGCACTTTACACACTAGCAAGTTCCCACATATACCTATCATAGGCCTAGCTGAGGGGTCATCTAGGCGTTTATGTCTTTGGGATTTAACACCATTTTTTTGAAAAATAGTTCACTTACTTCTCCGGACTTTGCTTGACGGAATGTTATAATACTATATTTGGAATACAGTCTGAGCCAGGTGCCTGTTTGTCTCTAAACAATGTGTTCGGTGTCAGTTATTGTAACCGAGGAAAAGTCTAAAATTTCGCTGAGAAAGTTGTGCTTCCATGGATGTGCCTCCTGACGAGGCAAGAGTTGGTCCACAATTTGCTCCAGGATTGGCCTTTCCCTCGATGGCACAGACATTTTCGTTCTTTGGTGACCAGCTTATATAAAAGACTCTAAGAATACACTGCCGCTTGCAGAGAATACACCTCTATAATTCTGTTTTTGTGCACTATTTTCTAACCTACCTTGAGCTCTTGTATGTTGCCATATTGTTATAAACCGTCCTGCATGATCTTCAAAAAGGGTGCAAATACTAATAGTGACCATGTTACCGGAATTGAATTGAAATTTCACATAAACTGATAATTTTTTTTTCCATATGTGGCTTAATGTGAAAAACTTGTAAACATCAATAAAAAATTATGTTTGTGTTTAAAGCTCCGAAATTATATATTTGACCAATTCGTGAAAAACTGCGTTAATCTCGTTGAAATTGGGGGATTTCTTTGAAAGTTTTAGCAGCCTTAAAATATTAGTGTTCTACCAAGATTTCGTTAAAGCACAACGATGCGGTTAAAATCAGAGTGAAGTTTCAGGGATGGCCTTCGCTTAGCTTTAACAATTTTCAAGTAGATTTATTTTTACAAAACTTTACAAGCAAAGATTTGTCGAGTAAAAATTTGCTCTGTCGTGGATAGACAACCGGCACTTTACTATCATAGTTTACAAATATCTAATTGTATATATTTCATTAAAATATATATTCACATAAAATATATATTTCATTGTATATATTTTAAATAAATGGTGTTAGAATTTAACACCATGACTGCGAAGATTACATATAATTGGTTCAATTGACATATGAATATTTGCTTGCTTTAAGTATATGTGACAACTTATAAAAGAATATAAAATTGCTAAACCGAATAAATGACATTTATGACATACATATACATATAAATTTAAAAAAAATTATATTCCAATTGTTTTATATGCGATCGAACAATAGCTTGCGACATTAGCGAACAAATAGTCAGTTCATTTCAATTTAGTTTTCAAACTATAGTAATCAAAATTTAAATTCCTATATCTATATAACTATTTATTTCATAAAGTATTTGCATAACTTAGCACATTCGAGACTACTAAACGTATTGCAGATTTCATATTACTTTTGTGAATTTCTCAATTTATGTACATACAACCTTACTTATTTTGTATCTTATGCAGAGTTCGCATTTCACAACTTTTTTAAAAAATTCAAATATTTCAAAGTCTTACATGTGTTAATTATTGTAGAAATTCATCAGTTTTGTTAAATAGCCTGTTGGCAATGGATGCAAGAACGTAGTTATTATATTAATCTTAGACAGCACGTAATTAATATTTATTGTTGTATTTTTAATTACTAATCTTATTTATAGTAAAATTTGTTAAGGCAGTGAAGAGTCGTCACATTTAAATTTAGGCAAATGCATTTGATTACAACGTCTCCTGGTGAAATTCTTTTCATACACATATATAACGCCTTAAGGGCTCACCAGGAGCAGTGAATTTTGCTGAAATAGTTTGCCGTTTAGATATATTAATGCACCGTTTTCATTCGTATACGGTTTTGCAAAGTTTTATTAAGAGCTTGAATTTCGAAATGTAATTAATTATGTTACGTACGGTGCAACATTTTTGTACATCATCTAATTGATTTGTTCGCATTAATAAACAATATATGAAATACTTTTATTTCGCTTTAAATGGATTAAGCAGTAGGTTTTTAACTAACAATTAAAATCAATAAATATTTTTTAAAATTAATTCTTACTTACACTTTATATCGACTCAAGCAAACGCTTATGCAAGGTAGATTGTAATACTTGTAATTCACAAATTGGATGACTTTTAATATGAAATATTTTTCAATCCAGTTTTTGCCTAGTTCAAGATCGTCATCTGCATTGCAATCATGTGGGTGCTACTGAAACTTCCATTATTTTATTTGCATAAATTTATGAATTTTCAAAATGTCTACTTATTTGTTTAATGGAGATCACTTTAAAAGGTTAAATATTTAGACTTAAGTTAAAATTTTTTTTTTTAATTTTAAATAATAAATAAATATATCTTGCTGATTTAATTACTCGTAGTTATAATTATATTAAAAATTATTATATACAAACGTACACAGGGTTAGGTCTTCATTAGGAGTACCGCAAGTCTAAAATTATTTTGCAACTGCTGCACTACTTTTACGTCTTATTATAAATTCTTAAAACGAACAAACAGAATCGTTCGACACTATTTATTTCAATTTTATTAGATAATTTGAAATCCGAGAGACCTGGGAAAAACTTCAAATAATAGAGAAGAGAAATATTTATTATTATGATTAACGTATGAAATCCAGTGAGCTTTACTTATCTTTTTGATAATTTCAGTTAAATCGATTTCCGTATTATGGGTATTGAAGCAACCTGCGGTATGAAAATCCGGTCCTTTTCTTGAATTTTTCTTTTGAGTTTATATTACTTTTTAATAGTAGCAGTTAATTATTTTAAAAGACTTTTTGCGTTATCATAATCATATTCATTCTGTCAAAACCTAGATTTTCAAGCAAATCATTGTCTTAATTTAATATATATATATATATATATATATATATATATATATATATATATAACAGCACATTTTCAATCATATATAATAATCCTTTCAGCCTCAATCAGAAAACCGGAACCAGAAGGAATCTTATTTAAGTACTTAAATAATATGTTTGAAAAAAGAAAATTTCCCTAACCATTTACTCGATCAATTAACCGCTAATCGAATATACCTAATTTTAAAATTGTCAAGTCGGGTAGTTATTAAGCAGTTATCCGAACAACTGTATTAACGCACCCAGAATCAATCGTCGAGTTCATAGTCAACACGTTAACTTAGCCAACAGCACCTTCATATGAGTTAATGTGGCAAAAATATTAAACTAAAAAATAATATATTACGGAACAAATTCTTTCAAATTAAACTAATATAAAAAATTTTGATATCTGTAGGAACCACATAATTTATAATTTATTTTTGTTTACACATATAATGACTCTATAGAATATAACCAAAATGTTACACCGAATCGGTCCTACGTTCCTTTAGTACTTTGGGACTCAGACCATAGAAAGAACCGCACAGAAATAAAATAATTACATATAATATTTAAGAGATTGAGTGTTTTGCAAAACACCAAATGGGTACCCCATGATTGATTTAAACGCATGCTATCAATAATAGTGCGACGTATATATTTAATACGATAATCAATGCCCACCTTAAAACAAACAGAAAATATTAGAGGCAATTTATAATTCCAGATATAAAATGCATAAATGGTGTTGTTTGTATATTATTTTCCGTCATTCTTCGCTAAATTTATAAACTATATACTATATGTAGTGTTCTGTCTTTTAATGAACATTAAACTCAAATAGTTATAGCCGAACGATTCCGTTTTAAAATCAGAGATCGTCAAAAGGTATACTTACATATATGTTTGACTTTAAGTCGAGGCAATAAAATTTTTAATTACTTTTTTGTGACACTGAAATGTTTATAAACACTATAAATATTTTCTCAAATACATAGATGCAAGAATAGTATGCTTTGAAAGATGATCAAAAAAATTCCAATTGAATAAATCTGGTAAATGGCAACTACCGGTGTCGATAAATTGGTTTGACAGTAGGGAGCGTGCAACTATATTAAAATGTATCTTCCATAATAAGCTAAATTTCCATACTTAGAGCGAAGGCGGTTCGCAAGCCATTAATGAATCGTACGATTTGACGTCTTTGCAAAGAATAATCAAAACTTGGGCTTTTCGAATCGTCCATGTATGCGCGACGAACATATGCCGGAAATATAATTAAAATGTGAATGTAATAAAATTATCTACGACATTTGAAAAAAAAATATTACATGTCATTACCCTGCAAGAATTTTATGAAAAAATTGATCATATTCGAGTCATTTATGACTCCTCTGCGCGATTAAAATAAGCATAAATGAGCTCATTTTCTGATCGTAAATGATTGTTTTTTCGGGAGAAAATGGTACCCTACCCGCGACTCTTCTTGAGGAGTCTTTTATGACCCGCTTTTCTGATCAGTCTCGACTCATTTATGACTCGTATTTTTAATCATTTGCGAGTATTTTTCGAGTCGTATTCTTTATTGTCGAAGAGTCTTTTGCGACTCATTTTTCAGTCCTATTTCTAATCTTTTGCGAATCATTTATGAGTCGTTTTTTAGTCGTATTTCTGATTGTGTTTTTACTATTTTTTCAGTCAGATTACAGAAAGATATATTTTTCTATTTATATTATGAAGTACTTCAGTTTATTAAAATAAAATTATTATGATATTATATAATAAATTAAAGAATTTTTAAATTTCATAATAAATGATATATAAATTAAATTATTGTTATGTAAAAAATAATATAAACATGTTTAGTAAAAAACATTACAGTAAAAACAGGAATTGAATTTATAAAATAATAGCTAGATAAGAAAAATATTATTCATTAATAACTTATTTTATAAATTTATTCGACCTTATTTTTTTATTATTAATTTATTAGGTTTATTCAAGCAAAAGGTCTATTATTTTTTATTTTATATATAAAAATTGTGTTTAGTAATCCAATATTTCGCTACTTCTTTGTGTAGCTTCTTCAGGGATATGTAATTTAAAATTAAATGTTTTTCTTTTTTCAATTTAACATATACAAACAAAAATTATTTGAATAAAATTTTTCAATTCACAAATACAAACAAAATATTTTTTGACAAATATATTAATTCATTTCGATTGCTGTATGTTTTATTATTGTATTTCCAATAAATTACTTTTTAAGCATTAGATCAAATAATTTTCGATTATTTTTTCAAGCGCGCAAGTGGTTAATCAGTGTTTAATCGTCAAAAGTACTCGAGGAAGACTCAGTTTGGTGGTTTTTTATAAAACAATCTTCCAAATGCTAGTAGGGTAATGTTTCTGTCTTGCTTTATCATGTTGAGCTCTTACGCAGCAAACAAAAAAAAAAAAAAAAACATGCGACTTAAATGATTTTACATCTTTAACTTGAGTATTGAACTCGAATTGTTTAATGCTTTTAGTTTGTCATGATACATTAAGAACATACTTAGTAATAACCCAATTTAAAGTTTTTCAAAGCAAAATAATATACAAATAAAGTTTATTGTACAAGCAGATTACTCTATCTGTTCGGTGATACTATAGACTTTAAAAACGATCAGTTAGAAAAATTAAGTTTTACCTGTTTTTGGTACAAAAGTGAAGTTATAAAATATGCCTTAAAAGTTTTTTTTACACACAATCTGATATATTGAATGACATTTACATATTATAATTATTAAGAATTTAAGATTTTGGGAGAAAGTGTCAAACTTTGGCCCCTTTTTAGTACGAAAAGTCAAAGGCTCTTTTTTTCGAACAAGTTTGAGTTAAAATTTAGCTTATTAAGTACGATAAACAATTCAAGCATTGGTTAAATTTACTTTTGATAAAAATGTTTTAATAAAGAAGACGTAGGTTTCTATTTAAATTTCAAATGGACATTATATGTAAACTTTTATTGAATATTTATATATTTAAAATTCTCTACTGTATGTACATAAAATCTAAAAAGGATAAAAATAACAATGTTTTGAAAAATTATTATTATATAAAAAATTTTAGTAAATATTTCTTCTAAATAGACTTGTTTTTCATTTTCTAGAAGTAGTTTAGCTTCTACATCTAATTGAACAGAGTCGGTTTCCATTTTTGTTGAATATTGGACATATAGGGGTCTGATGTACATAATAAAATATTAATCAGATCTTTATTAGAACAACATGTGGAAATTTTTCTTGTGTTGCGCTCGAGAAGGAATCTGTAGTCTATATATCCTTTTTCTTGCGTTTTTTTTCAGATAGATATCCTATTGGCAGCATATTGTGCTTAATTATTTGCTTCCCATGGTACAAAATTTTAGAGGCAGTGAATGACATAGATGTCCAAGACTATTTTTCGTTAAAAAGTTTAGCTGTTTTTTTTTCATATCCCTGCAGAAATTCATAAAGTACATAATCCGTTCTAAGTAAAAAGGAGTAGTTACAACATGGTCCGATGTAATGCAAACATGGACCAGTATGACAAAAAGAAAAGATATTTAACAATACTCGCAACAGATGATTAAAAAAATACAACTATATTTGTTTATATTCTGCAGGGTAATACTATGATATGGCTTCCAAACTAGATTCCTGTAGTAATCCATTGAGTAGTGACATGAACTAATTTCAAGACTAACCCTGTTTTAATAATGTGCGGAGTAGTTACTCGAACTAGTTTTTGGATTATTCTGACATAATGTGTTTTTGGACTACATGGTCCTCTCCTAGGATATTGTAATGTAAAATGCAGTATATTTTTGCATATGTTTGGATTGCTTATGGACTAGTCCTGGTCCCTTGTGAGTGCTCTTTACACGCGTGTAAGGAGTATTCTCGATTTCTGCAGGGAGTCTTAAATTTTTTTTGCATTTATTTCTCTGCTGCATGCTAGAACTTGTAATATAATGTTGAATCGCATTGTTAATCCCAAATCTACACCTGTGATACAATGCGGCAGTTTCTGTATCTGGATAAAATCTCTTTGCAGTGTTTCTATCGTTTGTATTTCCTTCTCCTTTCTTTGGCTGATCGATCATTAGAACTGGTTCTAAATATTTTTATTGAATGTGTTATATTCTTTCCTTCCTTTTTTCTTCATTTTCTCTATCTTCTTTTTCGCTCCGTTTCGCCTAACGTGCTAAAATCCAAATCATAGCCTAATTTGATAATTTGCTCCATGAAAGGTATTCCCGCATGAAGAGGGGACAATCCAAATCATCTTCTGGAAGGGGATGGCTTAATTTACTTGATGTCTTTTTGCATATAACGCAGTTTGACGATGCTTTTGTTTCAGTTAAGGCTTGTGCAATTTTTCCATCAATCATTGTGAGACACATTTTAAAATTTACTTCGATTTCCTGGTCATGAACTGTAAATACATCAGGTTGAGGGCATCAATTTAATTTTTTTTTTCTACTTCTTCAATTATGAAATTTTTTGTTTGTTTTAATGTAAATTTTATTCGTCCGCAATACCTTGTGGATGAGGGTATTTCATTTTTCCATACCACAATTTCTGTTGCTCTGCTGGTTGATGGCTCTAAGTCTGTGTTCATACGAGTCATGTTTTATTGACATGACTGCTAGTTCATTGGCGAGAGGGATGAGGGGAAAAGTAACGAGTACTCATGCGCATGTACTGTCAGTACGTTTTGCTTTCTCATTCGTAATTTTCAATTGGAAATATATTTTGGAGAACAGAAACTGCAGCATGCAGTATATAATAGGGGTAAGTTATACAACAACTAATTTACTTTATTTTAGGTAACAAAATATTTTTTTGACCAACCATACATGATTAAGAAATCGACTAACAATAATTAATGTTCTTTTTAAGAATTCACATATCCATCTGAAATCCGTCTTTCATAAAAGCGATTTGAAATAAAAATAATTCAAAAATGAGCATAACAGAAAACACATTTCTTACTGCAGAAATATTTGACATTGATCAGAAAAATTGCTCTGGTGCTTACGGTCGGATCGTGCTGGGTGTACAATGGGGCATAGCAGTGTAAATGAGAGTTTGAGCGATAAGATAGTACTAGTCTCTTTACGAACTTTAGAAATTATACTCTATTCAGTGGGAGGATTTACGAAAATTTGGAGCTTTACAAAAAAAATAGTTTCGAAAAGTTATAAACTTTTTTGCTACTAATATAGCTAACAATTTGGGCAATTATAAAAAATTTATTTTGTTTACAAATCTTTTAAAACAAAAAAGTTCATGTTGGAAAACTAAAAAAATTTTCTTATTTTAGCAAAATAATCAGAATTTTAATTTTGAATCAGCCTGTTCATTGTGATATAGTCATCATAAACTCTCGAATGAACTTTCCCATTTTTCAATTGGCGATTGTAAAAAAATGTGTTTTGGCCGCCTTCGCTTAAAATGGTCCAGTGTGCGCCGGCAATTCAAACAGTTCACTTTGTTCTGAATGGTTACTATAGTTACATGCGAAAGACTGAAGTCCTCAATGTATCGCGAGAGTGAAGTCGGACTGTAATATCATGTTGGTTTTTCTTTGTAATATTGAAATAAAATGTAGGTATGAAAAATGGTAATTTTTATAACGAAATAACATGGTCTGATGATTTTGTATAATATACCACATAAGGAGACCATGGTATACCATGTAATCCTTAGAAACTTAGTGCTGTATGTATTTCACACCTTCATGTATGTATGTTAAATTATGACCAGAAGTAAAACAACAGAGAAAAAAATTTATAATATTCCAGGAAGCAGTCTAAAATTTAAAGTCGAATAAAGTATATACCCGAACATTAACTGAACTTACTCTATGACAAATGGCCATTTTCTGAATGTTAATATATAAAAAATAGTACATTTTCTATACTTAGACAAGAATTAATATTCATGTTCAAATTCAAACCTACAAATTTACAAATTAATTTTAATGTGTATTAAACTCGTTTTTTAGTTAAAAGTGGAATATATAGAATAAATATTGTAATCATCGAGGCCGTTACGACGTCTCATCAGCGTTTTTGGTTCAATATTCCACTTCTAATGGTAGTGTTATCCGTCCTCAAAAAATACGAAATATAATAATAGCTAATACTTATATCGAGAAGACTACAACCTGTTTCTTGTATACATATATATAAATTTTATATTACCATCCATCTACATAACTAATGCGGTAAATTGAAATTCAAGGCCTGGCCAAAGGGAACATATGGTATGCATTGATAACAAGCATGTCTCTTAATGTGTTCTTCTTGTTTTATGGTCTTATGATTAATAAGGACCAATGCCTGGATGAAATATAGAACCAGCTGACAACGCAGAATAATTTGGGGAACGTACCTAAAAAACAAATAATATTAGTATCAGGTTGAAGGAAAAAAAAACAGTACGCATTAATCAATTTTTCAGGTATTGAATTGGAAATACATTTAATATGTTGACCAATATATTGACGGGAGCACACCAAAATAGTGGCCACTTATACAATTATATACGTCCATAGATAATAGAGTGTAAAAACAAAATTGTCTATGATGCAATATTTTGGGTTAAATTTCATATATGTATGATGTCAATGCACGAAATGATTTTAGCATTTTCTGTTTTATTATTATTATTATTATACCCTGCACAAGAAAGTGAAAGAGAGAGTGACCAAATTTAATGTTTTTCTTAAATAAATCTATTTTAGAAGTTGCCTTAGTAAAAAAGCTTCCAGGGATCGGAAATTGCAATCTTTTTATGCATAAAATTAACCAAAAAGGCAACTAAAGTCCTTTATTAACTAATTAAAACCATTTTTTAATTTAGAAAACACAAATTTGGTTTCAAAATTAAAAAAAAAAAATATCAAAATTTCTATTCCACGATTGGATAACTGCAATATTTTGTAATAAATAATAGTGACTAAGATGATTAAAAATTTTAATATTTTTTAAATAAAATTATTTCATGCGTCATAATAAGTTGCATTGGTAAATAACAAAAAGCAAATAAAAATTTCATTTTAGGGGTGGGAAATTGATTTTTTATACATAAAAGTAACCAAAAAGTCAACTAATTAGAACTATTATTTATAATTTATATATGTTAATAATTAGAACTATATTAACATATATAGCATAAGGGAAAAAAATTTTAAAAATTAAAATTTTGTTTCCAGGGGTGGGAAATTTTCAATATTTTTATTTATAAAAGTAAACAAAATATGCAACTGAAGTTGTTTTTTTTTTTCTAACTAAAACTATTTTATAAATATGAAAGCACAAAATTGGTACTTGAAAATATATTTAATGCCAGACGAACGTTGGTGAAGGCCGAATATAGCACTCTTACTTGTTGTTATTTTGTTTTTGTTAGAGATCGTTAGCAAACATAAACTTACTTGAACTCTTTTATTAAATATTATTATTAGACTACAACAGTTGATCATAAAATCGTTGGTTATATAGTTTTTGTTACTTCACAGTTCTATTCGTCATTTATATTATTTATTATTGTTTTCGAAAGCTTTAAATAACTCAAAAACGTTTGTAATACATTTGGTCAACTTAAATTTTTTAACCAATACGTTTTTTAAACCAATACGTTTGTTATTTAGGCGAGTTCATAAACTTATCATAATGCCTGAACGCATTTAATATTAAAAAAAAAATACAGTTACACATAAATAAATGAAGAAAAATCCTCAAATATATGATAGAAACTTAAAATTTTAATTATACCGAAATTTGACGAAGGGTACATAAAATTCGACTACACTTGTTGTATTAGCATAAACTTTATCTTTAAGTAAAAACTTTTTGACATATTCTGGTTCATTATTATGAGTCGAGACATTTGCATTTTCTAGTCATAATTTTGCGATTAGATAACAATTTAAGCTCTTATTGCTTTATTATATTTGAACCTTTTCGTTAAGAATGAAAGATCTTTCCTTTTCATTAATATAAGTTTAATTTATTTCAAATACATATAAAAAAAAAAAAATTTCTGAAGAAGTCACACAAAGGAGTCACGAAATATTGAAAAACAATTTTATAAGATAATAAAAATAAAGAGACCTTAAGCTTAATATATATTAGACAACATTATTAATCAAATATATATATATATATATATATATATATATATATGTATATATAAATATATATATATATATATATATATATATAAATATAAATATATATATATATATATATATATATATATATACATATTTTCAAACCAATTTGAATTGTATATATATCCAAACATATAAATAGATTTTAGGAAAATATATCTTATATCTGTCTCATACTGAGGAAAATGCTTCAATCGCAAATTGTATATATTTTCAAGATTAATCAACTTATTTCTTTTTATGAATTTGAATACGCAAGGAATTATCTAGGAAGTTTCCATCTATTGATTATTATTCATACCTTCCCCTGTACATCTGTCAACATTGTGAAAAATGTGTGGTTGCGAAACTAATGAAAGTGTTATATGACGAATGAATGTTACAACTGCACTGACGATATTATATATGGACATATTCAAAGCAAAGTTCACTTAGATGGAATTTTAATACGTTAATATATTTTTTATTTAATAAAATTATATTAAAAAAACTAAAATTCAAGGAAAAAAATTAATTTTACAATCGCCTAGTTTGTAATATTGAGAAAATCGTTTTAAGAACTAAACATTTATTTGCTTTGCTTATTTTAATGAAATTTCATTCTTATATATTTATCTATGTACCTATTATGATAATCTTCCCAGAAGCAAGTAATTAGTACAAAAATCTAAAATGAGATATATCTTCTTGTTGTCAGTGTTCCGCGATAGCTTGAAATCAGAGGTTAAAAACACCAAATCTAAATGATATGTATTAAACTAAAAATAATATTTGCATATAACACATCGATTATGTTTGCTGTAGTTTTATCAAAAACATATATAAAAAGAATTTAAAGTAAATAAGAAAAGGTTCGCGGTTAATACAATTCAAATTGGTTCGAAGCAAATTTTTTATACCAAAGTATATCGCTTTCTAAATGTCATGTAATATATCATACTAAAGGTTGTAAAAAGGGAAGATCAAATATGCCAAAAAAAAATTCAAAAAGAGTTCAAAACCTTGTATCGTTTATGATACCATGTTTAGTGCTTATATATCAGAACAAAAAATGGATTAAATTAACTTTTTAACTTAATATAGACTTGGTAATCTGCTATGTATAATATATCAAAAGAATAAACGTAAAAATACTTCTTTACTTGACTTCAAATGAGGTCAAGTGTCACGTTCTTGATTCTGGAAATTCCCATTTGCTCCTGTTCGATTAATTTCTATTTCTATTAGTAAAACACTTCGAGAAAGTTGATAAATGCAATGGGCGATTTGACTAAGGAATCGGGTAATATTTCGTGTATCGAATGCACCGTGCATCACATATTCTTCATAGCTTTTAGTAATAATAAAAAATTATGTGCATATATTGGAGAATTGTCGTTTTAAACTCTTCAATTTTAATCAATTGCAGTTTCTCTTTTCCCAAAATTGAATTTTTTAGTAAAATTTTTGAAAAAAAGAAACAGCACATAGTTAAAATTGAAGAGTTTAAAAAATTATATTATGTTGGAAATAAGATATTTTGGAATTTATCTTTATCCATCCTTGCTTAAGAAAATATATTTCAATATTAACACATTTAACTGTAGTTACCATAAATCCTTACAGACTAGGATAACAAAAATACTTCAAACTATATCATAGCAAACCAATAGTACTTGCGAAATTTCACAAGTCACAGATGTTTTGTCATATTAACAACTATTGCATAATACTAATATAATAAGGTATGAAATCAGATTTCTTTATGCTAAATTTGATAAAATAATCCTTCTGCATATTAAAATTTATATAATTAAGAAAAATGAAAACCAGTGTTTAAGTACTGTTGCAAGAGTAATTATATCGGCCAACCTAAGACTCTTATTAGGTATATGAAACGGTACAATACAAAACAGATAATGACAGTCAATAGAGCCATAAATAATATCAGTAAGTGCCGAGTAAATAATGCTGCGCTACTCCAAATTGCACAAACCAATCAACAAGCAAGTAAAGCAACGAGCGAGTACTAAAATCAATAAATACCTGTTGAAGTCCATAAGAACTCCAAATGACAATAGAATAATATATCTTGGGTCTTATATAAGAAGTTGGATACAAATTTCAATTTCAGAATAATTTCTTTTCTAGAGACATAGAATTTATAAAAATTAGCAGGAAACGACAACGAACTGTCACATATCATACGTAAATGAAGCATTGCGTAATTAACTAGGTGGCAGAATGAGGGTCACAAGTAGATACAACAATACAACAACATTGGTGTATTTGAATGTCAAAACAATGAGTTAATATTTAAATAATAAAAGCATAAGAAAAACAAAACATTTAAAATTGATGGAATATAATCACATATTGTGGAATAAAAATCATCTTTAAGATTCATCTTTATATAAAGCCAATAGGGTTAAAAATAATTATATCACATAGTGTGTAGAAAAACATAAGTATATATATAGTATATATATATATCTGGTATATATATATATATATATATATATATATATATATATATATATGTATATATATATATATATATATATATATATGTATATATATATATATATATATATATATATATATGTTTTGTTTAAATTTGGTTGCGTAAGCTACCAAAAGCACTTAACGTGGCGTTGACAGGGTCAACCATAACCGACATTAATGAATTAATTCAATTAGCTGACAGATTTACAATGGCGAGATTGTGTCAAGGGATATACCCAAACATCAATTGTTGAAAAAATTATGCATAATGTAACTACTTCCTTATGTGAGATTATAAACAAATTAACATTGGAAGTTAGTTCTCTTAAAAAAGAGTTAGAATATCGGACATCCCGATCTATGTATAGAAGAAATGGTTCACGTAGTCGGGTTAGGTCTCTAAACAGGAACTGGTTACGCCGATTTTATTACAGGTTTGGTACTAAAGCTAGAAGATGTGAGTCACCGTGGTCATTTTCTGATAATAGTGATAAATAAACAAATTGGGATCTTCCATTGTTGCAGCGACGAACATGGAAATGATAATTAGTTTTGATAACAATAACAAAATAAAATTTTTGATTGATAGTGGGGCTGAAATTTCTGTTTTGCCATCATCAAAGTTTAAATCTAATAATAAACGTTCAGATATAATTCTAATTGCAGCAAATGGATCAAATATTTTTACATTTGGAAAGAAAATGCTCAACTTAGATATCGGTCTTGGACGTGAATCCCCTTTATTTTTCTGGTTGCAGATATCTCTAAGCCCATTATTGGCGCTGACTTTCTTCACAAATATGGTCTTCTGATAGATGTGAAACATAAACGGTTAATCGACCCATTAACGAAATTGTCGGTAAACACATATTCAGATATATGCAAAGTTTCTCTTCCTAAATTATTTGCTATGAACTATTGAAACAATATCCTTCCTTAACATCAGAACCAGATTACTCAAAACCTATTAAGCATTCTACTATTCATAGATTAGCAACAAACGGGACTTGGCCCTTTTCAAAACCTAGACGTTTAAACCCTGTGAAGTATAAGGCAGCAAACACAGAATTCGATTTTCTTGTAAAATCTGGTATTTGTAGACCATCAAATTCGAACGTAGCTTCGCCTTTACATTTAGTTGAGAAAAAAGAGCCAAATGATTGGAGGCCATGCGGTGATTTTAGGAGACTAAATGTGGTAACAATACCAGATAGATATCCTTTACCCCATATTCAAGATTTAAATATAAATATGAGGAATAAAAGTGTATTTTCTAAATTAGATCTGGTTCGAGCATATCACCAAATACCAATGGCAGAAGAATATATATTTAAGACAGCTAGCACAACACCATTCGGAATGTTTGACTCTGCTGGAAAAAATTCTTAAATTTGAAACTGGTCAAGGTATATAAAATCTTGACAAAAAGAAATTGAAGCTCAACATTAAGAAAAACAAACAGAAAAATTGAGAAAGAATAAAATCATTAAAAATACTAAGAGGTGAATCAAGATAAAATTAAAAAAATCAAGATACAGCTGGTAAGGGCCTTAAATGCATTTACCCTTTTGGATGGAATTCTATATTTTGATGGTAAGCCAGAAGAATTACAGATATTTATTTCACATGTCGATGAATTGAGAAAACATGTTGAAGCAAATTTCATCAGTTATTCTATGTGAGGGTGATAAACAAGATAACAGGGAAAGCTAATGTAACGTTGATCAATAACAGAAACCCGACTAAATGGGACGAGGTAAAAATTGTTTTAAGAATTAATTTTAATATAACCGATAGCATAGAGAGTATTATAAATAAAATTAAAATCGCAGAAATTCGTAATAGTATAAATGAATTTTATGATTATTTATTAAATTTATTAACTAAACTCAAAAAATTTCAAAAATAATGAATGAACCAAAGTTAATTCTTTATTCCAGAAATCCTCAAACTTTATTGAAAGCGAAAGAAATTTTGGTTGAAACTGAATATTTCAACTATAAATGCACAAATTTGCAATCCGTTTCATCATTTTCTTATAATAATTATTAAAGATTCCAAAATAAATATTTAGATAATAATAACAATGATAGTAATAAATTTAAAAGCAGAGATTTTAATAGAAATAAAAATATAACAGCTATACCTCAATCTTTCTATAGAACAAACGGATTCCAAAGTAATAACCCCTCCTGTTCTAATCATAACAGAAGTTTGACGAGTTTTCCCAATTTGGAAACTAGATTTTCAAATAATCAATTCAGGAATGGACAGACAACAGAATTTAATTTGAATAAAAACAATGTGATACAAAACTCAAGACAGTTTTGTCAAAATAGTAATTATAAGAGAACAGATATGTCTAAAAACCGATGTCAAAAAGAAAATTTATATAAAAACAAAATAAGATACACTATCACATTAAAAGAATATATAGAAGAAAAGATGTTAGAATTTTTAAAATCAATTTTTCCTATAAAAGGAACAATAGCTGTGTTTTGTGATAATTTTGAATTATTTAAAAAATTCCAGGAATCATTGGTTCACTATTATTCGAATGAAGTTTATATGTTGCACCAAGTTATTGAAAGACATTTTCAATATAGCGACTCTTACTGAAATTATAGAACAGTATCATTGTGAAAAGAACCATAGAGGAATTGAGGAAACTTTTATAGAATTAAAAGACATAATTTACTATCCAAATTTAAAAGACGAAATTAATAAATTTATAAACAACTGCCTAATTTGTAACATGTGCAAATACGATAGGCAACTTATTAAAACAAAATATGTGTTACCGAAATACCAATAAAATCAAATGAAATAATTTATGTTGATATTTGGTTTTTGAATAAAACTATCTCATTTTTGACATGTATCGACAAATTAACAAAACATGTATCAATTCACCACTTAAATTATAGAAATTCGTTAACTATTGTAGAGACACTTCGAGAAAGATTTGCTATTTTAGGTATACCTTCCAAAATAATACCTGATAATGAATTTAATACTGCATGTATAAGACTATTTTTGAATACTGAAAAAGTTGATTTTCACTTTACTTCACCCAACACGCATACTGGTAACGCAGATATAGAACGTTATCACCTTACTTTAAACGAGCATATAAGGCTTTTTAAATTAGAAGATTACATTCTTCTAAGAATGTGCCTGAAAAAGCATTAGTTTTAAAATCAGTACAAATATATAATGATTCAGTACACAGTACAAGTGGTTATAAACCAAATGATCTGTTACACAATAAAGTGGATAAAAAGATTTGGCAGAAATTACACGATAATATTCACAATAAAAAGACTGAAAGGATTAAAAAAACGAACGAAAACAGACAAGAAATTCACGACTTTCAAAACAGAGAATTAGTTAAAAATCTCGGCTTTTACAATCTAATACAAAAACCTAAATACATTTTAAAAGATGTGAAAGAAAAGAACAAAACAAATTTTATAGACGAAAAGGGTCACAACAATGATTGAAAAATTATTAAAAGGATTTATAAATATCAAAATGATTTACCGGAGAAAAAGTTTGAGCGAAAACTAACTCGAAGAAATTATACTACAAGAAAAACCATTAAATTAAATATATTGTTTTGCATAAAACCATTGGAAATCAATAAGACTTCATAAACTCAAGCTTTCATATTTAAGATTTATATATATCATATCATGTAATTTTTGCAAGATTTTGTTTTTATAGAATATTTATGTTAATTTTAATACTTAAAAAAAAAAATATATATATATATATATATAATATGAAACTTATTTTTTTTTATTTTTTATTTCATATTATAATAGTACAATGACAATATGTCAAAAAATGAGTTTATTAAAATATATATATATATATATATATATATATATATATATATATACATATATATATATATATATATATATATATATATATATATATAGACTGGTTGGATGATATGTATTTATATATATATATATATATATATATATATTTATGTATAATCTACTAATCATGCTTTACATACATAAGTTGCTTTTTTATATAGATTATCATACTACGATGCAGAATTTATAGATGGATGGGATTCAATACTTCATACTATATTTGCCAATAGCTCTGCCGAGTTCTGACCAATATTGTAGTTATTAGATCCATTTATATAATCTACTTGTAAAATAGGTCTAAATCTATTGAGTATTTGAGTTGTCACATTAGTTCTATCTGAAAGAGGGTTTTGCAGTGCAAAGTCACGATGAAATCTTGCATTAAGAATTTCACTTCTTTAAGAAAACTTTGGGCCATTCTTCTGTATAGACGAATTAAATTTGATAAGTGAAGACGGAATTTAAGAAACTGACTAATTTACGCAAATCTTTCATATAACTCTTTTTCTAATATCAAATATTCCTTTTCAATAAATAATTTTCATTCAAATATCTTTCCAAACATAAATAGAATTCATCGACATTTGTCATTCAAAAATCACAACAAACGAAAATCCAATAGCAGGAAAAAATTGTTTACTTTCTTAACGCTGCCACTTAGTTAAGTACGCCCTGATATAAAGTTTTGAATTAAACAAGTATATACTATAGACTCAAACATGCACTGATACTCAAAGTCAAACAATAAAGCCAATAATTGTTGTTCGGCTTATTAAGCTCCATTTGCGGTATAAATAAACATGCGCTTCATTCTTAAAAATTTCACACAATCTTCACATAAAAAATTTCAGAAAAGGGTAACGAAGATCACTAATGAATAAGTAAAACAACGAACGTCCATGTACGTGTACTACTGTGGGATACACTTACCGTTTTCAAATAAATATTAGATGTACAACATTCAATACCAACAGAACATGTTCTATTGGATAACTAGGACTTAATTCATATCAGCAAGTTGGAATGGAAACTACATTATGAGAAATTCGGTATAAATTACGTGACCTTTCGAGGTTACTTGCACTTTTTTTAACAGACTATCCATTATTTCGTAATAAATACCTGGTAAAAAAATTATGCTATATACTAATTGAAAGTACTCTTCTACTAAATTATGTTTACACTTTAAGAGATAATGTGTTAATATATTAATGATTAAAATAAAATCTGAAAACGTGTACGAAGGTAACGGTCGTTACTACTGGTTGGTCGTTAAGAATGGTTCATATACGCTTATATTGCTTTTACGATCCTATATTATTAATAACTAAAAATGACTTAAAAAGCAGGGTGGCAAAGATTTGTGGTAAATCTGCACTTCATAAAAAACAGTAAAAAGTGTAAAATAATAAAATAAACAAAATATTTTTTTGCACAACTGCAAATAATTAGTAAAGTATTCGAAAATAGAAATTATGCTCTAATACACAAAATTTTAATATTAACAAGATAAGTATTTTTTATTGTTGCGATTTTCGATTTGATATAAAGTATTGATCATGTGATTAATTAATCAATCATTTTTTTCGGTTACCTAACGTAAGTCTAAACTAGTTCATTTGATGCAATTGAATTGGTTTCCATTACATTCTGAATTAAAAGGGAAACTAGTCCTCGACATCCCCAGTCTATACCTACCATGGCTAGACTGAAAATGGCTTGAAAATTTACCTGCAAGATTTTAAAAACTTTTCGGTGATTAATCGGTTAATTTATATGTATAAAAATTAAATGTACATAAGCAGAACGTCATAGCACTATTAATAATAATATAATATTCATATGTAATAGCGATTATTCAATTTTACTGCTAACAATAGCCTTATCTATTAGAGGCCTATCGACTTCATCTATTTTCATTGTTTCAAAATTACTGGGATAAAGACGAGACTGCGGCATTTCCTTGGCCAAATAGTCATTTATGCTATTATCGCATTGTTCATCTGGAAACTCGCTGGCTAAATGATGAATTACTTTCCTAAACAGAAATTCGGAAAGATTGCTTCGCAAGAAAAATAAAAACATCCAATTCGAAAAGTTGCATTTTTTAATAACCGCTGACAGTTCAGTTTCATCTAATTTCCCCGCTTTAGCACAATAAAGCGAATAACGAGTAAAGATGAGGCTGAAAACGGATTAAGTTAGAGATATAACACGAAAGAAATTCATCAAAAGTTGACATCAAGCCAGAACTAAGTGAACGACAGCTCCAACTTGTGTTTTACCATAATGGTTTAAGCTTTCATGGCAGAGAGTCAACTCTTGATTTGAAAAACAATATACATTTAATTTCATAAACTTACCTTTTATAAAAGAACAAAGTAAATACCCTCCATATTAGGCCCAAAATGGTAACGATCAATACGAACAAATACCAAAACCATAAAATCGTATAAATCTTCTCATTGATGATATTTAATGCCATCACGCACAAGGTATCGTGCGTTTGCAAAGAACCTGAAGCACCAAATTTATGAAAGTGACATTTCGTAACTTTAGGAAACACCACATCTAAAACATCCATTTGATCGGTCCAACTTTCACGTAGTACCTTGAGACCCAGACCATAAAATGCGCCACTCAAAAATAAATTTGTCAAATATATTTGTAATATAATGTTCAATAGATTGAGTATTTCGGCAAACACCATATGAGCACCCCATGATTGATTTAAACGCATGCGATCAATCATTGTACGACGAATGTTTTTAATGCGCGAATCCGTTTCATCCATTGATGGAATATTTAAATTGCCAATTTCAAGTGACTTGTGCTGCAGATACTTCGTAAGGCCTACCATTTTTAAGCCAACTACTAAAACCTTAATGCGGCCACCTTAAATAAAACAAGAAACCTAATATATAATGACTTCGTAGTATTTAAATTTTAATGCTTATAAAATTAACCGAATATATGTTGTAATAACATGTAAATGTTTGAAATTAAATTTTTATATATATTTTCAAGACTTTCAATCTCACATTTCATTGAGATTATGGAATTGACAATGGTTAGTTACTGAAGTCGCATTGGCTGTATCTTGTGGTATTTAATAGGCTCTGGTAAGTGCGTATTACAAACGAAGAACACTTGGAAGTTGTAGAATTTCATTACAAGATACTAAGATTCATGATCGGTTAAGAAAGTTCATTGAGTGGGAAATTGTGCATTCACAGCGATGTGAATGGCTGCCCCTACCGTGCAAAATGTGCACATTCCGCATAGCTCACGAAACAACGTAAGAATTGAGAGGCGAGACAGTTTATTTCACGTATTTTTGCGGTAGTATGTTAGAGCTCGTGTCTGTGGGGGCAAGCTCACATCGGTTGACGCACTCGAAATAATTCTTGAGCTATCAGTTAAAGCCAGCATATGAGGCGTAGCTGCGTTGAATCATAAAGATCGTTACATCGACTCTAATAAAGATTTCATACATTTCTCTAAATTTTATCAGTTTTTATCACAACAGCTTCACATTTATTGTAAAAATTAAACATTTATTGTAAAAATTAAAAATAAAATAAAAAAACACGGATAATACGAGTCTTTGAATAACAAAGAAAGCACAACCTAAAATGTTATTGTGATAAATAAAATGAAACTGTTTTGGTAACTTTAAACGATTTGTCTAAATTGACCCAAATAATTTGTAAATATGCAGGCAATATTAACTATTTTGGTATCTAAATATTTCCTGTCACCTATTAATTTAGAGGTGTTGTCTTGAAATGACGCAATATATCGGTATAATACATTAGATATCTTGCAAAACATAACATGACAGTACCTTTGCACCTTCTAAAAATCATAACAGAAACTGTAATTTTAAATAACACAACTTTTAAATAACAACTATGCTTTTGCACTTACTGTTTGTCAATAGCTCTATATGTATATGTTTGTGAAATTTTACAACAGCTGCAAATTGAACAAAACAAGCCGCGCTCTTAATTATTGCAATAAAAATATGAAATTCACTTAAAATAATATTACGCTGATGGATTTATGTAATTGTTCTATTCCTGCCGAAAACATTTATTTTATATTATAATATTATTTATCTACGTATTTCTTTTTCTTTGAACTTTTATGCTCTTCTTCAGGAAATATTCAGGTCGGTTGTCCACTTCTTAAAAAACTCCAGCGCTCAACGCAAACGTTTCTGAGGTCGAAAGTATACATACATATTACAATTTTATTATTTTGGTGTTTTGTTGTACTCATTTTGGTAATTCATATAAGGAATATCATATAAAATTTATTTGTTGGGTGCTTAAGTAATGTCTATATGCATTTCATTGGAGATTTTACCAAATCGTCAGAAGACTTCAACCACAGTTTTGAAAAGTTTCAAACCTC
>OY776280.1:47940852-47978352 GCA_963675445.1 Linnaemya vulpina | reverse complement strand
GCTACACTTCCATCATCAGATCTCATGTGTACTTTTGTTTATTAATTTGTTTGATAGCTTAGTTGAAAGTGATATTTGTACTAAATTCAATATTATCAAATTGATAAGAGAACTGTTGTAAAAGTTTTTGTTTATAACATACATATATAAATATTATATTATTAAGCATAAAAGTGTAACAATACTGTCCTAATTTTATTTATAATAAATATATATTTACTTATATAAAAGTCGTGATAGGATATGGAACTTAGGAGTTTTATCAA
This sequence comes from Linnaemya vulpina, assembly GCA_963675445.1. NCBI lineage: Eukaryota > Metazoa > Arthropoda > Insecta > Diptera > Tachinidae > Linnaemya > Linnaemya vulpina. The sequence goes on along the minus strand of OY776280.1, from coordinate 47,978,086 downwards.
ATTTTTGTAACGTGTGATCATACTTTTATAATACAACTTACTAGTGTAAAGGTTGATGTAAAAAAACAAAAGGTATTTATCACATTTGCGGGTATTGTATCAGTAATACATTTGATATGTTCACCTACATATTGACGGGAGCACACCAAAATAGTGGCCACTAATAATATTATAAAAGTCCAACGATAATGCAGTTTAAACACAATATTATCAATGGTGACACGTTTGGGATTAAATTTCAAAAAAGGTGTCACTGAACTGAATGTGCTCAACATATTTGCTTATTTTATTCTCTTTTAAATTGGAACACTTAAATAACTTGGTTTTATTCGTTGCAAATAAAAAATAAAACTTTAAAATTCAGCACATAAAATTATAAGGTTTTATATTACTTGTTTATACACTCTTAGTAGCATTCGTCGTTTTATTAATAACCTTAACAATTCTAAAATTGCTTAACGCGCGTTCTGCATAGCGATTTCTTCATAACGTTTGTAATACATCTCGTCAACTGAATATTTCTCTTTATTTCCTATCAGTACCTAACCCGCTTGTTAAATTTTTAATATTATTTTATAATAATATTTACTCTACATATTATTAAAAAAATAACAAAAACAAAAAAAACCTTAGTCTCGAGTTCTTTTTAACTTTTATCAGAACATTTAGCTTGTCCATGTATTTCTTTTTAATTTATAATACATTTTGTTCTTTTCATTTCAAGTTGATTTTTGAGTAACAATTTCATTATTGTCTTTGTTGAAAATGTTGAATGTGTTTTCCATTCGTATACTTGCGATAAGATAATTTTTCTTCAAGTGTAATTTGAGTAAAATGCTCTCATGTTGTATTTTAAAGAAAAAATGATATTAGATATTAATATAAATAATATATAGTACAACATAGAACGACGATTTTGGGAGCCACATGTTTATGGACGGACTAAATTGGTTGACGATATATACGTACGTCAAACTGTAAGACTTTCTTTCAAAGTTCAATAGAGTACAGTATTTAGGAATAAGAGAGTGGAAATTTATATATAATAACAAATACTCTCTTCGAAGTACTTTCTCATTAAGAATGGCAAACCAAATTCTAGACTACTTTTAGTTTCGCTTATCATGTGAATTCTGAACAATCTTCAATATAAGATATGATAGTTATCTGTGTACTTAGTTTTGACAACACATTTAAGTTAAAAATAATAAAAAATCTCGCTACTAATCTCACACGAGCAATATTTCTTGCGATAATGCAAACAAATTCGCCGGCAGAGCCGCGTCCTAAATTAGAAATGTTCTTGCTTGGATTTGTTTATAGGGAACGCGTACTTACATATATACATACATGTATAATAGAAAACAAAATTTAAAATTTTGTGAAAGAAGGTTGATAATTCCACTTATACATTTCATAGAATATATACTTAGTTAATTGTTTACAATCCACAGAAGGCATATACATAATAATATTAATTATTATATATTGTATATATCAACTTTTGCTGAAGTAATGCTTTCATTTTAACCATTTCATGTGTTTATATCAGTCGTTTTTTAACATGCAGTGTCTAAACATGCCATTGCAGTTCTCTAAACTGTTGTGTTCAGTACCATGCCTTTCGATTTATTTTAACCTTAAAAATAATTTTTGTAATCTGTTACATACAAACTGTACTTTTAAAGTCAAATATTGCGAAAGCAGTATGGCGCAATGGATTAACAAGAGGGTAAATCGAAAAGCTAAAAGTTTTTTACAGTAAATTTATTTGTATATATATATATATATATATATATATATATATATATATACATATATATATATATATATATATATGTATATACATATATATATATATATATATATATATGTATATATATATATATATATATATATAAGTATATTCATATATATATATATATATATATATATATATGTATACACACATATATATATATATATATATATATATATATATATATATATACATATATATTGATATGTACATATATCAAAAAATATGTTTTTCTAAACAAAATTGGACTATGTAATAAAAAGTTTGATATTTCAAATTAATATCATTAATTGAAATGTTATCAACAATAATAACTTTTGCAATAAAATCATGGTTAACTTTCAAATAATTCCATTGATTTTAATCGAAATAATTATGAATTTTATCTGTTCTAAAATTAAAATTTTTTATAAAATGTATGACTGATTTTCTGTATCTACTTAAAAGCATCTATTCAAACATCTTTTTATAAATTCCTTGAAAGTAATAACAACGACAATCAATACAAATGAAGCGTATGTGTTATGTGTTGTCATGTTCATTGTAAATATCATGCAGAGATAGATCTCTTTCAATTTATTCGACACTGTCTTCATATGTGGTTTTCAAACATTTATAATCGGCATTACATAAATTATGGTAAACCTTCAACATGTACATGACCTTTACATATATCGCCAAAGAGCTGTATACACATTTTTTACCTACCATATACTTATTTACCACAAAGTCGAAAGACGCGGGTTCTATGCTGCACTCTGTACGAAGATGAACGTGAACAGGTACCAAAACCTCCCCGCTGAACCAAATTAGAGCGACAGATATCCTAATATTAGTATGACGCGATCCGATATACCACGCAGATAGCATGCTTTCTAAAAGCTGAAGCGATTGTGGTTTGCCGGCAAGGGCCATGTCACCGGCCTGTTGAAGGTGCTGTCACTATCAGCCTTTCGGATGGTGCTCGCGCTTAATCACGTACACTCAACTTCATCTTCCTTTGTTGCTCAACAAAAGGAAGATGATTCTTTGTTCAGATATTTACTTGGTCGCCCTTTCGGGCGGTCCATCCATGAGATTGGGTGGTAAAGAAAAAAATGTATCTTCCCATCAGTCTCCATCTGACTTATAAACACGAATTTCAACTTCCATATTTCGAAAATGGTGCATTGCATGAGCAGGGATCGCCTCCTAAAGATGAGATTTTTTGGAAAACTAGTAGACGTGGCATCGGATTGGCAACCAATGATGCACAGATTAGTGAAGAATTCGCGTTGATAAACATCAAACAACTGGAGGAAACACATTGACAGATTTTGGAATTATTCCATACTATTTTTAATTTAATTTCTTTTTACAAAATTGAAAACTGTCATATAAGTAAGTGTATTTATAAATCATTTAAAACGATAAGTAGTAAATATTGTCACCATTATTTACTCTTTTTATTTGTATTATTGGTTGATTGTGATGACATGTAAAAATGCGTGGGTCAATTTTTATCACATATTCTGCGGTTCGCTGTCTCTCAAATATTTAATAAAAGCAAAAGTTCACAGCAGTTCCGACTGTTTGCAGTAATTTGTTGTTAACAACTTAATTTTAAGCTAAACGCATGGACGTGAAAGCGTGCTTGCTAAACAGTGTATACAAATATTTTTTTTTAATTTGAGTTAAAATGCTAAAAGCAAACATATATGCTTAAATAATATTGATACTGAAAATGCTTGTATTTATTTGTTTAATTTCTGCAAAAAAACCATCTCCAAAAAAAAAGTTGCTGACTTCGCTAAGCAACTAAATTTATTATATAAGCAGAGCATATTGTTTAAATAATATAATTTACTGTCCAAAAAAGTGTTATAATAAACTCGACGATCTAAGAACGTTTGCAGAGTTATTAACAGCAATGTTATGAAAATTGATATGGGAGACAGTTAACTTCATGCTAATTTTAACCGCAAATCTATAGAAGCCTGGTTTTTGTGATATTTTATTATTTAAGTTCTTTTAGCTGAAACACCATTATTTTAATTTTCAAGTCCACCGATTACCACGTTAGCAGTGACTGATATAGTTTTCGGTTATTATGAGAAAATCGAAAATACTAAATGATCAGCTATATAATTTTGGAGTTTTAAGAAACATTGTAAAATTTTTTGGTTCACGAGACCTTACGAAGGATTAACCTATTTTGAGTCGGTTCATGTTGCTTTTTACATTTCAACAGCTGAATAGTTTGTGGTTTCGACGGGCAAAAGCTGCTAAAAAATTGTTCTTAAAAAATTACTTTGAAATGTGCTTATCTAAATTCAGAATGCTACCAGTTTTGTATGATTCGGTTCAGTCGTTCATAAGCTATAAGCGGGTCACATACCTACACATACACTCGCACATATAAATAAATACTCCCGGACTTAGTCAGGAAAGCTTACTATGGCCTCAAAAGGTTGCCTGTTCTCATAACAGTGTAAAACCAATAAATCTTTAATTTTCCTAGTGGGAAAATTCACCATGCTAAGATATATATATTTTTTTGGATGCGTCATTCTGTCAATTTAAATATACACCATATTCTGATTGAGTTGGAAGTGCGGCAAGAAGGTACTCTGACAAGTATTTCTGCCGACCTCCTACTGTCAGGTCACTGCGGCGGTTGTTGTTTATTAATTGTATGCTTCATTGCAGCAAGTCTACATATTATAGAGATTATGCTTAAAGAAGCAGTGCTTAATAGGGTCAAATAAAGTAGTTCCCGAATGGGCCTCATGGCAGAGCTGGTTCTGAAAAGCTGGTCCGGCCTTTTGCTATATGGAAAGACGCTATACGGTTTGCTCAGATGACGGTTAGTCAACCTGAGCATCTAAAATAGACAGTACTACAATGTAATTCTTGTAACAGGTTAATAAAAGTGGTAATTATTCAACAGTTTTTCCCAGTTTTCAACAAATTAAAAAAAATGTGGTGTTGCGCAAAATCAATAATTTAATGGCCCAAAAGTTTTTTATTTTGATTGGTTTAGAATATTGTGGAATATTTTTTTTATATTTAAGCCAGTGGTTCCCACGAGTTATTGCTTCGCGGCCCCCTTGAGATATTTCCAAAAAGCCACGGCCCAACCAAATTTTTCTGCCAAATATAAATATATGTATACCTACATACCCAGAAAAATACTTTTTATAAGAAATAAACATAGTTCATAGCGAACAAAAAATAAAGAAGCATTAAAAACAAAACTAAAAGAAATAAAAAAGTTATTGTCCTTGAATCCTGGATGTTTTGTAAAGAGATTTTTTTACATTTTCGATGGCTTCATGCATTTATTGTAAAAGGTTTTAAAACAAATCACACGCTGTGGTAACATCTCATTATTGTTATTCAAAGGCGTAATTCCAAATTTAATATAATTTTAATCATATTGTCTTTTTTTAGAAGGCATTTAAAAAAAATAAGGTCGAATAAGTTTATTAAATACATTTTAAAAACTTTATTTTAAACCTACAAATAAAGAAAGCAACGGAAAACAACACAGCTTATACTGTCAAATTGACAACAAAACAGTATTGCTGACACACCAGTATCAATATACGATTATAGCGGTATAAAAATAGTTGCACCACGTGCACGAAAGGTGAATTTATACAGACGAAAGTTTTCTCTGTATGTATAATTTAAGGCTATGTTTAATCCAATTATAATATGTATTTCACATTCAATACAACATGTCAAACAGAAATACCAAAAAAATTATTATATCATTGAAAACCAAAAGAATAAAAAGTAGCAACAATATGCTTGGGTTCTTCGCGGCACTCCTAGAATGTCCGTATGGACCCCAGGGGGCCGTGGACCACCTCTTGGAAACCAGTGATTTAAACGACTTTCTGTTTTGTTAACCGTTGCCTTTATGCGGATTTGAAGTTTTGCATATCTTTTTGTGTTCAGGATACCAGAATGTAGTGCACGAATAAGTTTTTAAACCTCTGCGGTTTCGGCTGAATTACTCATAAGTAACTAAACAACATAAAATTTTTTTATGACATTAAATATGGTTAAAATATTATCTTTGTGTGTAATGAAAATCGGCAAGTAAGAAAAAAAATTTTATTACTAAATAAGACGTGCTCATTGAATTGACTATTTTAGAGAAATATTAGTCATAAAAACTAAGAACTCAGTTGGTACCGTAGTATTAGTATTTGAGAATTTATTTAAATCTGTTGACTCATTTTTTTTCTTCCTTTTAAAACAATTCAGTACAAAGGAAGCGATAAGAATTAAAGCAGCGTGTTGCGCACAGTAAGATAATGATTTTATTCATATATCATACATCCAATGCACTTAGAGCATTCCACTAATTTTCCGATAAATATTGGACTACACTCGATAAGTACTCCATGCATGTTTGAAATATGTATTAGTTCAACATGAAACTATACCACGCCCCATGTTAGAACCAATTAAATTGGTTATATTTAGATGAGAGGTGGCGTACTTAAACATTCAAATTTAATTTTCTTAGATGAGCTGCAAATTGTAGAGTAAATTTATTTCCAAACGGATTAAGTTGTAATTGCAATTTTTTTTCTAGTTAAGATCAGCAAAATCATCTGAAAATATTTCTATATTGTTTTCTTTTTTTGCAGCTTATGAAGAGTTCAGAACTTAATATAACCTATACGATGGGCAATATCGACAGCGATTGACACGATATTGTACTAAAGAGCGCAACTATGTATTATTACTGCAGCAAAAATTCGCCATCTGTCCCTCTCGAAACTATCCCTTCATTTTCATGGTTAAAGATCAATGCATGCGGGGGTCATCCATTCTCTGAATGCCGTTCTTAACTACACACAAAAATGGCAAGCAAACGAGATTCCTTGGAGTAACCAAAATACCGAAAGATAATTATTCACTACGCCTGCAGGATGCTGCACATCATTATCCATCTTTGAATAGCATCAGGCTGGGAGCTACCAGGCAATAGATAATAGTTGCGGACCAGCCCAGCTCACTTTGGACCCTATCAATTACTGCAATGAGAATGGAAATCGATAGTTATTAGTCGACTTTTAAAAAATAATAGTGTACAACCAGCTACTGAGGCATGTTGGTGCGCCGAAAAGGGCCTCCATTAAGTTGTAATTCCGCTTCGATACTTCCTCTACATATAAGTAATAATCGTGAGTTTGTCGATTTAAATATTAGATTTATTTAAAATGAAGAAAATGATATTATATAAGTCGCGTGACTGGTTACTTAGGTAGTATAATAATTTCGAGTTCAAAAACTCCTGATGAGAATACCTTCGAACAGTTTAAACTAATTTCTATGCGCTTAGTGAGACGTGATTTTAAAATTTTTTTTTTTTTCAATTTGTAATTCATCTTTATTTACATTTTATTTAGCATATAAACTTAAAATGTTCGAGATTTTACCAATAGATATTGCAACGAGTAATTCTTATAATAAAAATCTTGATATTAGTTGTTTAATTATAACTTTAGTCAAAGGAAAATAGGAAAAACCTTTATATTAAAAACATTTTAATGTAAAGCGGTAGAAAATGTACCCGGTATACCATGGAGTTATCTAAGGATAATACATGTATACACTCTATTTTCTACTTAATAATTAATTTTTGGAGCTTGTTCAGCTAAATCTATATATTCCCTTATCAGTGGATACGGGGAATTTTCAATTGTTTCATGATATTTACTGATGAGTTTTCTTATGAATTCGATAATTGGCTCGTATCCAGTTTCATTGTGGAGAAGTTGGGTTGGGTATCTCCAGCTTTTATTATTTATGATCTTAAGACATTTATTTGGAATGATTTGTAGTTTCTTCAAATGTGTTTTTGCTGCACTGTACCAAATAGGGCTTGCATAAGTTAAGATTAGTCTAATCACACTTTTAAACAGTAAATTTTTGTTCTTAAGAGAATATTAGTAGCGAATATTTATATATTATTCTCTTATTATTTGAAGATTATGGGGAATTTAACTGACGACTTCTGGAACCTATGGGAGAGATGACGCCGTCATTAGTAATATGGAATCAAATTTCCTGTCCGCATTGATTTTTAAATACTTATATTTTGTTTGGCAATCTGCAAAATCCTATCTTACAGTAAATTATTATTTGGTCACCATATATACATACATATTGTGTTGAGTGGGTCTCTTGCCTTTACTTTTTTTTTATCTTTAAGTGACTTGGCATTTCCTTTGCATGTATTTTCTTCTTTGTTCTCTGTTATCTCTCTACACACAAATCTCATTTTCCTTTTGCACATCTAAATAAGTTATTTTTCTATATTATAATGTTTGTAGCTGCAGTAGCTCAAGGCAGTAGTTCGTGAGAGGTCACGATTTGTTGAGTTTATGTTATGTCGTGATGTGTTGGAAATTTTGATGGATTTATTGGTTTCTTCTTCAAATATTAACTGTTGACTTATGTTTCAATTTATAGTTCTTTCATTATGCAATTTGTGATTAAATAGCTTCGTGTTTCTTGATACGCTAGGTAATATAAGGTGTTCCTAATATTTTCTGGTGTCCTCTTGTTATATATGTATATATGACTTCGATGATGTTCCTAAAGTAAATTTACATTATTTAAGTACTTAAGTAATAGCATATCTTTCAAACATTTCGTCGAATACACATACGTATGACAATATTCCTAAATATTAATATTAATATGAAAATATTAACAGTGCTGATTAAATATTAGAATATGTTCAAAGTGATCATAGAGGGTATTTTAGATAGTTAATGTGCGCAATATTCAATGGAGCTAATGCTTATAATCAAGAAGCCTATAACCAAAATTTTTTGGAATAACTTCATAAATAGGAAGCCTAATTAATTTGTGGTCATATATAGAAATTTTAATGCCATATTATATTTGAATTGAACCACATTTTTAGATTAAAATAAACCTTCCGATCCTACAGACATTATTTTATAAACATAATTCTTTTTTTACGATAAGAAGTTAAATTTTTATTTAAAGATGTATCACCATTTTGAATTAATTTTATTTTAATTGTTGTTGTCCAAAGAACTTTGAAAAGATCTCTTGACAAAATGTCTGTGATCAAGTGACGACATTGACACTTATCAAAGAAACTTGTTTGGAAGCAGAAGGTAATATTTTATCAACCTTTTTTAAAATAATTTACAAGAAAATAATTAACTAATTGCTCTTTTATCGTTATTTACGCATTTTTTAATGTTGTTTTATTTGAGTACCAAATAGATAAGGATATAAAGCATGTACTCATGGCTTTATATGTATATATGTATGTACACAATACAATTGCATTCATACATACATATTTTATTACGTTGAAACAATAAAACAGGCTTCTGTATATATTTTATTTGTAATACTAAGTTGCCAGTGTGACCATCATACTAAATAAGTTTTGCACTTTCAAATGAAAAATCGTGGCTTTAGTCTAAACTTGTTAGTGAATGAATCGTATATACAACTGTAAGAGGAAAATTAGGATACTGATATTTTACAAAAGATTATGACCCAGAACAGAAAATGTTTACAAATTTAACAAAAAATGTTTTTAATTCTTAAAAAATAAACGGAAAATATTTGACACAACAAGTAAATCAAGTCGGATTAAGATATATGATAGCAATTTCATTTTTGTCGGATAATATGAATTTAGTAGTTCGCATATGTACATACATAAGAAAGGTTATAAAATTTTACTAAACCATATAACAATAGGAAGCTTACGCATACAACAACATAAGAAAATATTTAAAAACTATGAACTTAAAAGAAGGCAAAAACTATGAACTTGAAAGAAGGATTAAATAAATAGTACTTTGGTAAACCAGAGATGTGTTTAAAATGTTTCCACTTTTATATATAGAATTTGTTTTTAAAAAGATCATGTGAAATAACGTTTTTAGCAACAACTTGTTATTCATAATCTAACTTTTATAAGTAAAATCTTCAGGTTGCAAGTAATGTTAAACAAATTAATTGTTATATACATTTAATGTTTAAAAGTGTTTTTATTGTATAATGAGACGATCCGTTGACAAGAAATCTACGAAACGTCGGGAAAAAGCTGTATTAATATATAATTTTTATTATCAGATCAGTAATATATCCCAAAATCCCCCAAAGGTATTATTTTAGAAGTAAATATGGCACACTAAATCATATAGAGTCATACATATAATGTTCTTTTTTTCTGCACGGTTGAATATTGAAATATGCAAACGCTAATAGTGTTTTTCCACGGAATAATATACATTTTCTCCAGTTCCGTATACAGATCAAACATAATAGTATTTTTATATATTATAGACAAATAGACAAACAGTCTTGTATATATTTTGAATACTCATTAAGCGTTTGGTTAGTACTTACATACTCCGTATTATAAGTATTACAATTAGGAAGAAGAACATAAACTATTAGCGTACAGAATTTTGGTTTTGTCCAAATTCTGAAATACATAAGCATATACAACATATAATATTTCTACAGTTTCTTATAAAACATAATTTTATTAAATTTATTGGGGGTATTACCAAATATGTATATATGTTTATATATATATATATATATATATATATATAAATATATATATATATATATATATATATATATATACATATATATATATATATATATATATATATATATATATATATATATACATATATATATATGTATATATATATATATATATAACCTTAAATAAAATAGAATAAATTGGTAGCGTGTTGTTGTTAACTCTTTTGGGTTTATAAATTTGGTTGCATATCTATGATTCAAATTTCATCTTTAAAAGTTTTTATATGAACGTAATTGTTTTTAAAGATCAATTGATATTTTAGCTTCTGCGGCAGAGAAACGTACATACACAAGTGTATATATTTAGCTGAAACGCAAAACCACTAATATTTTTAATATTTCATAGTAGAAATTATATATATTCTGTATTGAAAAATAAATGCAATTTCGTCTATCAAATAATGCTCTTCTATTTTGGAATAAAAAAAATAATTGGGGTATTCACAGCGAGTGCTACTTAGTCATAAAGCCATAATATTTAAGACCAGTTTAAAAAAGCTGTTGTGCTGCATATAAAAAAGTCAGGTATGTGTTTGTGTTGTCATAAAATAATTCTAGAGGTCTGAGTCGCCTAAAAATCTTTAGGCGAGACGTCAATGGTATATGCTTGCCGCCATTATGTATATATTATTAATTAATACTTGCATGTCTGTACATTAAGTCACACTTTTACAACAAAGTAATATTAAAAGAGCACTATATGGCAAAAACTATATGTATACACTCCACGAAAGATTTATAAGACCAAAATTATTTATCATGTAACTTCTAAAGCTTAATAACTAAGATCTAATTTTCTGGCTAAAATATTACTGACGACAAAACAAAGTTATATATAAAAGAAATATTTATTTTCATTTATTTCAAAGAGTGATAACAAAAATCATATTAGTACTTCACACGAAATATTTATAAGGCCAAAATAATAGTCATATATTTCGTGCTATTATTTTTGACTATAGTGTGAATCCCCCAAATAATATTTGAAGGTGTTGTGACAGACAATGGATGAAAATGTTGAGAAAGTAAGAAAAATTGTTAACGAAAGTCGTGGAACCACACTGCTGAGGATGTCAGCATATCATTTGTCTCACGTCAAGCAACTTTTCCGGATATTTCGACCATGAAGGGTGTAGAAATAAAATTCTCAATAAAATTGCTGACTTGACCAAAACCCTGTCGCATTATAGTCCTTCAAGAATTGTTGAATAATGTGAAAGGTGATCCAGATTTGCTTAAAGATGACATAACTGGAGACGAATAATGATTATATGACTAAGAATAGCGTAGGGAGCCCAAGCACACACTAAAAAGTACATATTGAAACTATTATGAAAGGGACGAAACACAAATTGAAAAGTAAATAAATATTGTTTGAGAAATATTAAAATTTACCTTATGGTTATACTAAAAGCAATTTATTTAGATTAACATTTTCAATTAAAATATAATTACTAAAGTTATGGGAAAGTATTTAACAAGAGGGTATGGTATTGTTTAAAAACTCTTTAATAAGAAACGTATTAACTAAACAGCATGCAATTACTTTTAACATATATAATATATTCAATTTCAGCGCACAGCTTCTAAATGAAATTAAGGAAAAAATTAATTTGAAATGAAATTGGATATATAATAAAGTCCTAACCAAAATTCAATCAAATGGAGAAAGTAAAAATAATCAATAAGCACAAGTGCTATAGATACAGTAAGTACAAAATACTTTAAGCCAAGTTCAGAAGGTATTTCTATTATTAGCCACCGTTCAGACGAAACTTATAGTAGACGGAATAAGGTATTAACTTGAGCTCAAATGGAACGACATTGTAAAGGTACGGTGACACTTTGTAGACATTTGCCCAAAAAAGCGTAACCACTAAAAACTAAAGAAAAATAGTTTCATTTAGATACATTTTTCTGAAGTAAAACAGTTTTATACATAATTAATAGTCACTGGAATAGAATCCACTATTATTGGAAACTTTTTAACTCAATACACACTTGTCTGAGTTAATATAAATTTCATTGGTATATATTATGGCTAGCTATTTTAGGCAAATACTTGGCCAGAAGTGTTTTATACAGCAAAAATGTCTGATATTTATTCTAAAACTTTTCGTGCGGCTTCTATTACAACATTTTCGATTTTGGATCTGACCTGATTCATGAACTTTGTGCCTGATTTCTGCAGCTGGCAAATAAGAAATACAATTATCCTTGTGGTGGTATTTTATGTATTCCTATCCGTAAAATAATTTGTTGATTGTTATATGAATCATACAACAAATCGAACCAGATTACAAAATTTTTCCATCCAAGACTTTCCAAAATTAGTTTAAGAGATATACATATAACGAATATATTGACCTGAAGTTTTTTTTTTCTAACTTGGCTTTAAGAATAACTAAGTCAAATTCTGTCCGATTAGCGAAGAGTTTTCTATTGTAGATTAAGAGCAAAAATTTTCGGTTAGAGTGTTCGGTGAACATGGAATTATATGCTCAAAATCACTTGAAATGTTGACAGTGTCATGCGGTGATTGTACTCTGAGTAAGAAATATGTTTTTCAAGTCGTACAAGCTTTCCAAAGTATATCAAGAACATGTGAATGATCATATTAACAACCAAATGTTGAGAAAGCGAAGAAAATTTTGAAATAATTTTCTCGGAAAACGCTGAAGTTTAACCAATAAATCAGTCACAACCAGCATGTATGCCAAATGCGACTTTATCATGATTCCGAGATCGAAGAAGATCATGATTGAGGATACTTATGTTTAGCAGACCTCGTTTTTAAGCGTGCATATCAAGAAAAATTTTAAAATTCAAAATTTTTGTTATTGAAACGATCACAGTGTTTCAAAATAGAACTATTGTTATAGGGAAAGTGGCTATTAACTATTACACAGCAAAGCAGTACAGCTCTAAGATATTAAGGGTAAAATAGTAATCTCTGATAAGTCCCAGCGTTGTCGTATGATTGTTTTCTTCTTGCCTTATATTTACTGCGAAAAATATTCCAACTAATATATGCTTAAACATTTCCAAAGAGATTATCTGAGTCTGTCGAAAACTGTCATATTAATATTGGAAAATACCAAAGAAGTATTTTAATTTCTGCGCATCCTGTTTATATAATCGTTAAATAAAAAAACATATTTTCTTCTACAGAAATGTATACAATATTTAATGAATTAACGACCCAAAACCTTAATCATATACTTCTTATCAGCAATTAATTTTTATCATAACGTCTTCTGAAAGTTACTTCACTTAGCTACCTTATTTAGTTTACTTATCTAGTCGATTTCTTATAGTTCGTCCCAATAATTATTTGGAAAGGAATTATTTGAAAAAGATAGTCTGAAATTTTTTTCCAATAAAATTTTTATTGAAAATAAATTTTACAAATGAAATTAATTTTTTGGTGGTTAAGCAGTTTCTAAATGCATTTCATTGATGAAGTAGACTTTAACTGCAAAACGACTCATCTTATATAAAGACTTTCATGTATCATTTGAGAAACATAAATGATTTTGAAAATCAGTTTTTAATACAAACCAAACTCAACCAATAATTTTTATTCGATATGAATCTATTTAATTTTTGTACACGATTGGATTGAAGTCTACTGCTGATTTGGCAAGGTTATAACGAACGGCATTGCTTAACCACCAACAAATAAATATCATTTGTAATAGAAGATCAAATAGTAAATTTCACGCAAGTAGTCTTTTTAAATCAGAAGAAAGGAAGAGAATATGATTAAGAATAATGAGAAGATACAAAATTAGTCAAATCCATTTTACTAACTACTGTCCTACTCTGTTTTTAAGTACATGTGATGTGTCTACGTCATTGGAACATGCTGATAATAAGGGAGATAATCATGCACTAATGCAGATCAAAAAAATTCAGTACCATATCAACTGGTTGCTATTTAAAATAATTAAAAAAACAATAACCGTTTGATTTTGAAACTTTTGGGATTTTTAATAGATAAAAATAAAAGATATTTTGATTATTTTGACACCTGAAAACTTTATAATCCAAAATATCGCAATTAATTGCTCACATTTTGTAAACTCATTTATTATTTACAAAAGTACATATAAAATTAGTAATTTATATAATCTAAATATTAAATATCTTTGTTTGCATTAATAAAATCGAATATCAGAAGCGAATATAAGAAAAATATAGTAGATTAAAGTAATAATCGATTAATTATGTACTGCCCTACACAGCCCAACTGTGGTCGTCTCTTGCTGGCTTATTTACAATTAACGTAATATAATAACTCAAAAATTTTACAGATATGAGTCACTTCAGTTTTGGTTTTTTTACGATCTTGTGTGTATTTATGTGCAGCGCGTGAGTTGTGCGTAAATGAATTAATTAATATTTATGTGTTTGTGAAATGTTGTTTCGAACTCTTTAATATAACTTTAATCGTGCTGATTCATTTTTCCCAAGTTTTATTTGAAAGGTTGAAATTGATCATAGAGGATTCTAGTTGCTATTGCAGATCGTCAGGGAAGCTTTGCCCAACATTTCTTAAAATATCTATAGATGTAATATCAAACATCTAACGAAATGAATAAGAAATTTCGAAAAGGCCAAAGTTTTATGCACATTCAATGTACATATTACATTTCAACTTGGTGGCAAACCAAATTGTCGCATATGGGTCTCACAAAATCCTGATACAGTTCTCGAAAAACCATTTGTGATTTGTGGTCAGGCGCACTATAGTTTTTCGTATACAAGAAAGGAAATACCGTCACTGCGGGTGCCTTGTGATACCAAACCGTGGTAACTGATTTTTTGTGGCTACAATTTGTTAACGTTGACATCAGCATAGTTTGGTTTTAGCATAAGGACGCCATAACCCGCACAGCCGTGCAAACCATTCAGTTATTGCATGGGATATTTCCCGTTCACATAACAACTCGATTTAGTGGTGTTAGTTAATTATTTAGTTCTTGATATTTAACGTTGCTGGACTATTCTCTCTGGATCCATTTGAAAACCCTAGCCAACCACAAACAGGTGACGCTCTGAGAGATAAACGAAAATTTGTTGCAAAGTATGATTTGAACGGACGTCTGCAAGTTCGGTTTATTTAGAAAAAGACAACAAATATTATTCGACTTTTGGAATAAATTTTATTCAAATAAAAAACCGTAGTTCGTTATTCAAACATTCGAAAAAATTTTTCCCAATGTTTTTTAATCTAAATTGTGAAATTTGACTGGTTTAATAAAGATATAAAAAATATTTGTTATATTAAATTATAAGTCTTACACTAGATATATATATATATATATATATATATATATATATATATATATTTACTAGCGAACCCCCTGCACACTTCGTAATGCAAAGAAGAAAATAAAAAAAATAATTCCAATTCATTTAAATCAGTGATAAACTGCTTTTATTGCAAACAACATTTTCGGTGTAAATATACAAAACCGATGGTTTGCCAACGCGCGAACACGCTACATAGAACTGTCCATGTGAGAAAACCGGATACATTAAATTCACTTCACAAATTTCTAAAGATTGGCCTTGCGCCTTATTAATGGTAATCGCAAACGCAAGGCGAACAGGAAACTGAAGTTGGTTAATTCATATGGTATATCAGACGGAATCATTGGGATACGTGGAATGAATACATCTTCCCCTTTTAATTTTCCATTTGAAATAGTAGCTTCAATTACATAAGCCATCAACCTTTTAATAGCAAGTCTTGTACCATTATAAAAACGGGGTCGATTGATATTCCGAAGCATAATAATAGTGGCTCCAACTTTATATTGGAGATTATGCGGAGGCAATCATGGTAAGCCCAACGACTTCAAAAATTCTGTTGGATAATTCACAACATCTCCTTCATTGGTAACAGTATCGATAGACTTGTACAACACCACTTCGCCAGGAATCCATGATTGCATAGTCATGTTTAATTCAGTAACATCTTTGTTCTTTGCCGCTAAAATTGCTCTGACACTCAACCATGCATAGCATGTATATTATTGTGCTGTTAGTGAAAACACATTCAATCAATTCCTCTTTTGGCGAATTGACGTTATCAATCCAGTGTCATCAATAGACATTGCAACATTCTTAATTTTCAGCAATTGCTTAGGGAACTTATCCACAGATGAATCATTCTGCAATTGAACACGAACGTTGGTATTGAGTTTTAATATTTTAACAAATCTCCATAAATATGAAGACCTTAAGCAAGCGTTAATTTCATCGGCAGCTGTCGATCTAGGAATGACGGGCAATGTTTGCCTAAGATTTGAGTTATCTCGAAGATCTTTCATTGTTCTTTCCAAAGCTTCAACAGATTTCTTATTCGCGTCCTCATGCATATGACGTAGGCTGTGCATGGACCGTGTATCATATTTTGCACAAAAACATCATACAATTCAGGATCAGTTATTTGATATTGAATTTCAGAACATATAACATTGTCAACTTCATGCGATGTGATTTTATTCACCAACCATATTGAAATGTGAGCGTGTGGCAAACCACGCTTTTGTCACTCCACAGAACACATCCAGCACTTCACTTCACCAAACACTTTAGATTTCACCCTAAAACCCATAAGCACTTTTAATTTCTGTTTAAAAACACGGCGGTCGGTAGGACTTTGGCCAGCGAATAAATTATCTTTAATGTCACTCCATTGCACGTAAATGTTATAAATAAATATCGTCGACCGTAATGACGCACATAAGTCATTGCATCCTGCGCGTACTCATGCATATGACGTGGGCTGTGCAAAATGTATTTAAATATTTAAGTTTTTAGTAATGTATTTACATGTAATTTATTTCATAGATGATTTAGAATAGCGAAGTATATAAATTAAATTAATGGAATGATTAAAATTTAATTGCAATGAATTTAAGAACGATTTGTATTTCAGTTTTTCAAAATATTAACTCAAATATTTCGAAATGGTTGCAGGGTTCACTAAAATGATCATGAACCAATACACATACAGAAGCCGTATAAACCTTGGTATTGATGTCACCTTTCATATAAATTTTGCAGAAAAAAAATCGGTTCACGCATTCCGGAGAACATCAATTACTAACACAATGCAACTTATTTTTATATATATAGAAAATATATATATATATATATATATATATATATGTACATTTATATATATATATATATATATATATATATATATATTCAAATATCCGAATTTTGAGAAACATTTACGAATGTTTTCTATTCTAAATCAACATATTATTTTGTTCGAAATCATATGAAAATATTAGAATATTTGAATAATGTGAACTTACGCAGAAAATAGTTTGAGATAGCTTCCCAAGAGCGGTTTGCAGTTTGAATGCGATCTTATGTCAATAAGTTAAGACAATAAGACATGGTTGCTAATTATAAAAATAAAATCTACAGAAAACTGTCTTTTGTGTTACAAATGTGAATACAGCTGGGATGGGTAATTACGCCTTCAGTTAACATCGACGTGAGCGTATTAGTCCACTCTTGTGTTGATTGTAGCCGCATTGTGTCAATGACCAAGGCATTGTACTGGAACACTACAGGCAGCGATTAACACCGTGATTGCCTTGAAGAGCAGAATACAGTAACGTGCAATAAATTGTATATTTTCTCATCTTTCTTAGCAATATTCCCTCCTTTTTAGTTCCATCAGAATGATATATAGGGGTCATTCCGTGGGTAAAGGACTAAAATAAGACATTCTATAATCTTTCATTAACCAAAATATCACCATGTGAATACAAAAATTATTTAATTCTATCTATAATGGGTTACAATTTTAGTGAAATATGGATACAATACTTATAAAACCGTTAACTAAACACAACTTAAGCACTATACAGTGATATATATATATATATATATATATGTATATATATATATATATATATATATATACATATATATATGTGAAGAAAACTTACGACATAATATCACTTAGATTTGAACAATATTTATTGTCATATGTTTGTTGGCTATGTATTGTTTTTAAGACTTCGGTAATAAAAAAATTGTTAGAAATTTGATCGATTTAAACAAGGTCAAAACAAGTAAAACTACATAGACTCTATACAAATATTTAGTACGGTTATGGTCGATTAACTTTTTTTTTTGGAAATAAATATCGTTAAACCACCAGACACTACCTACTACCACTACTGACATTATTCCATACATGTATTTCATAATAATAAACTTCAAATTTAGAAAATGAAAATAAAACTTGTGGTATGAGATAACATATTACTATATGCAATAATATCTTGCTCGATTTAATTAATTAATAATATAATGTATGTATTCAAGATGATACTAATGATTTTGCTAAGTTTTTTAAGCATTAAATCTATCAGTTTTTTTCGACTTCTGCTACTATATACGTAAAATATAACAATTATCAATAAACAGAACTAATTCCTTAAATATATCACGAATCCTTTCTGCCTGAAACAAATAAAAAAGTCTACGTGTTGTCACCGCCATTAACATTATTCGAAGTGGGGAATTAAATTAAATTAGGATATAAAGACTTATTCAATTAATTTTTAGCAATTATTGGAACATAATAATAGTTTTTTTAAAACTAGTTGTATATATTTCCATCTATAATAAATCTGAAAATTAACCGATAGCAATAAAATTACGCAATGATGCATTTAAATCGTTACTAAATAGTGTCAAGCTAAGTAAACTTTCTCGGCCCTATGCATACATATATACATATATATACATATATATATATATATATAGTGGCAATTTATATATATATATATATATATATACATATATATATATATATATATATATATATATATATATACAAACATATATATATATATATATATATATATATATATACATATATATATATATATATATATATATATATATATAAATAAAAGTGTACACGAATATACATATATGCATACATATATATACTTGTCTAAAGACAATGTAAGATATTTTATTTGGGGTTCGTGCCACTTATCAGGTTATTTAATGAAATTATAAAACCACGTTTTTTATCTCTCAGAAATTGTGAAATATATTTTTTCTCTGTTATATTTTTCTTGGAACTTAAAATTTCTTTACTTGGGCGGTTATAGGAACACGTTTAACTTTACACAAAAGAAGATAAATTGTCACGAAACTATTTGATTGTTTACATTCGGAAATTCATTCAAAGGAAAATATGTAAATCTCTCTTTCTATATGGATGTAAATACATATGGATGTGTACATATATGGATGTGTACATATATAAAATTAAATTTCATACATCAAACACAAAACGTGATTTTTGTTGTTTGAAGAAGTCAATGGCTTAAACAGCATAATAAATTTCTTTTGCCATGTGTTTATTTGTTAATTCAAGAACTATTTGCCTAGAAATAAAGAAAAGAGCGTTGGTTTAGTGGCTTTGAAATAATATGGATGATAACTTGAGTGTCGAATAGTGGCAATTTAGATATGCCACTTTTTTAGATTTAAAATCGTATTGTAATATTTGGAGTATCCATACTGTAGTCACAAAGTCATAATTCATTAAATAATAGCAAGAACTATATGACTAGTGTGAGCAACCCTTCATAACTTGGTCTGTATATATAAATTAGTTGGCATATACATACATATAAACTAAAACAGCTGGTGCCTGCTACGTAAGTTAAACGAGAAAAAGTTTCCACTTGTATATATTTAGTATTTGCGATTTGGTGAGGTTTTACTTTTTCTTATGTTATATAAAAATTTGATGTAGTATACAGACATGTAGGTATGAATAATTTTTAGCGAACACATACTATCGCCGTCTCGCTATTATATTATGATTTTTTTGTATGCAGCACAACAACAAATTTTTTAAACTGATCTAAAATATTATGACTTTATGAAATAATAGCGCACAGTGTGAATACCACAATTGTGTATTAACTGATACACCTTCCTAAAAGATGTTTGAGTAGCAAAAGCCAAATATATGTATAAATGAAGCTGACTCATATATTTACAATGTTAAGGTTGAAATTAACTATGCACATGGTTAAATTTGATTTTATGATACCTGATATTAATGACTGATATCTGATAATAATTGAAATGCAAACCAAATTTATTATATATATATATATATATATGTATATATATTTATTTATATATATATATATATATATATATATATTTATATATATATATATATATATATATATATATACATGTGTGTATATATATATATATATATATATATATATATTTATATATATATATATATATATATATATATATATACATGTATGTATATATATATATATATATATATATATAAATATATATATATATATATATATATATATATATACATATATTTATTTATATATATATATATATATATATATATATATATGTATATATATATATACATATATATACATATATATATATATATATATATATATATATATACATTTATATTATATGAATATATATATATATATATATATATATATATACATTTATATTATATGAATATATATATATATATATATATATATATATATATATACATATACATGACATTTGAAAATAACGGTTAATTTTTTTTATCAGACTTCATATATATATATATATATATATATATATATATATATTTTTTTTTTAAACAAACGTAAAATATAGGCAAATTTTGAACTTTGAGGTGCCATAACTCAGCCATTTCTTGTTTCATAAAAATTTGCAACATATCGGCGGAAAAGGCATTCAATTACCTTTTGAACGATATGCGATCGGACTTTTCGGTTGGGCTCCACAAGGTTTTGAGTGGGACCAGACACCGAAAAACACAAAATGACCGTTATCTAAAAAACGGTACTTAGGAAAAAAGTTATAGCATTTTTCGTGTTCAGGAGGTCCAAATTAACTTATCTAGGCATGTGGCGTTCTTGGTATTTTTTGGATGTAAACCAGTGTAATTAGTGGTACAAAATTATACAGGAATGTGGACAGAAGGAAAAATCATCGCGCTTGAAACGAAAGAGATACGAGCTAAAATAACTTTATCCAAACAAGAACTGTGTTAGGAAGTAGTTTAAATCACCATGTTTCCTAGTCAGCTATAATCTGATATGGGGTATTAGCGTATATGTTACTTTTCCATGGTTAAGCAGCGTTCCTGCATTTTCTGCAGACATATGTATGTCTAAGAGCGGCTTCGTCCAATGCTGTAGGAAATGCATTACATACTCCCAACGCAGCTAGCCTATACACATATAGAATAATGCTCATAACTACTCCAACGAAGTAGTTTCCTCTGAAGAGACTTTGGCCCAACAGGTGCCAACATTCAGGGTAATAGTTTCAAAAGCCTTACGACTACTAATCAAAAACTGCTTTAGTTTTATAATCAGCAAGAGTTAATGCTATTGATGTAATCTAGGCCTTTACTATATGTGCACTGGTACTTTCAATGTTTTTGCGTCTTTTGGCTACACACATACGCTATATCGTCTGCGAATCCTAATATACATATTTACTCTTTCAGTTAAACTCAATCTTAGTACTTCTTCGTACATTACTTGCCACAAAAAAAGGTGCAAATATCGATCCATGGGGAACTTCGTCACTACTCCTATGCTTTCTATGTTTTTTTTACATCTAACGTCACAAATACACAATACTTTTTTGTACCATTCCTCTAACTCTTCCCATAGGTAGCTCTACTACTGCTTCTTTCTACTGCTTTATTTATAGCACCCACTGTTGACCTTGCTTTCCTGAAGCCTAATTGGTTGTCTGATAGACTATATCTCTCTACACCACATCTGCCAAGTCTTCTGCAGATAACATTTTGTAGTGATTTCCTACATGATTCTATCATACACAGTTGCCGTTAAGATGAAGGTTCATCTAGGAGTTTGGGTGTTAACACCAACTTCTGTGTCTTCCATGCTTAAGCATGCATTTACTACTCTTAAGATATCTCGCGACACAGCTTGACGGATTCTTCTAATAGTATATTTGGAATAAAGTCTAAGCCCGGTTTGATCTCAGTTTTTGTAACCGAGGGAAGTCCAAAATTTCGCTGGAAGGGTTGTGCTCCCAAGTTGGTGCCTCCTGATATAGGAAGAATAGGTCTACCATTCCATTTACAGGGTTGCAACTGGTCTAGGCATATGAGTTCTTTGGTGACCAGCTTATATGCAAGACCCCAAAGATTATTATCTACCTCATCACAGATTTTAGGAAAACAATTCCGCTTCTTCCTAAGAATTGCAATTTTTAAGATCCCCCTCTTATCCCTATAAGTCTGTTGCTGTGCACTATTCTTTAAACTACCTCGATTTCTTATATATTGCCTTACGGTACTCAGCTCTCAAGCGAGCAATATCATTTTTCCACAAATGAACCGCTGGGTTCTTTGCGGATCCTTTCGGCTTTACCATAGATGCATCGCACAACCGCGTGATATGGTTTACCATTTCTACTGCCATATCTTCAGCTGAACCATTCAAGTCCATACCCTCCATGCAGATGGCAAATAAATTTTTAATCAAAGGTATTCACTTTCCATCCTGTCAAACTATGGGTATATCATCCTGCACATATATTATAATGGTACTGTGATCGCTGTCAGTATCAAGATCAGATACTCTCCTGTTTAAACGGTTTATGATGGTATTGCTGGCAAATGTAATGGCAATAACTGATCCACAATTTCCTCTTCTGATGGTTTCCTAATCTCCAGAACTGAAGAGTGCGACACTCAGCTCAGAAAGAGCTTCTAATAGAAGGCAATTCCTTTCAAGTCCTCTCATTGAAATCTCTTGCTATTATAACAAGAATTTTGGAGCAGCGTCCATGACTATGTTATTTAAACAACACGAAAGTCTTCAACAGAATACCTACGAGCAATATAGCAGCTGTTCAACTATATGACTGAAACAGTCGCCCGCATGTATCCATGTTATAGTGCTGACTTTTTCCGGTAGTACTGTTAAGGAACGGGTAGTCCATACAGCCGAAGTAACTTTATTATCAGCAACCAAATTTGCCGATAAAACTTTCTTATATGGCTCACTAATAAAGTTAATTATCAATAGAATAAAGTTGGAAATCAATAAAACATTATTTATTGCACAAATGGACTCTTAACACAATTGAAAAACTTAAAATAATTTCATGCACAACACTTGAAATACTTTGAATCATAAACAAAACATCAACATTGTTTTCTGAACAATGGCGATTTTTGTTTACATATTTCATGATGCTACACACTTTTTGCATAAGTTAATTGAAGTATTTAAGTCTGACTGTAAAACTGAAAGCGTATTTAAATAGACTTGAAATATTCATCAAAATTAACTAAATCGACATTTAAATAGCCACTGATTTATTGGGCATAAGTATAGCGATGCCTTCATTTAAATATCGTACATTTTGCTTAAGCAACACTTGTGCTGCTTAACAATCATTGAGATTTAGCTGTAACATGGGCATTTTGAAACTTAAGGAAAAACCAGAAAATTATTTTTCGTGCGAGGATGTACCTGAAAATCAAAAGTTTGAATCAACAAATTTCTGAAGATTTAGCTAATAGAAAAAGAAAATGACACGAAATTTTTAGACAAATTGTTATTGTTGTTTTATAAAATATATATAAAAAATTAAAGCAAATTTATTTAGTAAAAAAAATTGTGTTTTATTCCCATTTTATAAACTGGACAAGTTGATCACGTTTCAAATTACACGTTATGAAAACAAATAATATATATATATTTCTATAAGAAAATAATTTAAAACAATTCCGCAGCATTCCCTTGAAAAATTTAAGTTTTTTACACTAACAATACTTTGCCATATAATTTCCACCCGTTTGTGTTTGTGTTTACATTTATTTCGAGATATGACGTAGATCAGGGGTAATCATAAGGAAGCAAATTTTTTCAAATCGAATTCACACATATTCTTATTCTATTTTATTTATCTGAGACAAATTTTTGCTTACCTTTTTACTCGTTTTTCTCAAACGCACTGCGAGAAAAGTATTTATATTAAAAAAATGCTTTGTGAAAAATTGGAGTTCTGGTTCATAACCCGAGTTAAAAAAATCTTTGAGACAAAATCTTTTCAGATTTAGAACTTTTTTGTTCTAAAGAGCGCAAGAAATAGAACTCAATAAACTTAAAACATATACTTCTGTTGCGAAACTGCGACAAATATATAAACTATATTATATTGAGCTCTAAAATGAAGATAAGTTGAAGAAAAGAAACATTAAACATTTCAAAATATTTTAAAGTTATAAAAAGTGTTAAAGAATAATAAACTACATAACGTATGTATATCTGCTTTCAATAAATAGACAAAATTTATGGAAAAGTTGAAGTTCTTAATAAAATTAATTTAAGTTGTTTTCGCCAAAATTGGAATAACTAAAATTAATTCATTACAGTTAAAGAATTTACTTCAGATGTATCAGCTTCTTGAAAAGTTTTCAGTAAACACTGAGTTTTATTTTTAACTAAATCAACTAAATTAGTAACAACAAATTGTTTCTGCCAGTGTTTTTATCTGTTTCGCTCACTTAATTGCCCAGGAGACGTACAAAATAAACCATCAATCACATAGTTGTGTGCGTGCAGTTGTTGTTTTTCAGCTAAACGTACATTTTGTCAGCTCTGATTTATGAGAATCAAAAAATTTTGATATCTTCATTTGTCCGCTGATTTTTTGAACGTCTCCAAATCTGATTAACGAAAATAACATCATTTGCTTTGTTTTATTTGTCGTTTGACGACATGGAGAAGTGCGCGGATAAAGAAGTTTATTTTGCACTCTTAAAACACAATGCTGATTGACGAATTTATTTGTACGTCTCCGAAAAATCATCTAAACAACACTAACACGTTCTTACCGATTGATTTTGTACATCTCCTGCACACTTGAACCAACATTAGATTTATCTCTAACGTTGATGCGCAGAGGAAACAAGTTTTGGTTTATCTTATATTCTTTGTATCCTGGTTTGCAGTAAGAAGTTCGCTTGTGTGTGAGAGACACTATCAGAGAGGCTGTCAACTTGATATGTTCTTAACATGATTCAGTAGGTATATAATTCTTAGTGTACTCTCACATAGAGAGTGAGATAAATACTTTACATAGCAATTCTAATGAGTCTTTCCTTGCTCTTGGCCAATGAGTAGTTTTATCTCTTCTACGCTTTGGGTTCGCACCTGCAGAGACAGGGAAAATTATCTTATTATATCCCGTGTCTGCTTTACCCTTCCTAGCAGTTGCACTGCTTAATTCGTCTGACATTTGCATATACAACGCCTGTATTTCCCAAGATATCGAAACTATATCCTTCGATCTCGTCTTGAGAAAATCTAGCAGCTTTGCTATCTTTTCTCCTAGTTTAACAACTTTACTTGTCCATCACTAGTTATGGTACTAAAACTTCCCCTATCCGGAATGTTCACCTCATGATCACCGGCTTCTTCAGGAATGGATTTGGATTTTCCTTCTCTCCATTTCCTGAGCTTATCACGCCTGTTTTGATATTAATGTTTTTATTTTCCATTCAATTGAATGCAAACTCGCGATGAGATCCTGTGGGTCCCTTTGCAAGCAGTGAGGATCACAATGAGGGTTGACGAAAAGAGCTTATGGATCTAACCGCCAGAACCAAATCCATGCTAACCGAAAATGAGCAACGAACTTCATATGTAATTTGAGAGTTGTCAAGTTTTAACAGGACGGAAGCAGTAGTGACATAGCATCAGCGTCATTTCTGTGCAAATTCACTCATATATACTTAAGTCCCAGAACACCGCTTCCGCCAGCCCAGGGTTCGGCTAATTTAAATAGAATGCCATCATTAAGATCGTACTAGAGTCAGTCTTAATGTAAGGATTTTAAAGCCTCATCATAACAGGTCTTTTTTTGACATCCTTGTTCAACCCGTCATGAACCACGGGGTCGTTACTCCCCGTTATTCGTATAAATATCTATACATACCTATATATATGTATATATATATATATATATATATATATATATACATATATATATATATATATATATATATATGTATATATATATATATATATATATATATATATATATATATATGTATAGATATATCGGAGAGTACTCTGATGTTTTTAACATGCAGCATAAGTGAGCTAGTTTTCTTAACATTCATAACTTAACCGACCGAACTTTATGGTGGAAAATAACCAATCGATAGATGTTACAAAACAATACGATATAATTCAATATATTTGATTACAAAGGATACTTTTACTCTGTATTATAATTGCACAAAAAGATCTTAAAAAATCACAATATTACAGGAAACACCAAATAATTTTTTTAATTTGGTTACATTCAAATTTTAGCTTAATATACCAAATTAAAAGATATGTGCCACGTGCATAAGCAAATTATCTTTAAGGAAGACATAACACCTATGTATATGTGGCTTTTTGCACTTGGTTATGAAATCCACTAATGGATAGTATTGAGATGGCAGTTTAAGAATGATGAGGATATGTACCTCTTCTTGTACTCATATTAACTCTGTAAATATGTGTACAGTGCGCGCGGTGTATAGTGAACACTTTGTAATATGAAACATTGGGTATAGTGAACTCCTTATTTTTTACATTAGTTACTGTAAATAGTGGACAATGTTCACTATAAAGAGTAAACACAGTTTTTTTACAACGATTGACAGAAAAGGCAAGGTTTTTTACAATCCCGATATTTTTCTTATGTATAATGGTTTTTTTCATTCTTTTCTTAATTTAATACGCATCTATTGACATAGTAACTTCAGTTTTAAACTTGATGATAATTCCAACAACTTTGAATACATCTTAGTCTTATACAAATTTCGTAACTTAGCCTTTCAGAAAAATAAGACATCTCGTACAAAGAATCTTCTCGTTTAGAAGATTTTTTTGCAACACAATAGTTTTTTGTGAATTATCTATTCTTAACATATGTATATTAACTAGTCATTTGAGTACAAATATTATTATTTATGTAAACAAATACATATTTTAATGCATATAAATATAATATGTATTATATTTTTTACATTTTTGCATTAAATGAATAAAATTTGTTTATTTTTCTTAAACTGTGTATAGTGAAAGTCTCGATAATGTGAACAGGCCCGTACATCAATTAGTTCACTATACCCCGCGCGCACTGTACTACAATTAATGTTTTAATGATGCACAATATTTTCGTTCATTAGAGAACATGTAACATTTTCTTACAAGCAGATCTCAATATGTGCTCTGAATCTTACACAACATTCCTTCAATGAAAAGCTAAATTGAATTCAGATGTAGCACAACCTATAAGAGAACATTTTCCTGCATTCGATACAGTAAAATAATTTCAAGTGATTTTTAAGCTTTCTTTCAACGTTATGTATTATATGGCCAATAGTTTTGGATATATATAGAACGGGTTTTTCAAATGAGGGATTTGCCAAACACAAAGCTTTTTCGATCTATCTTAGCTGCAAATAATAATAAAAAGGAATATTACGGAATATTATTAAAAGCTAATATGGACGCAGGACCAGCGCCAAATAATTATATCACTTAAAATGATTGATATACTATAGAGGCAATAACTTAGTGCCTTAAAAAAACACTAAAGCTGTTGTAAATACCACACCGCTGAGGCTAATATGTAATTGAAAAAATATTCGTTTTAACAAAACTGTAAACAATTCTTTTTTTAAGTCGAAATTTTGCGTTGTTAAGTATGCTATCATTTTGCACAGCAGAAACACAAAATGGAATATGAAAATTTGCTTAGTATGAAAATTTAGTTCCAATTAGAAAAATCCTTAGTCAAATACTGTAACTTCACAGTAAAAGACACGAGCATGACAGAAGCTATATTGATCATAACAGAAGCTGTACTTAAATGCAAAAGTATTATTTTTATTACTATCGTTATATATATAAGTGAATTGAAATTAAATGACTGAAAAATAAATTTAACTAAACGCAGAACTTAGATCCTTTCTACTGTAAATCATCCATAATATCATCCGTATAAAAGCAAATTTTATGGCACGCACACAAGATATTCCTTTTGTATTAAATCTGGTCACACAAAGCATAATATTAATAGATGCACACATACTATACTATGATATATATATATTGTCCAAAATAATGCTGGTAAACATGAAAAAGGGAGGAAAAGAAATCTCTCAATATGCGCTTGAACCCAAGATTGAAATGCAGGGATTCCCAATTTGTAATAGACATCACAATATTAATATTTTCATGAATGGCATTTACGTGAATTTCAATTTACGAGAGTGCATAGTTTTGTTCTAAGAGAAAATTTTCATCTGGGCTCGACCCTGTTGCGAGTAGGCAAAAAAGCAATATGTTAATACGTTATAACGTTTAACATATATACATATATATATATATATATATATATATATATATATATGTATATATTTATTTATGTATGTACATATACATATATCTATTATATGTATACATATTTATATATATATATATATATATATATATATATATATAAATATATATATATATATATATATATATATATATATATATATATACCTACATATGTATAAACAAAAGAGAGCTTATACGTAAAACCAGGAGATATTTTAGTTTTATCAGATTCCTTGGCAACGCTTCGTAAGGAAAATGGGTGAGCCGTTCCGTACCCGCTTACTTAAGAATTTGTTAACAGTTTTGTAAAGCATGTAGCGGTAAGTAGTACAGAAGTGATAATATGGGTTTTATGAATACGTAAATACATTTTTGGGTCAACTATAAGTACATCATGTTTCATGCAATGCTTTATATCTTTTAGAAACTGATATCATAAGAAATCAAGTAGGACAATTTATCAAAGTAAAATTATTTATTAATTATGAAATTTGCTATTCGAAATATTGACATTCTATTTCTATGAATGAAACCTATTTGAATCACGCTCACGCACGCATGGGTGCCTTGAGAATTTGTTATCATGATAGACCTGATTTACTTGTGAATCACGCGTCAACGTTGCCTAACGTAATACAAAGATAATAAGACATATTAAAGTGTGTAAAAAGTTTTCAATAATGACAAACATGTAGATATCCAAATGTATATTTATTTCCCCACATTTAGAAAATAACAGACGGGATGGAAACACTGTGTTAGTAAACCCAAAATCTATACACAAACATGATCCACCCCACAGAAGCAAAACCAACAATAAAGAAGATGCTGAAAACAAACTCGCAAAACGCAGACAGGAATACAAATATATTACCTACAATACAAGAGACATTTTTAAGCGCATGCATGTTTGAGTGTAAGTAAATGTCATTTGAAAAGCATGGACTTTACTATTCGATGAAGTACAAGTTTATTGCACATTCATTGTAAGCAGTAGTATACCTGATAAAAAGCCATTGCATATAACTTACTACCACCTTTACACAACAATTATGTTAACTCTCTTAATATTGCTAACGTTGCTCACTAATACTGTTACATCGTACTCTAGTTTTGTGAGAGTTGGTTTCGAGCTTGTGCAAAATCACTCAAATTGTATGATAAGTAAAAACACAGAGTAACAATTAGTTAGAGATCTAAACAAAGCAGTTTAATTCTTCTATTCGAACAGAACGTATAAGGGACGGTGTTACTGCGTATCGACGAAAAGTGAAATTATCTTATAATTTGAAAATTCATCTCGTTTTAGAGAATATTTATTTCAAATTACTCAAATTTCAAAAACACTAAAACATAATAAGAAAGAAAGTACCAAAACAATAAGGGAATAAATAAAACTTGAATTATTATGTAGTTTAAGTGACACAAGAGAATCGTTTAAAAAATCTTTTTAACGACTTTTTTGATTAAGGGCAATTTTACGTGTTTTAATAATTTATATTTGTGATTGATTCGCTTTTAAGACTTTGCCAAAATGTTTGATGTTTTTGGCTCTGTTAAGGGCCTGTTGAAAATCGATCAGGTCTGCATCGATAACAATGTCTTTCGTATGCATTACAAAGCGACGGTTATCATTTTAGTAGCTTTCTCGTTGTTAGTTACCTCAAGACAGTATATTGGTGATCCCATCGATTGCATAGTGGATGAAATCCCTTTGGGAGTAATGGACACTTACTGCTGGATATACTCAACATTTACGGTACCAGGACGTTTAACGGGCACAACAGGCCGTGATGTTGTGCAGCCCGGTGTAGGATCGCACGTGGAAGGCGAAGATGAAGTCAAATATCATAAATACTATCAGTGGGTGTGTTTTGTGCTTTTCTTCCAAGCGATATTGTTTTATGTGCCACGTTATTTGTGGAAGTCGTGGGAAGGTGGCCGCTTAAAAATGTTGGTCATGGATCTTAACAGCCCGATTGTGAATGAAGAATGTAAAAAGGACCGCAAGAAAATATTGGTGCAATACTTTTCAGACAATATCAAGCGTCATAATTTCTATGCCTTTCGCTTTTTCTTGTGCGAAGCACTAAACTTTATTAACGTCATTGGCCAAATATATTTCGTGGACTTCTTTTTGGATGGAGAATTCTCTAGTTATGGCAGCCAAGTCTTGAAATTCACTGAACTGGAGCCGGATGAACGTATTGACCCAATGGCTCGTGTATTTCCCAAAGTCACTAAATGTACATTCCACAAATACGGTCCTTCGGGTTCCGTACAAAAGTTCGATGGTCTCTGTGTGCTGCCTTTGAATATTGTCAATGAGAAAATATATGTGTTCCTATGGTTCTGGTTTATTGCTTTATCTATTTTGTCGGGCATTTCGTTGGTGTATCGCGTGGCTGTAGTCATGGGTCCTAAATTGAGACAGTTGCTGTTGCGTGCCCGTTCCCGTTTAGCTGAAGCCGAAGAGGTAGAAGCTGTGTCGAAGAAGTGTAATATTGGAGACTGGTTTTTATTGTATCAATTGGGCAAAAATATTGATCCTTTAATATACAAAGAAGTGATAGCCGAACTCTGCCAAGAACTAGTTGGTAATGGAGATCATAAAGAACGCATGGAACCCTAAGTAATGAATAAAATATGAATTTCTTTATATTTTATTTTTAAATTAATTTAAAGACATTAGAACCAACTAAAAAAGGTAACTAAAATAAATACCTACATCAGATGCAATGCGGAACTTTATGCAAAATATATTCAAATTGGTAAATGTGGTATTCGAAAAAATCAAAAAACTGCTGTGAGGTTTTCTGGTAGAAGTATTAAGCATTTGAACTAGAGACAAAAAACATATTCATATATTATTTAAACGAAACAATGTTTGAAATTTTTAGACAAAATTAAAAATAAATATTTTTATAAATAATTTTAGACAATAAAAAACAACAAATTTACTTTAAGTGAAAAAAGTCCAACAAAAATTTGAAAAACAATAAAAATTGTACAAAAACTAAAAAACTTTAACGAACGACTTGTAACATATTTTTTCTAATATTTTTATAAAAAAAGAGTAAAAGTTAATGAAGCGGTGACCGATTAATAATTTTAAAGAGTTGATATATAATCACTCATCGAAGGAGAGAATGCAATTTAGCAAAATAAAATAAACTCACTCAATTGGATTTTACTACCGGTTACAGTTCAAGAGTAAATCTAAGAGTTCTTAAGAATTAAGAGGACGTAAATGAGAATTAAAATTTATATACATTTATTTTTGTTTGAAAAAATCCAATATGGCTGCTCATGCGCTTTCTTGCATTTACATGATCACAAATTGATATGCAACGTATGAAGAAACTAGTTACAAATATCCTTCTTTAGTGCAGATTTACACATTTCGTTCCAACAAAAAAATACTCGTACGAGTATACATCTTGATCTCTGCCTATGGAGGGCAAGCACATTTCTGCATTACCTTGTTCGAGTTGCATTGTGTAGATTGCTTTTAGGTAAAATTGGTATCTACATTTTGACGCTTTTTACGCATCTTCCTCTCCTTATTACTTCCATTTTTTGTGATTATATTTCTGATAAACTGGTTTGACGAGGTTTTCTTTCTTCTCTGCTTCTCCATTAAAATTTTTGATTTAAAAAACAAGTTCATCGCAAAAAGGTAAAAGAGATTGCTGCTATTGTTGGTGTTGTTCCTAAAAATGAACTGGTTAACGTAACACAGTGGGGTTAATAATAAACGAGTGCTACCTGTATTGACAGTAGACTAAAGACCAGAAAAAGTTAGTGGAAGACAGGTTTGAGAGTTAGACAGTTAACATCAGTTTTAAGTAGTTGTGGTAATGAATAAATGTATTAAGTTCGTCCTGTCTATTTAAAAAATTAGTAACAGAAATTTTCAAAGGCAAAACGATTAAAAAGATTAGGAAAAAAATATATATATATATGTATATATAAACATATATATATGTATATGTATATATATATATATATATATATATATATATATATATATATATATATACATATATATATATATATATATATATATATATACATATATATGTATATATATATATATATATATATATATGTATATATATATATATATATATATATATATATAACGTTATACATGATTGTTTGTATTAATGTTGAAACTTTGGGAATTCCTATTTAGTTTCACTAATATACATACATACATATATATACTAATATACATATATATATATATATATATATATATATATATATATGTATATATATATATATATATATATATATATATATGTATATATACTAATATACATACATACATACATATATATATATATATATATATATATATATATATACTAATATACATACATACATACATATATATATATATATGTATATGTATATATATATGTATAAATATATATATATATATATATATACATATATATGTATATATATATATATATATATATATATATATATATTTATATCTAAATATATATATATATATATATATATATATACATATATATATATAATATATATATATATATATATATATATATATATATATATATATATGTATATATACTAATATACATACATACATACATACATATATATATATATATATATATATATATATACTAATATACATACATACATACATATATATATATGTATATATATATATATATATATGTATATATATATATATATATATATATATATATATATATATACATATATATATATATATATATATATATATATATATATATATAGATATATGCATATATATAAATATGTTTTTCGTTTTTGTTTCTTATTTTGTATTAAATTCGTATTTTTTTATACATATATTCTCATATTCAATTTCGTTAAAAACATTATTTAAATAGTTGTTGTCCCTGCTGACTAGCACCATCATGAAAAAATGAACAAAGAACACTGATGAGAAAGCGTAGTGGCCTCGAAATGTATGATGATCACAATAAAATATCCTACGTATTTTACACTAAATATTATAGGAATTTAACACAAATTTCAAAAAAACATTTCTAAATATATACCATATACATATTTGTTTTTTATGTCATATATTTATGGCAATAATTAAATTAACAATAGAACTCACTCATGTTAGATGCTTTGAGAAACGTTTAATATAAACAGTGCTTATAAGGAAACATTAGTAAAGAAAAAAATTAGGGGGTCCTTGTCAAAAATATAACAACAAAACACATATATACTTGCAAACAGCTCTCACATATACAACGAGAACTTGTACAATAGAACTTGACATCAATGTAGTTAAACAATAATTAACCAAAATACTATCAAGTGGCTTAGCGATGTGACCATGTGTATAACTACATCATGGTTGAAACCTTCTACTCCGCATAGCCATCACCAGTAACTTATTTCCTTTAACCACTTTCACCTACATAACTATTCATATAAAAGCACAGTGCAGTCGTTTGAAATTTCTAAAGAAAAAGCAATTTCCAAACACCGAAAACTCGTTAAGGCAATTTGGATTTCACCTTGAATGTTAATTTGTTTTTACTTTTATCAACTAATTCATTTGAAATTTTATATAAAGAACTCAATTCGGTGCCTCATAAATTTTTAACGTTGTTGTAATCAAACCCACACACTCCTGTTTACTTGTAGGGTACAAGAGCCTTTAATACTAGAAATATTTCGTGTGATTCTAACAGATTGCAAATACGTCGAAATTGTGAACCTCTTTTAAAAAATTTTCGGAAAATTCTTAGTTCTTAAATTTAAGTTCGAACTGGTAACTGTGATTGATAAAGTTAGTGGAACCCAAACGGCACTCTCTATTACATAATGCAGAAAACTAAACGACCCTGCGCAAGTTTATTACAGATCTAAATATTAAATTATAATTTGTTTGACATCACTGAAGTGAGCTCTCATTTTATAAATTTCATAAATATATGACTTTATTTTGTTAAAATAAAATTCTCTTCTTCCAAAACTACAGAAAAGCCTTGATGATTCCACAAGAAGTACAATACATTTTATATTAAAACAGACAACGAAATAATTGCTATTCTAAAACTTTTGCTCAAAATATTTTACAAAGCACGCATGGGGACAATATATTTGAAATATTGAAAAGTGTAAAATTTTGTCATCTCCTTTGTAAAATAAGGAAATAAGGACTTACATAAGAGGTGACACATTTAAAAGTTCTCCTCGTAAAACAAGCGAATTGCTTCTCTGTGAAAATTAGAAACTATGGATTTTGACAGAGGCGCTCATTTTTATTGGCTAGAATTTAATCTAGAGTTCTATGTAAAATTTTTTCTGACAAAAATCTTTACAGAATAATATTTTATTTCTTATTAAGCTTATTAAAAAAACATTCCTTAACACACTTGTATTAAATATTTATTATAAAATTATATATATTTGGGGCTATTCTGCGTTTCGATTCGAATCGAAATTTTCTCCGTCTGGTAGGTTTGGTATTCTGCGTTTCGATTCCGCTCAGTTTCTTTCGATTGTATGTATTCTGCATTACGATCGGAGCTCCGTTTTTCTCAGTTGTTTTTTTGTTAACGGAGGGGTTTTCTTTATCCGTGTTTTTTAGTTAAAAAGTTTAAAATAGAAAAAAATGTAAGTAGAAAATGAGATAAAATGTTCAGAAACGATTGAAAAAACTAAATTGTTAATTTTTGTACCCGAATCTGATGTGTTTTTTTATGTATACAGGTCACCAGAGCAGTATGAAAAAGTGGCAAATTTAATGGCGTCTAAAGCAGACATTGCATGCGGATACCACCAGCGATCAAGATTCTTTGCACTGTAATACGTTTATGAACAACTAATTTTAGTTTGTTTTTATATTTTTTTATTTTATTTAAAAATTTTTTTATTAAACTTTATCAAGAACTTATTTTTAATTATGTATACATACAACTTTTTGTATTAAATTTGACATTTTGTTTATGAAAATGATAACAAACTTGCTTATTTTGCTATTTCATTTCCACATCCACAGTGATGCTATTAATTTTGTAAACATTGTTGTCTTCTTCTTTTTCTTTCGATTCCGTTTTTCTTCAGAATACCAATTTTCGATCGCAACGGAACTGAATGCGGAGACTTAATCGAAACGCAGAATAGGGGTGATTGAGTTAGAAACTATATTCTTAAACTTATTTAATATTTATTACTAACGAGTAGAAACAAAACTAAACAAACAAAAACATATACATATACCTGCCATATAAAACAAGTTGATATCACTTTATAATAAAGTAGTTTAGACCTAAAATATTAAAAGTATAATAACAAAGATCAAATCTCTTAAATAAAGCTAGGAGAGGAAAAAATTGAAGATATTGTGGGCAATTTAAAGCAGTGGCTCAATAAGCTATTATATCTCATAGCGGCCTTACAAAAAACATTTAACATTTCGACTAGATGTAGATGCAGACGTGCATATATTCACATAAACCTAATTGTGTGCACATATACATATATAGCTTTTGTAACTCAAATTAAAGTCCTCTGAAATGTTATCTTATCAAAAGAGTCATATACTATAAAAATGTGTTGCTATTTAAAAGAATAAACAAAACCCACAAAAGTATTAAGAAATCAAAAAACGAGAAATGGGAACATAATTTAAATAACATTAATAATGACAGAGACATAAAAGTATATAAAACGTGGTTGTTTAGAAGTGAAGATAAAGAGATCCACAAAAGGGGGGGAAAATGTCTTGTTAAAGCACCTTCCACAGAGCAGAAACTTGAAAAATTTCTTCAAAACTATAACAAAAAAGAACCATTTCGCTTAACAGTGATTTGTAGCCTATCAAAATTATAATGACCACTTAGAAGTTAAACAAAACAAATATGTAAACCACGATTAAATGCTAAGTGAATGAGAGCTATCAATCATGCCATGTGAATTCTCTCGTTTTATTGCCTATTTTAGTAAATACGAAAACTATAAATTAAACTTTTATAAAATGTGCCAATTTTTACACTTGTTTTCTGCCAATGCCACCGCCCCAATCTAACACGCATCATAAGTATATACAAACTACATTAATAATTCCAGCAACTATATACTACAAATAGCAGTAAAAAGGAACCCGTCGTTTTCATCATCATCGTCAACGTGATCAAAAAACTTCTAATCTTGTAATTAAAATTAATTTATACAAAGACGTTCAATTAAGCTCAACTTTTATTAAAAGTAAGTACGAACATAGAATGGCATTCTT
>OY776280.1:47900852-47938352 GCA_963675445.1 Linnaemya vulpina | reverse complement strand
TTGTCATCTAATTTTTCTATAAGTCATTGAGTACTTCACAACTCAAAACTCAGTGTGAACACCAATAACATGGCGAAACTTAAAACATGTAAAGGGTATCACTTCAGGTTAAGTGTTTAGCATTTGGGTACTGGATATTATGTTTAGAATTAATTTTGTACTTATATACAACTGTAGAGCATTATATATTCTACATCAAAGGCTGAACTGGTTTTTCTTTAACAACAAAAAGAAGTGAATTCTTAAAATTCTTAAGAGATAGCAAATTAACCGATTTAGTACATTTTAAAGTGAACTAAAGTTCACGTAGTTATAGAATTTTATGAACCATGTTTTTGCAAAATATTTCACTAATTCATATTACTATTCAATGAAATACTTTTCTTAAAAAGTTTCTCGTTACTTAAGAACTATAATTAATATGAAATAGATTGAGCCCGCAAATGAAGTTAATTATTCTGGGCTGTAATAAATTTTATGTACTATTTGAATAATTTTTTTCTGCGCACTATAAGATATTTTATACCAATTCACTAAAGTAATGAGATAATTAATATGTGAGCTGGGTCGACTTTTCTTCCAACATACAATACAATAACCGATTTGAAACCTTGGAGCTATGGCACTGTAATTATGCCCACAGATAATATCGCAATAATATATTTATCTTCTAAGTTAATTTACTAAGGAATAGAAAATAGTCACACATACTTAAAAAATTTATGTATATTTTAATAATTGTTTTTTTTTTTAATCTCTTTTTAGATCAACAAGTGAGAGCATCAATTGTGGTGTCTTCTAAAATGTATGTTTAAACTTAATAAATTCTTTTAAACGCTACTATAAGATTCTAATAGAATTCAAAAAAGGAGAAAAACAAAAAACAAAAATTTAAAGAAGAAAAATCCAAATAGATAACAGCAACTTGAAACAAACTTATGATAAAATATTTATTGAGATGTTTCACAGCAAAGTGATAAAATTATAAAATGACAACAAAATAATATATAAATTTGTTGTTAATTATAATGCTCTGCAAGCATTATACATATATTTTTCAAAAATATATACAGACATCCACACGCATATAAAAAAATTTTATGAATACGCTACGATATATATTAATAAGAGTTGTGATCATTGATTAAGCAATTAAATAATTTTTAGCAATTTTAAAGAATTTTATACATAAAGAAAGGAAAAGTTTATAAGATATAACGAAATTGCCAAAAGAAAAATTCTCATTCACTGACTTAAAATTTAGAACTTTAATTTTGAATATTAGTTTACTAAATTGTATGAAAATAATATGAAAAAATCAAACATATTTGTTTAAATAATAAAGGAAGTCACTAAGATCTTCGGCAGTTTATAAGATAGTTGTTGATTTATTTTAATGAAAAATATCGAAATCTATTTTATAAGCTAGAAGAATTTTAGCACATACAACTGGTAAATTCCTTTAGTTGTAATATTAGATTTTAGTTTTTTGAGAATCTTCATTTCTTATATGTTTATTAGTAACAAGAAAATTTTTAGAGAATTTTTTTGATATATAATTTTTTAACAAAATCAACAATAACAATACAAATATATTTATTTATTTTATTCAAATTTACTTCTGTTTACAAACATATAATATCCTATGTATATCATTTTATTTTCTCAATATATTTCAATAATAGTTTATCATGTTAAAATACTTATATATTAACTTCATTTTTAAGATTTTTAACAAAGCAAGAATCGAAATAATTGAAGTAGTACTACTATATATCATTTTTCTGCTTAAACATAACATATTATTTTGTCCTCATCAAAGTCTTGAAACAGTATATTTGTAAAAATATATATATATAATATACATATATATATATATATATATATATATATATATATATATATATATACATATAAGGTAATCAATATTGTATTTTAAGTTCAATGATTTTAAAAAGTGAACATTTGAATAAATAATAAAAAGAAGACGAACTAAATTCAAACTAAATTGTATATTTATTTCAATATTTTGTTTACTATACACTGTAAACTTATATATAAAAAAGCATTCAAAAGCGACGAAGACTGTAGAAAAAACAAAAAGGTAAGCACTTTTCAACAATATATGTATTAAGCTACGTCGATATATACATATCACAATATCTTCATATAAATATCTGTTTTGTGTATGTACGTACTCACTTTGAACATTCATGTTTAAAAGACTAAAAATATTAATTTTCAACGAATTGTTTTAAACAAATACAGGCAGCGTACATAAAAGGTATACATAAACAATAGCTAAAGAGTACAGTGGAAACGACTTAACATAATATTATTTCAGAGCACACAATATAACTACAGGTAAGTCACATATGTTTAAAACCACAATGCACAGTGGAAAAGGATAAAAAATACTTTCAATTTGTAATAAAGTCCTCCATAAAATTCACACACGATAATAGACAACAAGTTTGTTATATCTACATCTGAAATTTTCAAGGGTCGCAATTTATCAATTTTTAGAAAACCTAATATAATTGAATGACACAATAATAAATGAATGAATATACAGCCAAATCAATTTTACACCATTTCCAAAAATTAAATTAAAAATAGCTCTTGGAGTTTTATCATTAAGAATTTGAATTCTTATTCAGCGACATAAATATAAATATTTTATATAACACACTTACGAATTATTAAGATATTTGGCGTTAGTTTTGTGTTTCTTTTATAAAAAACCGCGCGGTCTGTACTGAAATTTATGCTTTCAGAAAAGAAGCGACATTTCGAATTATGAAGTTGTTAAAATTTTTTATATTATTTAGTACCGTATATATTCCGTGGATACGCCGTTAAATTTATTAATTAAAATTTTAGTTTTATTAATAAAAGAAAAGTCCTATATATTGTGATCTGCGCATATCTGTATGCCTTTAATACAGTGGAGATGCAATGAAAACAAATATCCTAAGATCATGCGTGGCGTCAGTCAACATCAAGCATCGTTGGCTAACATTATTATAATCATTTACCCTCTTTAGAGAGTTTTGCATCTCACCCCCACTACTTAACTTCTGAGGATTTTTTCGTGGTTAACTACGTTGCCACTTTTTATGTGAAGGCATAAGTCGTGTATGGTCAGTCAAAGAAGCGGATGAAAAACATCGCTGATATATGGTCACAGTCGTTCATAATACCACCATGGTATGAACACTTTTGTTATTAACATAAATTGTTTAGTTAAAATAATCAAAATTACGCAAATTGTTTACATTCATTTGCATTATTTGCACAGTTTTCACTATTTTTCGTTAAAAACCTTAACAATAGTTTTCGTTAGTTAGCTTCTTCCATATAAGAAACTAGTTTAGCAAAATCTTTTATATGCATCATATATATTAGCAAATATATATATATATATCGTGCGAATAATCGTAGTAAAAGACGTGGTTACTGCCTGATTCAGTATAACTTCTGAAAAAAATGCGTAACGAAACTTTTTTACAGAAAGAAATAATTTTTCATTTCATTCCGTATTAAAAACTATTTCATTTCGAAAAGTTGTTTTGATTTTGCTTTCGTAGGAACCAAAATATGAAATGAATATCATTCATTTGAGACATGGATGTATATAATCGTTTTTATTGCTATCGCAATAAAAGCTCACAAACAAAAATGTGTATCCACCAAGGTCTCGATTTGCATTGATCCGATTTAGATATATGTATATATATATATATATATATATATATATATATATAGAATAATAAAGTCTGTGTGACTGCGGCTTCAATTAGCATCGAATCAATCGCAGTATGTTTAACTTACGTCGTTTTGATTTCAGTTTGTTTCGCTACATGCAGCTGGATTTTTTTCACCGAAGGATATACACGTCATAACTTTACAATATCAAATGTAAAAGCAGAGTTCTTTTTGTATCTCAGTGATGCTAGGCGTAGTGACATATAATGAATTAAGAATTTATGTATATCTGAATAGAAAAAGTTTTGATTTCTTGAGAAAGATAATTATCAACTTTATACGAGTAAAAATAAACGAGAAAAAAAAATATTCTTCGTTTAAAGACGTCTATTGAATGATAGATATTATATAATGAAATCGTAATTGTCCCACTTGTGTTGTCCAAAATATATACTTACATATTAATTTGTTAGATTAATTTAATACTACTGCATTTATAACTAATTCGATTAACGTCGTTACGAGTTGCGTCGTGTTTCACCGGTCCCCATAAACGACGCAAATCGAGGAATGTAATAAATATAATAAAAAAGATTTTTTACTCGTTCAACAATACTGTATTAACTCAAAAATTTCAAAGTTTTCAGGTGAGATAAAAAACTCTTTTCTTAATCTTAAGGAAATTTTCATTAACAAAAGTTCGGCAGTATTTAGAAAACCCATCAATGGTTTTTTAGTTACTATCACTTTCTTGGACTATTTTGTTTATTTATAAGAAGTAAATATTTTGAGTTGTGCTTTTTTATATGAAATATATAGCTGTATTTATTACATTTTCAATAAAACATATACACATGATATGAAAAAAGTCTAAAGTAAACAAAGATTTTGAAGCTTAATAAATGCTAACAACTGCTAAAAAGTTTAATATATACATATATGTATATATATATATATATATATATATATATATATATATATGTATATTTTATTAAGTTAATTCCCTATTAAATTGTTGTAATATGATTCGTAATACTTTTTAGTGATTATGTGTTTCTTGAGTAGGTCCATAATATCCTTTCTTTTATTTTCCGACAGTGGTACCTTTTCCGAATAAACACAAGATAACCTGAAGTAATTACAAACAAGTTAGTGTGGTATTAGAAGGACTGTTATTATTTACTGTATTTTGATCAAAATAATTTTCCGAGTTATTACTGTTGCCAGAATAATGACAACTTTCACTACTTATATACGTTGCACTGCGTAATGATGAGTAATGCTCTTCATATGGAAAACTCATTTTGTTAATTGAACTAATTATACCTTTTGATTTCAAATGTTCAATATTATGATTAATAAACTTAATAATAAAATTTGAAGCTGATCAAAAATGCAATGCTGTATTGCTCAAATGAAAACTGATAATATCACAAAGTGTCATTAAAACTATTTTATCAAAACAGTAATAACTCAAGAACAATTTAAGCGTTATTTCAAGAATACGATCATATATCGAATTAAAACAAAAAATTTACTTAGTCTAAATTTATTAAACAGTTGCAATTAAAAATACTACCTGACTAAAAAAAACTTTTATTGTTACAATAACAACTTAACTCAAAATAATAACTTTTTAAAGACAATAATTTCACTGTTAATAAGTTAACTATTTGATATACTGTCATTGTAGAAAAATAATATAAAGTCATATCGATTAAAAATTGTTTGTTGGGTTTTGGTTTGTATAAGTTTCATAGCCTACTACACACATTATAATGTGGGTGTTGAAAATCATTTGTGGATTTTCATTTAAATTCTCAAATGGTTTATAGAAGTCTTTTGATAAGTTGAGAAGTTTAAAACTTTTAAGAACTGTGGTTGAAGTCTACTGACGATTTGGTATAAAATGCCAATGAAATGCATATATACATTGCTTAACCACCCACCCAAAAAATAAATTTCATATGATTCACAGAAATATGCTATTTCAGCAGGAAAAATGTCACAACAATTAATTTTATTAAGAAAGAGTAGTCAGAACTATGGGAATTTTTAATCATAGGTAGACATGAGGGTTAAAGAAAAAGATTTTTGAGTTAATACAGTATTGTTGAACTAGTGCGATATAACTAATTTTATTTATTATATTAGAGATTACTTCATATTAATTTCAAAATGATTGATCGTATCAATTAAATTTATACTTATAAACATAAGAAAATTAACAACTCAAAACCTTACTCCTCTAAAATTTTGAATACAAATATTAAATTTACCCACCAACTATATGGAGATAAGCGAAAATGCATGAGACTACTCATAACGAAAGCGTATAGAGTTCTATAAACTTTGTTGTCCTGATCTGTTGGAATATTTATCTTGTATATCTGAAAAGATCACTTTATGACTGTGACAACTGAGCTGTTGTCTTATGCACAGATATCAAAAAATTAAAATCAAATATTTAAGTACGCTGTTTTTCATAAGAATCATTCGTTTGAAAATAATCATATACCATTTTATTATTATCAAAAAAACTTTGTAAACAAATTCTCTACAAAATCACGTATATATTAAGTTACTTGAAAATAATTAAGACTCCTAGCAAAATATTTTCCAGAATCTTATAGACAAACAGAAGCGCGTGCCTAGAAGCATCTTCGTCAATTCAGAATGTCTGTCAATTTTATATAACAGCAATAGAAAAGATTTTTTAGTATTTATTTAAAAAAACACTAAATATAGAGATAAATTTTATTTCCATTCATACGGCTTCTTTATAAATGAGACCATATTACGTGATGAAAGAGAGACTCATATTTTATAGACTCATTTATATTTATTACAAATTACATCATTACTAAATAAAGGTATATATGTGTTACTATATAAAGGAATATATGTATAGTACGCGGTGTACCATAAAAATTTCCTTTGAAAATTAAAAAAAAGAAATCTGCTTTAAATCTCTTGCCCATGATTTGTTAGGGCTATTTTCCCACGTCAATAACTCTCGGCATTGATTTCGAAATGATGAAAAAATATATTATAAACATTTTAATACAACGTAAAAATTAAATACTACAAGTGTATTAACACTGCACATGATATATTGTAAATTGGATAAATACACAATTCTGTATCTTTTAGTTAAAATGTTATTTACATAACTACGAGTACACATGCACACATGAACAAGACAAAATTTTAAATGTAAAAATAAAATGATCTCGAAAATCAAGAGAAAAACATAACATTCAGTTTGTACAACAACGAATAATATCAAATTACAAACAATATAAAACAGGAACAAAAATGATAGTGATTATGTGTATGAGTACGTTGACGTTTGGGGTCTATTGTCGGTGATGGCACTTAAAGCACCAAATAAATATATACGTATTATATGCAATCGAAACCATAAACGTTTGCCTTAAATAATATACACATGGAATAATTTGTGGAAGCTTAGATGCATGTAATATTACTAGATTTATTGACATCGATAACAGCTGAGAATATCAAATTTTGCTGACATATCACAGGTACCGACGAAGGAGGGTACTGTAGTCTGCTCTTATATCACATGGAGGAAATAATCGCTGTTGCAAATTTTCCGCGATCATAACTAGGCCTTCGTCGTCGAGAACGGCCGACAACAATTAACACCACCATAAGCTAATGCAGATTAGAAAAATTGTTCATCACCTTCATGGCTTAGTGCGGAGTTGAACTCGTGATCTACAGCATCGTAGCCTTTACAACTTCAGCGGATTGGCTATTATACAATATTACGGAAATAGAAACAGTTTTAAAAAAATTATTATAGGAGTACAGAATTTAAAACAAATTACTTTTGATAAATCCACTAATAACAAAAAACTAGAGTCAACATTAGAACTTTCAAAAACTACGTATTTGCGTTGGATGATATATATATATATATATATATATATATATAATACAAAATTAAACTTTCAAAAATGGCAAAAGAGTTAATTTTACCTTAACTTAAATTGCATTG
The DNA here is from genome assembly GCA_963675445.1 of Linnaemya vulpina. Taxonomy (NCBI): domain Eukaryota; kingdom Metazoa; phylum Arthropoda; class Insecta; order Diptera; family Tachinidae; genus Linnaemya; species Linnaemya vulpina. Next base: position 47,930,617 of record OY776280.1, on the reverse strand, counting down.
CGTAATCCTCTGAATTTAAAAGATGAAATGGAAATTAACTGCGACAACAGGAAGTTTTCATTATGTGTAAGCTTCTGAATTCACTATTCCACATATTGTCATACCTTTATTATAAATAAAATATTTTTGTTTGTGGCTAAGCGATGCATGTATGCTTTTAAGCCACAGTTATGAAAAGTTTCAAAGATTACTTTTAAAAGTCAAATAATAATAAGTTTCGTTATAAAGCTCATATAACAAGTTTGAACAATAATAACAATTTTAAAATTAAATAGTTCGATAACGATTTAAAATCGGCCTTACTTGCCTTTTTAGTGAATATTAAGATCATGTTGTTGTTAAGAATATTAATTATGTTTTTCTATATATAACACTTACGAGCCGTAGCTTTACAATCCGTTGATTCGGTGCCGCAACTTAGTCATGAATATGGGATAGAATTTTTTTGACCTCGAATACTGCATTAATTTTTTCGACCACCACTCTTATTTAACGTCCATATATATACTTATATACTCTTATTTTGTTCTAAGTGTATCTGCAAAACAAAAAATAAACAAAGTATCGTTATGATGAATATGATATAGAAAAACAAAGGTTTCAAAACAATTTAAAACAATTTGTTGACCTTGGCATCTAAAATTCGTACTTGTACAATGCACAATTTAGACAGGACACTTATTTTCATTAAATGCATGCAAGTGATTTATCTATAAGGCAACGTAGCGGCACAAATCGACAGTTATCTATTATTGTACCAATTCAGCACAAATTAAAATTTAAAAACTAAAATAATACACATTTATCACTAATATAAAAGGCTACGCACATAATAATAATAATAATAATAATAATAATAATAATAATAATAATAATAATAATAATAATAATAATAATAATAATAATAATAATAATATATACATATATATATATATATATATATATATATATATATATATATATAATACCTGTTAACTGTGATATGCGAACACATAATATATATTGTTTCCTTGGTAAAAACGATTACAATTAATCAAATTAAATAAAATATAGGGAAGATACAATTTGCAGATATGAAAATTGTCAATTTCGCTATTAAAAAATATGCGAATTCAAACAACTTTAATAAGCTACGACCAGAATTTTTTAATAGTTCCGTTTTCGCTTACTTAGCGCAATACTTTATCGTTTTTACGAAAATGCTTAGTAGGTCAGGAATTCAAAATTTCTAGACGCAGAGAATTGAGAACGATCATTTAAAGCATTATTCGCTTAATTGGATTTTGTCTATTGCTTAGATTCAGCAAATTAAATGATAACTTAAGCAATTAATGATTAATTATTTCATATATTGAACCGACTGCATCACAAAATAAACCCCTTTATATTGCGTTCAGTGAGAACATTCTCTAAAGTATTAAAATTAAATTTTGAGAAGGCAATAATAAAAAGAGGAGGAGAGAAATGTTAGCTGATTGATAATTAGTATATTAAAGAAAATTTAACCCCAGGCCTCTATCTCTTATAGTTTTTGAGATATGACGAGTGCGTTTTGTCGTATATCCCAATTTTTTTTAAGTACTGCGTTATCTTGCCGTATGTAGCATTATTGTGGATATAGGACAAAAAATATATGAAATTTTTCCAAAAAAAAATCTTTTTGAGTTATCTTCACGTAAATGCAAATTTTAAAGGATATACAACAAAATATATGTAAGATTGATAAAAAAATTCTTTCGTTATCTTCACGTATTTGCCAGGGGTAAAAATTAAATATATAAATTTAAGGTAGGGTATTGTATTATTCTTACATTATTTTGTATTTTATATTTATTTATTCTACAAATGATATTTTGTGGCGAATTCTATTTATTTTATACTGAGGTAAAAATTAAAGGCATTACATTTCTATACCCTTCACAAAAAAGTGAAAAGGTATATATATATAGGTTTGTCATTCCTTGTGTAATTTCTTCGATATTAATGTGGGACCCCATAAAGTATATATATTCTGGATCCTTATCAATAGCGATGAAAATTCAGCGATGTCCGGCTATCCGTCTGTCTGTACGTGAAATCAGTTTTCAAAATCTCCCAGAAGAGCTAGAGACTTCGTTCTTGGACTGATAGATTGGAAATGAATTTATATAAAGTGGTATCAGAAGAGTCCGATATATGGTTCCATAGCTGGGAAGTTTACATCTATTTCTCGATGCAAAATTAATACCAAAAACTAATCTTTTTTTTTTTTTTGTAAATTGAACCTATTTCATGCTTTGGAAAGGCTCAATTGTCTATTAAAAACTGAAAAGATAAAATTTTTTTTCTTGGGATGAGAAATTAAGTATTTTTTTGGTACCTTCGGTATTTTGTAGTACATATAGTAACTAAAATGTTTAAAAATATTGGTAACGCCAGACGTACGTTGGTGACGGGTCTTAGGTGTCTTGGTTGGGAAGGTGTCTTAAATTTTCTTTAGTAATAAGAAATTCACAAAACTCAAAATACAGTATTAGTTAAAAAATACCATGGAAACCAGTAATATTCTCAAAGATCTGTTTTTTGTTCATGAGATGTTTATGCAAATGAAACTAAAGAATATGATATTAAAATAGAAATATATATTAGAAAGCCAAAATCGTAAAATATCTATGGAAAAATGCTGTTAAAGTAGTACTCTGTTTTAATTATGAAAAACATGTGAAATATTTCTAGCAACATTTTACAAAAGTATGAAATAATATGAATATAATTTATTTCGTACGAAAACTTATTGAAAACAAACATTTGAAAATTTCGTGAAATGAAATTTACTTCTCGATCTCGAGTACCACTCCTTATCTAAACACCAAATTTCATGAAAATCGGTAACTATAAGAAAAATCTTGTTAAATTCAAAATGGAAAAACTCTAACACAATAAATTTTCCTGTTTTGACTTAAAAAAGTACTTTTGATACTATGGGGATATACATACTCTGACTATTTTCTATATACTTTCACTTATGTGACATAAATTAACAAATATTTAAAAAAAAAGTGGCTTATACAACAAAATAAAAAAAAATGTATTTTACATACAACTGGCTATAACTCAGAAAACCCTTTAAGTATCTCAAATACTTTTACTCTAGTCAATGCTCAACTTCATATACTACGACTAAAAATATTATGCCTTATTTTTCATCGCCCAATTTTCCTCCATTTGATCTCAAATATTTAAATTCAATTTCCCAAAATAAAAAAAATTGCAGTTGATATGTTGAGTAATCAACTCCCGCTTTTTTATATAAATAAATAAATATATATATATATATATATATATATATACATATATATATATATATATATATATATATATATAAATAAATAAATAAATAAATAAATATATATATATATATATATATATATATATATGTATATATATATATATATATATAAATTAAATAAATAAATAAATATATATATATATTTATATATATATATATATATATATATATATAGAGAGAGAGAGAGAGAGATAGAGAAAAGTAGCGCATAAACAATATAAGAATCTATTTCCACTACAGTCTGAATTGAAATGGCCCAAGCTTTAACGAACAAATGATTTGAACGCTTTTAGTCCTCCAATTATATTTAGACATGTGTGAACAAAATTGGAATCTCATTATATAACTTAATTTTCGTACATGTTATTAGTGTTATTAAACTTTAAAATAGATGTCAAACAAATGTTAGTGTGGAAAGAATTCAAATGATTTTAGTAGTGCAAATGACGCTACCATGATTTAAGCAGTACAATTAAAAAATTTCGGGAACCAGTAATTTTTTTCTGAATACTGAAGATTTATTAAATATTAGTGAATGCTTAATTTTTGTCAGTAAACACTATTTATAAAATGATTATGCATTATCTTTTGTATGCATACAAACAACAAAGTCATAAATAAATTTACATGTAAATTATCTCAAGTAATCATAGTATTAGTTTTCTCAAATTGAATAAGAAATGTACCCATGTTTTGGTGTAAATTTTGCGATGTTTATAGAATATTTTGATCACTCAAAACATACTTAGTAAGTATGTTCCAGATAACGTATAAAAATATACCTCTAAAGCTGAAGCATAGAAAGTGTACTATCAAAGACTATAGATTTATAAATCTATAGTCTTTGGTACTATTTTATGTTCGTATGTATATAAGACGAAATGAGCACTTCAATGTGACATAAAATGAGTAACTAGGTATGGAACAACTTATGCGTTGAATGGTTTTCATAATTTTTTATCTAATTTTATTATATTTTACGTATATGAATATGATGCGTTCACAATCTACTAATGAGTAGATCACCAACAAACTGATTCTCTAGAGATTATTTAAACCAAAAGTAAATAAAAAATACTATCAGTTGTTACAACACCCAACATTGTGTGAGTTCTTTCGAAGTTGCTCAACATGCCAAGCATTAAGATTAACACAATTGTCACTCGAAATCTGTTTTTAAAATTAATACATTAAAGTTTTTATTGATTCCAAACCACATTTTAATAAACTTACGCTGATAAACATCTATTTTTAAAGCTTTTACACTACTTACTGACAAAAATTTTTTTATTAATATATACATATATAAAAAATTCAATTAAGTAAAAATAATTATTAATCCAGTAAAAAGATTTTGTTGCTATTCTCCATACAACAACGTCACAAGAAATAAGACTTTTTCAGGCATGGTTCTGATAAAACAACTTCTGAGATCTGAGTCGGAAGGGGTATTTTCACTCTTCGGACACGTGAATTTTTCTTTAAGGCCGCGCATCTTAACATCGCTGTACTATTTTGTGTGCCTTTCTGCCCCGATAAGCCCGAAACTATTGACCACTTGAACAACTCGCCACGCTTTGACGATACATGTACGGCCATACATGTTGGAAAAGCCATCGGAAATTGGACCTTAAAGTTACACTACACCTCAGCCAGTCGTGGCGGTCATATCGCAGAATTAATGTTTTAATTATAATGCCAGAAGATTATTTCTCATGTCAACTTAAAAAATTTGTTGCACTTCAAAGTTATATACCTCTATAAAAAGCATGCATATAACCAGCTGTGAAGTTTACATCTTATTAAATAAATTTTTCATGTTGTTCCATTTGAATGAATAGTAAGTAGTTGAATAAATGCATTATTCACTGCCTCATATGGACAAAGCAAAAAAGAGTAACTTCCAGTTATCTTGTTTTTATTTATTTATGTGATCTTTTACTTTTTATTTAACATCGTTATAGATTCATAAAATTCAGAATAACTTTTCTATTGTAAAAACAAATTTAGCTAAAACTAAATAATAATCTAAATTTATTGCATATCAATTATAGCAAAAGTCAAGTATGTGAATGTACATGTAAGTTTGTATCTTTCTATCAAATCCAAACATTTTAAACACAGAGTATGCGTATGTGAAAGAATTTAAATTTAATTAGTGCATATCTGCTCTAATATGAATGAAAATTATTTTTATAAAATATGTACACCAAGTTTTTTATAATTAACTATGATTGATAATTTATGGAAAAGTATAACTTTTTTAAGTTTTATTAGACGTTGTCTCAATATTTAAATGTTTAAATTTCTGCCGCACAATATATGATGGAACAATATGGTGTGGTATGGCTACGACTACACACACTCATTCATGATAATATGCAAAACTTTCAAAACAAATTTCTTACAAATTTGCTTGTTTTTCTTTTTTAATAACTTCAAAATAATCACTTAGTACTAGGCTTGTCATATTTTTAAAGTAATTTTGAAGTTTTTGTATGTGCGCCTCTAAGCAACTGAGTTATATTGAATTGAAAGCCCAATTACTAACAACCTTCACATACATAAATTTGCATCGGCTGTAGAACTGATACCTCATATTGTTACACCAAGTATGTGATCATTTTTTGCATTAGCTAAACCAAAAATTTATTTAAAATATACAGAAAACAGTTGGCCCTAAAGACCATCGCTGTAACATTAACCGCAAAGCTATCCTAACGTGATTTATGCCTTTTTCGATTAGTTTAAAAAAGAATCGAGGATTTTATTACTATTTTAGATAATTTCATATTCTTCCGAAATTTTTTGTTCACGAGTCGGTTCAATTTCACAAAAAGTCTTTGATTAAAAAAATATAAACAGGTCACATACTAACACGCACTTATATATAAATTTGTTCATATTATCATTGAAATATATCCAGTGTAATAGTTGTATGACCGTTTGAATAAAAACAGTAGCATTTGGAATTATATTCTCAGAAGCAAATTAAAACTTTCATTGTTTAGAAATCAACTCAATTGTAGACAAAAACCACACAGACTTCACTTCAGTTATAAACTAAGTCACAAAGCACACTGTAGCGCAATGAATATATTTTGTAGAGCAGCATTTCAGATCATATATAAAGAAATTTCTCAAGAGAATAATTTTTTCATCCGATTTTAAAATTGGATGAGAGGTTCGTGTACCTTAATTCATATACATATATTGTCAGAATGTCAGATGTATTTGGACTTTAAAAAAAATCGGATGTGGAGTGCACTGATCCAGGAAAATAAAATTAATTTTATACACATTTGCTTTCAAAATCATATGTTGTCGCAGCTCTAAAGGCATAATCGTATTTTTGTCAATATTCTTAAGGCGAAAAGCGATTGATATCCGAAATACACTAAAGACAACTTTAAATTTTAAACCAATTATAATATGAAATATATTACAAGCGTTCATGTCACTACAGGATTTACATCTTAAAAAATGCTAGTCTTTAAGTTCACGTAATCTTCATACCGATCGGAATGGATGTTCATTCAAATCGCAAATTTTTTCCCAAAATATTTCGGTCCAATCCCACTGTGCAATAGGTCACATCTCTATTGAGGCCAATATATTTTATTTTGCATTTTTTAATCGAATTTACACAAAGCAACGATGTGATAGTAAAAACAATTCTATTGCTAAATATGACATTGTAATCCATTGCTATTCATACGTAGCAACTAATATTGCACTACTCATTCTCCGACAGAGTTTTGAATGTTTGAGTGTTCTTACCTTAAATTTGTTTAATCAGGCTAGATATGAGAGAGGGTTGCAAATGGTTTGTATTACAAAAGAGTTTTTATGGCTTTGTAAGCATCAGCTTAGTATTGCTATAGTTCTCGTAAGCTATTTCCTAAAAATTTTATAAATGAAAACTAATATCACATGATCAACAAATATACTATGCATCATTACTGATGATGAAAGTGTAGCAGCGTCTTTCTAAAATGACGCTATTTTGAGCTGGTGTGTATGTTGAAAATTAAATTGATTTTGATTATTTCCTTTCTCTTAAGCTATTTTAGAACAGATTGCAGACAAGGTTATGATTATTTTATTGTTTTGGATATTATACCGCTTTTACTTTTGTTTAATTATTATTTAAGTTTCCGCCACAATGGCATAACACTCTTTTCCTCTCTGTATTTTTCTTTATAAGTTCAACCACATTTTTTTCACAAGTCTACTAATGAAAATTTCAGTTTCAATGAAAATTTCGCGAATGTTGTGAAATAGTTCACTGACTTTCATTCAATTCACTGGAATTCGTGACAACAACATTCTAAATCTTTTTAGAAGCCACTTTAAGCTGTATTCAGTTTAAAATTCATTTGAGCCTGTAACAAACATTTTTTTTTTGTGAACGTGTACACTGTGGTATTCTAAAACTTTGCTATTTTTATAAAGTTTATTTTAAATTTATATAAACTGTATTTCAATGTACGATGTTAATTGAGAGTCAGAACTCAATTTGACATTTCTTCGATTTATTGTTTGACAAGTTCAACCATCAAGAGGTAAATAATTAAACAGTTGAAGCGGAAATGGACGCTAAATTCTGACATTTTATCAAAATTTAAATTCCTTTTAACTGTTTGTCGGATGATAACAAGTTTGGAAGAAAGTTTTATTTCAGAAAAAGTTTTTTTGTTTTGCCTTAATCACTCTACTGAATACAGAGAGCTTGAAAAAAAATTTATAAAAATTTTGCATATCTAAAAGCCTGTATATGAGTAACTTTTCAATCGACAAAAAATAGGAGATCGTATCCTGCAACATTGTAAAATTTGCCATATTTAAATACACTTTTGGAATTATTTTATTAAAAAGAAAAAAAAATGTTTTGGGAATATCTCGAACACATTATTGATCCAAAGGTCAATCTTACGGTTAAACAGGGATTTCGCTAAGATCTGATCTAATAACGATTTTAATAAATTGTCAGCACTTCAATCGAGTTCTTTCAGAAGACGCCGTCAAATACTTAATGTTTCAAGTTTGTTCCATAGTATATCTGAGAATTCCTGATAATATAATTTGCTTGATTGCTGTTCAGGTCTATATTCGAGGAGTACTCGTTTGATTACTCTGTTATGTACATACATAGAAAAAATAAAAATAGTTTTTTAACTAAGAATAAGTACATGGTCATATATTACTTGTCTATTTCTTAAGCTTTTCTAGGAATAGTGATGATCGAAAATATATCGAACATACTTTTCGATGGCGAGATACATACGTATGCAGACTTCTACCACTACTTCAAAAAATTCAAAATCATTACAGTTCATTGCGAAAAATTGTAGTTTAAACTCTGGGAATATTTTGCAATAGCTAGACATATATAAGTATAATGGCTTGATTTCTTGCATAGATATAGAATATAAAAAAAATGTGATTTCATTTGGTATTGTTGAACGAGTGTGATGTACATACATACATGCACAAATAGGTCATTAAATATTTTACCACAAGACTGTCAAAGACCGTAATACAACATCAATAATAGTATGTTGTCACAATAAGATAGTGAAAAATAATATAAAATTTTAATTAAAAATATCATCGGAAGACTTGCATTGATCTGCTTGTTAGGACATAGTTTCTTGAAAATCAGGTACGGTTTTATAAACAATTTTATTAACATTTCTTTCTATGAAGTTTGACATGCTGTAACAAATCGATGCCGAAATTCGTAAAAAGTTGGATAATTACCTTATATTTTTGCATGTCATCACGAAATATATATGACTTATCATGTTATTGGTTACCCTACATATTAATGTTACAAGTTTAAATAACTTTGATGTTACACAACCTAAATGGTTGAGAGTCCGGTGGTCGAACTTCGCAGTATATAATGCTCTACATGCTCTATTATCAACGATTTATTTCGGTTTCTAATATATTTGCAGCGGATAGTTATTAACAAGGCTATCGAAACGGTAGAATAATAATAAATTTTAAGTTAATTCAAACTAATAGGTAAAAAGAGTTTGAAACGATAGTAGAAATATTAATTGAGAAAACTGTAGTAGCTAACGCGTAGACTAAATATCCAAAGGTCATGGTTCCATGAATAGGACAGAATTTTACAATCGCCAACGAAGTGTGGAGTAAAATGGATGCAACATATTATCTATCTTCTCATCTTTCTTCTCAACACTAGTTTTGATCAACGTGGTCTTTAAATGTCAAAAGCTTATCAACTCGATTTATAAAGCTGTTTAAAATTTATTATAAAAAAAATTTATATGTTACACAAAGTGCATTTTTTTCTCAGTGTCAAATCAGTCTAAGCTCACAGGATTTATAAACTAAGGATCACTCTTCAGAACGCCACCAGTTTATTTTGATTCGGTCAAAACGTTCTAAAGTTATAAATGGGACACATACATACATATAGTGACGCTTTGTCAGAACTAGTCACTAGTACCTCAAAACGTCGAGATCTCTTGAGAGCTAGATTTTTGCAAAACGGAATAAGACCAATAACTTCCCGATGTGTTAAAACTTTTAATTTTTTTAATATAAGATAAAACTGGCTTACTAACGTAGCAACAGCAATCATTTCAATGACTAATATCAGATTGTTTATAACAAGTCAAAGCGTTTCCAAAATGTTTTGTTATTATTATTTTATTTGTTTGCTCTTCTTTCTTTCTTGGATACGTCATAGTTTTTTGTTGACTTGAATTAAAACTTAAAATTTTATTGCTGTAATATTAAACACACAATATCCGGATTATATATGCTGAAACAATTATTGCTAGAACATACATGTGTAGATATTAATTGTCGCACTATTGTGTTATTTATAAACAAATACAAGTCGTTCCTGTAAGAAGTAGTTAAAAAATGTATTAAGATTGAATACTTTTCGTAGACCGTGTCTAGGAATGTTCATTATATAAACAGCATTATAGTTATCACATTAACTGTATCCATTATCATGGATAAAAAAACATTCATAAAAATTCTTTTCAGAGGCCGTTTGCTGAGAGTCAGATATTTTGATAAACATCACATAAAAGTTACTTCATTTCTGAGAAATATTAAGCATGTCACGAAAAAAACCTAACTAAATAAATAGAGCAAATATATTTAAATGCATTCGAAAATTAAACTTGCTACTCCAACTTTTGCAATCGGTTTGCATTGGTGATGATTAAAAAATATTTAACCAAAATCACGCACATGCATACGTGAGAGTATATTTTCTTTTGAAATTTCCATTTTATGCGATGTTCATTAATGTTTTTAGTTACATTTCGAGATTAAATCAAGCAGAAAATAACTTAAACAATGAAATAATAAAAACAGCATAAACAAATCGTTTAAACGTCTGCGAATAATGGTTACTTTGGAAAATATTTTGTTTTCATTTAATATTTGTTTTTTTTTTCGTTTCATTTGAAGTCTGTGAAAATAATACTGCCGAGGCTTCTTCTCAGACATACAATTACTAAATATAGTGAATGCTGTTTAGAGGTTTTTGAAATTCGTTTAAAAACAACGTGGGAATATATTTTTCTCATCACCCCCTACAGTTTCAGTTGAAAAACAGTTGAGGTGGTCGCCATCGGCCTAGTTGTAATAGTAAAACGAATTTTCTTTCCTACTTTGTTTGTTAATTATATTGAAATTACTATTTTATTGTTCTCTTATCAAAAATAATTAATAGTTACTACACGATTATAACACTCTGCTGTTTGTATTCATATATTTCAAGTACTTTTTTATTTTGTTATTTTTGCAAGAATGCTGTTTGATATCTAAGAAATAGTTTTGGAAATGCCATGAGGGCATTTGAAATTAAACAAATAGTTTATATTTCCGACTTGAGCTATTGTGAAATGCACCCTATAGAAAATGTATGTTTCATAGTTGTATGTTTGACATTTTTATATCATTTTTCATTTGTAGAGCAATATAAAATAAAATTTAAACGTTTTTAAATTTGAATATTTAAATAATTTTTGCAGCAATATACTACGTAAATACCTGTAAGTATACTCCATATGTAATATTAATAATAATAGAACATTAAAGGTGGCAAAAGTAATAAAATATGTGTCTTAAGCAGGAACCGTTGCGCGAGGAGCAGACCATCACAAGAAGGATATTTCGATCAACTCGGAGATAATCGTGATGGAGTAAAAGTGGAAAAATATATGTATATATTTTGTTTGTATATTATTTTGTATTGTGTATTTTAAAATAAAAACAATATATATACATATAATAATGTTTAGAAATAATAAGTTTAATGTCAATAAAATAATGAAATTGAGATTAAACACATTTTATTTCATCGAATTCGGTTAGGCTAGGATTGTTAGCAATCCCATCAGTGGACACCATATTCGTCAAGGGTGACCAGTCATTAGTGAAAAATTTATATAGACCAGCAATAGTTCGAATATATATTCAACAGGCAATAATATTCACAAGTTAGAGATGGATGAAAAATCACTCGTACATAAAGTTTCTATAATTTTTCTTACATTAGCCTTAATAAAGTGATAGAAACTTTGTTCTACGTGCTGATAGAAATGTTTCCATGAGTGCCAGGCATATGACCGGTCAAATGACCGACACCGTTCTTGTAGGGCATTAAGGCAGAATTAGTTTGTACGTGCTGTTCTGAATCAGCTGTTTTGTTTCTGTTCAATTGAAAATCTATACGTATGGTTTGTTGTTCCTTCTGTTCTGTTGCGGACAAATCTGTAGGAAATAAAATTCAACGTTAATTGACAGCCAACAGTGCGTATTTATTAGTTTTTTGTGGTGTCATATATTACACATTTTTTGTTGAGTTTTTTCTTTTTGTTTTAACTCAAGATTTTTTAAGATTGTATATTTTTGTTAAATAAAAAGCAATGGAGGATGAAAAGCTTATAGTTTTAGTTAAAGAAAATGATATTTTGTGCAATAAACTTAACAAATTCTACAGACTGCCAGAAAAGAAGTGGGCCATATGGTCACAAACAGCTGATTCCATTAACAGAACAAATAATTACAAAATATTTTCTACAGAACTTCACAGCACAGAACAGTAACAGAAAGTAAAAACTAATGAAGCCTTTAGATATTTGATATGAGTGTTATTGAGCGTTTTATTTTTTAAAGAAACAAAATTGTCTTGTTCCTTGGAATATTGATCATGTTTTTCTAAATAAAAAACATGAAAAATTAAGTTAAAATGTAACAAAGAATGAGTTGAAACAACGTTTGCATTGAAAACTAAAGTATTGGCCAGAGATATACACAAAAGTAAAAAGTTTTTACTTTTTCGAATCAGTAAAACTTGGCCTGACAAAAAATTTCAACAAAAACTGATAAAAACAGTTCATAATCAACACAGAAATTTAAAGTTTAGTGCTGATAAAGTTTTAATAAAATGTGTCTATATATTTAAACTGTTACTGCATTCAATTAATCCCTAACATGTGGCGATAAGCCACAATATACATGGACATTGACTATGAAGGTGCAGTGGCGTTCGAAAATAGCTGTTCTTCTCCATGTAACGTGAAAATTATGAAAATTTTCTCTTGTTCCATGATATATTGATAATGTCATACTAAGATTTAATATAAAGTTTTAAGCCTTTAAGATCTGTGTTGAATATAAAATTAAAAGAATCCGCTGAGCCTTGCGTGGTCTAGACAAAATTATATCCGCTTGTATCGTCACAAATATTTTTTTGTATTATACAGGAAGACACAACGTGTATTTGAGTATATTGTTAGTGTCATTCGTGGTCCATACTGTGATTCGATTTCATCAGTGAGGTAGAGTAACAACAATTAACACAATTTTGAAAATCGATCCAATATTCAAAAAATCGATCCATTAGCGAGTGCGCAATCGAATTCTGAATGTTGGGTTCATATTCCGCACGAACTTCCGCCAACAGCCAATTCCGTCAAATTGAAAGAGTGTAAGATTCAAAAGCGTCAAAATAAAAATTTTCTTTTGAATAAAATAGATCTCTATATGTCAAAAGCTCACACGTTTATAGAGATCTAGATGTTTCTCTGGTAAGACCGTGTGTTTAAAAACATAATTTTCCAACTCACACATAGTGTTTTCGTATGTCAGTACACTTCAGTACTCATGTGTAAATTTGTTTGCCACTGCTCTTAGATGTTTGATTAAAATGTGAAATAGTTTTTATTTAATGAAATTAGATGAAGTGTTATTTGCTTTATGAAACTTTTTATTACAAATACAATTTGGGCCATTTGTGTACCAAATTTCAATGCATTCTTTGCTATTCAACTCAAATAAACAATAAAACTTTGCGATAACAACCCAATACTCGTATATAACATAACATCAGTGCCTTCAACCAAGGCACTGCAAAGAAAAGAATTTCATGGTCAAATGTCACACATAAGAATGTAAAAACACTTTAAAATCGGACGTAGGAAAAAAATCTGAGCAATTCCTTCATATATGCAAATGCCGTCTCATGTGGCTCAAAAAGAAGTTAATTGTTTCTGGCTGGAGTATCGAACGCTGAAAAATACATATATTTTAAAGAATTAAACAGAGTTAAAAAAATGCAGAAATGCAATCGATCGATGGCTTATATAAAATATACAAAATCAGATATATGTAAACTGCGAAACACGCGCGAAGACAAACCAGCCAATTAGCCGATTAAAATAAGCAAATTATTTATACATACATTTGTTTAAAGAAACTATAGCGGCGGTAGTTGCATATATAAAGCAATGAGAACCTTAATTTGAAATTATCTTTCGTAATTGTTGCTAAAGAAATTCATTAAACGAAGTAGTTTAGAAGTTTATTGGCAAAAATTCCACTTTAGTTAAGTAACGATTATAATACAATTTTACGAGTTATTATGAACTAAACTAAATACTAGGAAAAAAGACATTGAAAAGGTACATCCATATATAAAAAAGTCAGTTTCGAACTTTTAAGTAATGAATTTCCTTATAATTCTAGGCTGATTTCATTTTAGTCTAGCGCAATAGGAGCTGATGACATTGATCAAAGATCTCTTAGGATTCTCATAACACAGCTTCTTCTCATTATAGCGTTCGTTCTTCACAAGATTTTCACTACCAACCGTTAACTCAAAACGTGGAAACTTGCTGAAATCATTCCAGTAAAAATCCAAACTCTGAGTATAAGCCGAATGCAATTCTACCGTATCTCTGAAATCTTTGAGAGGAGAACAACATTGTCACAAACTTTTAATCTCCGTCGATGCTTCGGAAGATATTAGACAGCAAGTTGACTGTGGTTCGTAGTACTTCTTGATCTTTCTAAATAAATACGTTTTCTTCCACTTGAATTGTCTTATTTATTCTTATCCAACTGTAAGATATCAATTTTTTGACGTTCTTCTCTCTCCACTGTTTTCGCTATATATTATTGATCAGCCAAGACATCTCCTACATTGAAAAATTACATTCTACATCGCATAAGACGCCAATGTGTGCCATTTTGAAATGCAAATTATCCTTGAATGGGCTTCGCTAATAGTCTGGAGACTAATTTTACCATATCTAATTTATTGAGTATAAAGAGGAAACCTAATTATAACCCGATATTATTCTCAACGATATATGTTGCTATAAGGCTGGGGATTTTATTTTTTCAATGCTGCTAACTAGAATTCTCGAATATAGTAAACTTAATCATAAAAACTTGATTATTTTGCTTTCTTGGATACTAAAAGTAAGGGACTTTCCCTGTATTCTTGTCCCAGGAACTCCCGAGAATATCACTAACATTCCTTTCCTGTTTTAACTGGAACTAAACGCTCGAGTTCTCTGGGTACAGGGGTGTTCGTTCCCTTTTAAAAAACTGATATTAATCTATTTGCGTTGCCATATAATATGACAAAAACTCATAAAAAAAGCAGATGAAAATATGAAACTAGCACAAATAGAATCATAAACACATATACATACTGAACTGAACTTTTCGAGCTTAAATAGTACCAAAATAAGACAATTGTACCCATATCGCACAAACCTGGTGATATTATACAATTGGAAAATGTAAAAATGTTAATATTCAAATAAACAAATCAAAATTTATAGATTTTCATTAATAATCAACGACAACACGTACGTATAGCCGAAATATATACGTGGGGCACTTTACACATCAATACTGGCTTCTTTTATAATTTTTTCTCAATAGAACTATTTTAATTATGCTTTACTATAGACATGCAAAATGGAAAAAGAGCTGATTTGGTGTTTTGATGTATTGTAGCATTTATTGATTGTTCAAATAATGCAGTAAAGTTCAGTTTCCTTGGAAGAATAAGTTTTAATATGTATATAATTATGACATATCCCAAAATTTTTGCTAGATTTCAATAAAAACAGACAACCACTAAAGAATTTGCAAAATACATTCGCAACATTTGAATATTTCATAAAATAAAAACCAATTAGTTGTTATTTACGTTTACAATTCTCAAATTTAAAATATGATATCCATAATTTCAATCACGCGAGTATATCCTGAATTTAACCCATTTTCGCCAAATTCGAAAGCTTTATGCACTTATTTTTTAAAACTTAGAGTAATTAGTAGTCCAGGCTGGTAAAAATTATTTATAAAATTGATCTCATATTTTGGTAAAGGGATGGTATATTTCGTGGGACGCGATTTCAGAGGATTTTTTACAATTAAAATATTATATTATTGGTTCAAAAATTTTATATATTATTATACGGTACTATATATTCAATTCAAATGACCACATAATATAAAAAACCTCAAATAAATCAAAACATTTCTATCATATCATATACGAACAGTAAGTTCGTAAGTGCTGCTTTTTAAGAAATAAGCTTCTTTGAAACAAGTTTATTAGTCTTTGTGCTTATATAACTATGACAATTATTTTTACTAAAAATATTAAAATTTTCTCTGGCGGTTATTTGTGTAGTTATATACCATATTCTGGTTCCATTAACAACTACGATCGTCAAATTGGTTTGGGTGCAGACGTAGTTCTAAGACTATTGAAATGTGTAGAAAATCTCATTCTATATCAAACCTAGTTTGACAACTTTTTAACATCATATTATTTGATGTGCCTTTTAAGTGAGAAAAGTTTTTGCGCTACGGAAAGGGTTCGCCCAAATCGCATTGCAAGAGCCCCACTACTCACAGAAAAGTACCTGAAGCGGGGAGAAAATTATTGCCAATTTGATAGAACAAATTCGGTATTGGTTTTTCGTAGGGCCGATTACAAAGAGGTGACGGCTCTTACCAACTTTGAGCAAATTGAACCGATGCGCAGTGTAAAGCGATGGAAGAAGGGATTAAGAGATGTGAGAATGTGCCCCAACCACTGCTTCTGAGCTCATATAACAAAGGTATGGGTGGAGTAGACCCTCACGACAATGCTGTATCAAACTACAGAATAAATATTAGATCAAAGAAGTGATATTGGCCTTTATTTATTTCGGATGTCAGCTCATCATTGGCTAATGCAAAATCAGCATAAGCAAAGCTTTTATATTAATTTCCCAGCCAGATGCTGAATCTGCTCAAAAAATATCAGACAGAAACGTTACATACCAATTGCCACGTATTGTAGGCGAAGTTATTCCAATAGTTTAACCATAAGGAATACCTCGAGGGTGCCAGCTCAAAGAATAGTTTATTTTATTCCCAAAAAACTTTTAAATAAGTTTTTTCAAGATATTTTTTAAATCTGCCGGTTCGAAGGGTCTCGAATTTACAAGAAATCTTACTTTGGGAGAACCCTTGGGAACACCATTCAACACTTACAAGCGGGTCACTTACTTGCACACACTGAATACGTCAAAGAAACTTCATAAGACCTCAAAATATGCAGATCTGATGAGAACACGAAAATGGGGTACAAACAATAACTTCCTGATATTTTTTAAATTTCAAAATTTTTTTGTGGAAGTTAAAACAGCATTTATGTAATTATTTAAAATTCTGTACCTCTAAAAAAATATGTTCGCATATATACCGCAAGTATACAAAATTTTTTCACATCTGCTTATATTTGAAAACTACTTGGTACACTATTTATCTTAAATTAACACATTGTTGAGAAATTAGTTGAATATAAAAAAATCACAAATCATTCATCTGTTAACGGAACATAAACGTTAAATGTTTTTAAAGTGCAATCACATTCGAACAAAAGACTTGTTTAATTTATAAATTTTCTTACAGAAATTTATTTTTATCTCAAATAAATTTACAAAAAAAGTTGTTCTATATCACATGATATGAAATTATATGAAATGTTGACGACATAACTAGAATATCAACAAGGTAATACACAAGCAAATTATTGAGAATTCTATATCGTTAAGAGTTAAACTCAACATGATTTCGTCATCGTAGTTTCCGATAGATCTGTAGAAGATAAATTATTAAAGTGCTATGTGTGTAGTAATAACACAATAACGGTTTCAGGTGTTCCCTTAAAAACAAGAGCAGCTTTACTTCTTGGCATGATTATCCTCTATTATTTTTCTCTTCGCGGCTAAAACAACCTCATATATAATTAAAGTTTTTTTTAAACTTATTTCATGTGTTCTTGTTTCTCACAATTTAATTTTTAATTTTATTTGATATTGTTTTTTCTTTAATTCAACAAAAATGTTCCGTTTTCACTTTTTCAATATTAGCAAGTATGTATATGTTTTAGTATCTAACTAGTTTTAGTAACATCTAATTTCAACAATTAAATGACCATTCATTAGAACTTCGCATTCTCTTCAGTCTTCTTTGAAACAGACGCTTGAAAGCCTGGACTGAAGAGCCACTATTTAACTATAACCACTACTCTCTCCCCAACTTATGCTATATATATATATATATATATATATATATATATATATTTACGTTTTAAGATAGTTGTTTGGAAAGTAACTTTTTCAAAACTCCAAAAAGATTTTTATTACTTTCAGTTTTTATTATATAAAATTTGCCGACGCAAGAATGGGCATTAGGTTAGGTTAGGTAGAAAAGAGGGGCATAATCTATCCCAATCCGCTCAGGATTACACTTAGGCCTCTTAGGCCTGTTGTGCGCTCTACCATAGGGAGCCTCCATTAATACCGCGAAAACTTTTGAATTTGGTTACGTTATGAATCTAGTTTCCTCAATGTATCTTTTTAAGTCCCTCCAATTAGGACCCCTAAGAGATCCCATCTCTTGTATAATCTCCTGATTAAATGTTCGTCTTCTGACTTGACTAAAAGCTGGACAGTAGCACAAGTAGTGCTCCAGTGTTTCGTCCTCCTCCTGGCAGGCCCTACATGTTATATCGTTAACGATACCCATTCGTGCCAGGTGAATTCATAACTCTGTATGTCCTGTTATTAAATAAACGAGTCTTTGTAGTGCTGGGCTTCGATTCTAAATAAAATATACTTTAAGAAAGTTTGCAAAGCATGACTAATTTTAAAGTACATTCTTTCAGACATGAAAAGCAATTTCCAAATCTTTTTTTAATTTAAAGTTTTTTAGGAGACTGAAAATATAAATTATTTTCGTTCCTTCAAAAAGTTTTCATATAAAAACTGCATTGGAAATTAGTTTTCATCTTTTAACTTCATATTTTATAAAAAACAGGTTTAAAAAATCAAAAGCCGACTTTAAAAATATACAAAACAATATATTAGTTTTCGCAATATTAAATAAGCAGTCTCGTAGCTTTAAAAGTAGACATATTTGGTGGAAGCCATTATTGTGCAGTCATTTCTTTCAATGAGACGTAAATTAGAAAATAGTCTACAAAAAATATTCATATTATTGCGAGCCCAAAAAACTGTTTCGAAGAGCTTTAAGGCTGCGAAAAACAAACTGAATATTAATTTGAAAGGAAAATGTGGAAATATCCCAAATTAGATCATTATAACAATATAAAAAATTATGTGCTTATGACTGAACTACGAAAAAAGTTTTATATACGAGTATACACAAACTTATTTAATATTATTATACAATTAACTCTTTGGAAAGTTTTTAGTTTGCTAAGCCATTGTCAAATATATAAAGTCGACATGACAAGAATTTTTAATAATTAGAAACAAAACATTAGTGTAAGACCTTTTAACAGGGATAATTTATGTACGAAATAATATAGACTAATAACACATACGACAATAGGCATGTATATTTTACTGTGAAACATATGATATGAAAGGAAGGAGTGTTATAAATTACTAATACAACAAACCTGCAGAAAAAATTATTTTGGTACTATATTATTAGTAAACTTATCTGCCAGAACGAGAATTATAATTGCTAACTCAATTCCGGATGACGGAATAAAATTCGAAATATGCTGTTGTGTGGGACTTGTATCATTGTTTGTTGCCGTTCCGTGTATTTTATTCCATTCATATTTTACTAAGTAAGTTTGAATATTTTGTATCCTATTTAACGTTTTCATAAATTAGATTTCTACTACAAATTTTTATCGTAAAATATGTTTTATAAAATGCTCACGATGTATCAGACTCCCTTAAAAAGAAGCTCATTTTGTCTTTTACCACAGTTATGACGATGGTGTTATATATACATTTTTTATACAAATTTAAGAGCACTTAAACGTTTAAGTGAAGTTGATTGCTTTAAAAGTCATGCGTGTTCAATTAACGGAAAATGACTTCGTATATAATACCCATATAGAGTTACCACTTATCATATTATTGTTGTATTAGCCCACAATTTTATATAATTCTAGTACAATTAAAAGGAAGTTTAGCTTATTTCGTTTATGTTTTCTTATGTTTTTATTACTTTTAAACTAAAACCATTTAAGTATGTTATTAACCTTTTTAAGTGTAACATCTTGAAGTAAAGGTTTGAATGATATTAATTTAAAGCTTCAAGTGTTGAAAGAAAGATGGGCGTATGTAGATATCAAAAAGATTTATTTGACTAATATTAGAGTCAAATATTTATAAATAAGCTATTCCTGGCATATATGAAGGGTTCCATAATAATTTAAGTCGAACAAATTATTGACGATAGCCTTGCGGTTAATATTAGCGAGAAGTTACATGGATGGCCTTTAGAGTCAACCGTTTTCCATAATATTTATTATAGAAGGAGTTAAAATTACTTATTTTTAGTTATTTAAAATATGTGTTCAATTCATTGAAAAAGTGAAATGGAATAAAGGTGCGACTATATGTTGTTAATATATTGAGAAAGTTATTATCACAAAAGTATTACTATTTCAACCATGCTTGGAAATCTATTAGCCTTGGTTAATCATATATTCCAAGGGATCAGTTTCCATAATTCAATAATTATTAACAAACCTTTCGAAATAGTTTTCATAAAAATGTTAGAACCTTAAGATTGAAAGTAGGAACCTTGTTTGGTTTAGTGGGATATATATTAAGAAGTTGCAGTTATTGCACTCCCTGATATATTGACGTTAGCAGATTGGACTGATCACATTCAAATGTATAAATAAATGCCGTGAAAATTTTTCATTCTATCTTACAGTAGCATTTGAAGCTCTATTGCAGTATAGATACATTTTTATAATCGTTTCCATAAAAAAATATTAGAATTAGTCCACATTACCAGTATTTTGCAGTTTTACCAAAATAAACTGCACATTTCATCAAAGATACGTTTCTTTCATCGTAACATATTTGAAAAATATGTGCTACAAATAGTTTATACTTTATTTCAAACCGCAAGTAAACGCTTCTGTTGAAAGGCAGTAACATGATAACGTATATTCATAAAGAAATAACAAGAAACATATTATTTTACCCAATGGGTGGAGTAAAACAATAGACTTAAGCAACAAACGTTGATTAGTAGACTCAAGCAACGATTTTAATTAGATTAAATTACATAAATAACACTGTTGGATGTTGAGTATATTTTTAGATTTGAGGAAGTATATGCTATGATTAATTAAAAAAAGAAATATTTAACCTTAATAAAGTTACAACAAAGAACAGAAATGTGAGTCATACTGTTAAGGTATTTCATTTTCAATGACAACATGTACTTAACGCGTTCGTTTTGATGATAAATCTT
The DNA here is from genome assembly GCA_963675445.1 of Linnaemya vulpina. Lineage (NCBI taxonomy): Eukaryota > Metazoa > Arthropoda > Insecta > Diptera > Tachinidae > Linnaemya > Linnaemya vulpina. Next base: position 47,909,169 of record OY776280.1, on the reverse strand, counting down.
TTCTTTTCGTGGTTTTCAGACACGACTATTAAAAAAACGTGTGCAAAAAAGATTTTAAAGTAAGAACTTCAGGACACACAAGTGAAAGACACATAAGTAAACAATGAAAATTAAAGCAATAGTTTTTAAGTCGAATTTAATTATATTATAAAAAATTTAATGATCCATACAAATATGTGGAGACATACTAAATTTCTTATTCGCTAAACATCCTAATACTGCTACAACATCTTTGAAATGAATTAACGAAAAACGTTAATTCATTTAACCTCCTGAACACGAAAAACTCAGTAATATTTTTTCCTAAATATAATTTTTTAGATAACGGTACTTTTGTGTTTTTCGGTGTATGGTTCCACTCAAACCCTTGTGGAGCCCGACAGAAGTCCGATCGAGATAAATTGCATAACGTTGAAAAGGTAATTGAATGAGACAAGAACTGGCTGAGTTATGGCACCTCAAAGTTCAAAATTTGCCTATTTTTTACGTTTGTTTCAAAATCTCTCATTTTTATTTGGTTTTTTTTTCTACGTTAAAGTAAAAATCTGGAATGTTTTTTTTTACAAAATAGTTTATTTAGTTATCAATATTTTAAGCGTAATTTGAAAAAAATGGATGAAAAATAAAGTTTTTATTAAGGATTTTGTGGAACGATAATTCTCATTGCTCACACACTATATTCGGGGTAAATTATAAAAATTTAAATTAAAATCACGAGCGCCTTAAACTTCTGCGTTTTTTTCGGATGGATCTTCACGATTGACGAACCAACAATAGTCTACGTCATAAGCAAAAAAGGCCGAAATCTGTTAATCCTAATACATTTCATATGGCTTAATATTTTAAAATGCATTACTGTAACAAAAGACATCAAATAAAAACTCTGAACAAAATGCAAATAAACAATGAATAATTAATATTTTTAGTAATCGCGGGTGCAACACCAAATTATCGCGGGTGCAACCAGTCTAACTTAAGTGAGCAAAAACATCAGTTTTACTTATACAGGAACAAAATAAGAGATAAAACCATACATGTATGTGCATACATTAATTGTTTCCTTTCGAGAAAATACAAATAATTGCTATTTTTATTTAGCTTAGAGCACATACATATCAAAGAAATACTTGTCCGATTATGCGAAGGATTCACTGTATATCAGGACCCGGAATTATTTTTTGTAATATGAGATTTTTAAGAGGTTCCAAGTCGTCATCGGCACCAATCACTATGTCACTATTAGCGGTGGGTTTTGGCGACTTTAAGACCAATGTGCATTTGGAGTAAGACAGTGGGGTACGCGCCACAGAAATGCTATGAGCCTCTTCAGATTCGAAGAAACGTTTGAATTGAATATTGGATTGTTAGGATTGTATATATTTCGATCCTTCCCGTGGATCATTCAGCATGGCTATCTTTTCTTTAGCTTCTTTCTTTGCTACAAATTCAAAGATGATGTTCTTAGAGAGGCTGCGTCATAAATTATAGAATTCTATTGCGCTGTTAACTATGACTTTCCGAGACTTAGCCGCGATCCACACTGATCTTTTGACAGCTACACCACTTCCATCAACGGCACCTTTCGCATGTGAGGCAGTGAAAAAGTTGTATTCGAGGTGATAAAATCCATATTCTGCTTTGGGTGAATTCATACTTGACATTATATATCGATTCTAAAATTGATCAGAGACTGATCTTACATCGACATCGCGGGTGCAACCAATTTAATTTATCGTTGATTTTAACCTACCAATCATTACACTCTTAAAAACAAATTACTTAAGTTTGCATTTGAGTTTTTCTTACTTTTGCAAAGTTTCAAAACGATAGCTTTTTATTTCTGTACAAAAAGAAAACTTTTTGTATATTTTGCATCGCGGGTGCAACAAATTAACAGTGCATTCTAGCAGTCAATAATTCTTCATAAACAACAATATATACTTACAATTTTTGAAACAAGAAGAAAAATGAATATATAACTTCACATTTACCCGGTAAAACATAACTTCAAACAGTCAACAACAACTGTTTCGCGCCACTGTTGCTAGCTATGATTTTACAGTTTTTATAAATTTTTTTAATAGTGATATTTTCAAAGCCGCCAAAGAAGAAGATATGGTATAAAATCAAATAAAAATTAGTTTTTTTTATTATATTTTGACTGCCTTCTTTGCACTAATAAGGAAAAAAACATCTAATAGCGTGATTGAAAAAATAAAGTCGAAAATTGTCTACAGCGGAATCGCCCATATATACTAAGGCGAATTATTTTTGCAAGTTGAAGGTAAACTGACAAAGTACATTTGAACTAGCTTATTCGATATTGATCGCGGAAAATGTAATATGTTTATAATAAAAGGTCTTCTTTAATTTTACCACCTATAAAAACTGTATTCTTGCATAAGATAATATATATATATATATATATATATATATATATATATATATACATATATGTATATATACATATATACATATATATATATATATATATATATATATATATATATATAAATATATATATATATATATATATATATATATATATATATATATATGTGCGAAATACTCCCTTTGAAATGACAAGAATAGTTCCAAATCTCGGATTGGAAGTTTTGGAAAAATAAATATCTAAGAAAATATATTAAAAAATATATGTTTTAAAATTGCAGGATCTTTAAACAACACTTAGCTTCATAGCTAAAGGGTTATTCAGTTATCTTGAATGTAAAACTTAGACACCTGTTTTATTTAACCCTAATTAATTAAATGCAAAATATATTTAAATAAACTAGTCTTTAAAAGTTTAATATGTTTTTATAAGTTTAATATGTTTTATATCTTAAAAGCCAGGAGGAAGGTTCAAATTGCCATCGCTGGTGCAACAAATTTTGACCAACCTTTCCAGATCAGCAATAAAATAAATCTGTTAATTCTAATACATTTAATGTGTTATTCCTTAATATATTCTTAAAAATTAATTTTAAACACATGCGTTCTTTGATTAATTAAACTTATTTTAAGATTTGAAAAGTAAGCGTTATAACTTATTTCCAAAAAAAAAAAATTAAATAGATCCTTACAATGACATGTGTATGGAATGGTTTTTTGATATATTGAAAAAATCAACTCAAAATTTCCACAACTTCTCAAAATTATAAAATTTTTAATATCACATAACTTTGGCAAAATATGCGGAAAACGGTTGGCCCTAAAGTCCATTCCTGTATTTTTCCGCTAATTGAAGCCGCCAAGCAATTGTAATCTGATTTTTGAACTCCTCGAGCCACAACACTATTATTTTAATTTCAAAATCAACCGATTTCCACGTGATAAGCAGATATCTATGTAGTCTTTGATTACTAAAAAGAATCAAGAACACTAACTAATCAGATATATAGTTTCGTAGTTTTTCAAAAACAAATCACTCTTCCCGAACTTTTTCGTTCTTAATATCTCAGGAACAGATAAACTGATTTCAACCCGGTTTGCAGTGGCCGACTTGGTATTTATATATTAAGAGCTGATTAGTGGAATTGAGCAGTGATGCGGTTGAAAAGTTATTAAAAATAACTACTTTGAAAATGATTTTTTTAAGTTTTTTTGAGTTATACCAAGTTCACACACACATACAAGAACAAACAAACACACACATATACATACAGACATATTGATGGGCTGTCAGAATTAATCAGGGAATCTTCCTAGGACTTAAAAACGTGGCGATCTGATAAAAACTCGATGTTTTTAAAACTTTTCAATATTTGAAAACTTCAACTTTTTCTAGCGTCGAGTTAAAACATTTTATTATATTAACATTTTCCAGTTTTCAAAACTACACAAAACTTCAAACTAAAGAAGTTTACACAACAAACTTTAACAAACTGCGGCTAGAACTAACCGTAAAAGTGAAAGCCAGACCGAAATTTTGGAAAATCGCCTAAAACAACGGGGTTAAGCTGTACTGACGAATGATGTCACAACCTCTGCATTGTATTTGTGTATGAAATTTCAATCCAGAACAGAATTAGTTCGATGCACATGTTTTCACTGAAGTACATCCTTTGCGAAGAGTAATGAAAATACAGAACTTCTAAGCTAATGAATCATTACAGAAGAGAAGTTAGGCCAAGTGAAAGTTTTTCTCAGGCACCTAAATTAAAAGACTGTCTCAAAAATTTTAATTTTTTACACCTACCTTATATAGGGAGCACATGCAATATATCAAGAATTAAAAAGAATGTTGCTAGATAACTCTTCAAATCATCGACATTAATCGTGCATAAATATTTGATTATTTTTTCTACCAAAATTGTTCGCTATTAAAAAATAACGAAAGCTCTTTCTTCGGTAACATCCGATTTTTAGCCAAATATGTTTTAAGTTTATAACTTTTTTGTGACTTACCGGCTAAAGATATATCACAGCTTTTTACTTCTGTTTACTTACAATTGGCATGCTACGAATTAAAACATAAAGTTTATAAAGTTGACTTTATAGAATTGAATGAAAAATTATTTCTTCAGCAAATGCTAAAGATTATTTCTTTTGGACTTTAGCAAATCCAAAAGAAATAAATCGAAGAGTAGTGTTGCGGGTACTATTCCCTGTTGAGGGTCATATACTATATTAAATATTTCTTATTTATTTGATTATCAAGTATGATATACAAGAAAGCTTATATTATTAAGCATGTTATACATGAAAATAATTTGCCAAACCCTTTTTCAAAATCTATGACAAAAGCTCTAGTACATAGAGATTTGTTCTAATTTCAATAAATATTCGATGCCAAAAGGAGAGCTGTGTGGCAGCATTGGATGTGGGTGTTTAAAATGACGCATATGTTTTCTTGGACTAACGATTTTATGCAGCAACTAAGGTGAGTGAAATATAAGACGTGAAACATGTTTTGTAGCTGCTTTGTATTTCGGTAACATTTCTTGTCTCTTACCTTATATCGTATCGTATATATTTGTAAGTATGTTTATGTATATTTTAAGGTCTAAAGTTTATAAAGCCACGTTCTTTCCATGTAACTTATGTATGTATTTTGAAAAGTGGAAGAAATGCAGCATACTAAAATGTGATTACGAACTCGTACTACATACTTTAGCTATAAAATTCAGAAATGCTTTGTGGTAGCTGCAGCACACACCTAAAAAACCAGTTTTATTTGCGTTGGGCTTTTTTCTTCTCAAATAGTTTATATTGTCTCATAAAACTCCAAAAAATGTGTATATACTACGTACATGTGTATAAAATCGTATGCACTTGCATACACATATATATGTATATATATATATATATATATATATATATATATACATATATATATATATGTATATATATACATATATATACATATATATACATATATATATATATATATATATATATATATATATATATACATATATGTACATATATAATGATGACTTCTTATCTACAAAACATTTTAAATTTTATATCAAGTTTCCTGTTAAATTAAATTTTTCGTCTTAAAAAAAACATCATCAGTTTCTTTCAATAATTTCCACAGCAATAAAAATCATTGCAATTATTAAATCACTTGTTCTTCTTTATATCAATTAAATTACATATATTAAATCAATTAAATTATGTTAATAAAGCGATGACGAGGCATTCATTAGAAGTTTTTTTGTTATGTGCTGAATTTAGCAAAAAACTAGTTTTTGTTTTAAAACCAAATACATGCATATATTAGAAGATCTTAACAATAAATTTGTTTAAATTGTTTGAAAAAACAAGTAGTCGAAACTAAATAAACAAATGCTAATTCTTCATTTCTAAATATATAGAAAAATAAGATAAAAGAGGAAAGAAACAAGGCGTTAAAGGCACACTATATTTAAGCAGAAAAACTCACACTCATTCAAGTTAAGCCTAACATTTTCCTGGGTTATCTTATTTAAGTATTAAAAGCAATAGATGTAACATTTTGGAATACGTTTTTAAGCGGACTCTTAAAGATCGTTAGTTAACAAAATCCACTAAGAAGTCATTTGTTGCCAGTGGAACTTCCGCAACTTGTTTATATATGACAGTACAGTGTAGAGGAAAAACTACTTCAGCTTAAAATTATATATTCATTTATTCTTCGATTAGAAAAAGCCAGTTCCTTTTAAAGGGTGGGCAAAAGCACAGTGTAGCAATAGTGTTTATCATCTCCAAGGAAATCTGTTGTCCATTAAAGGGTATCAAAAGTAGAGTTAAATAAAACACACAATGAAGCTTTCATTTCATTATAATAATTGGAATCGATTAGAAAGGGTTGGATAAAATTATTTTTCAAAAATTAACATTCAATAGATCTCAAAGATCGAACTATACGAACTGTTATAGATGGTATCTCATCTAACGGGTTCAAGGTTAACTCAGGGGTACCTGAGGGATCCGTTCATTCAGCTACTATCTTGCTAACTTTCCTTAACGATCTTTTGCAGATGATAATAGCATATCATATTTATATTTATTTAATGATATCAATGTCTGAAATCGATATATAAGAGGCAGAGTATGAATGAAATATTGAATAGTACCTCATAAAAATATCTGAATGGGGTTCAACGAACATGGTCGATTTTAACGCCCGTAAGAGCCAATATTATATGTTTACGCACAAAAGCACATACAACTATGCTACTTCATCTCTTTTCATGGATGGTGTAAGTATAAAGGAATCAGGGGCTTTTGATGTTTCGGGCATGAAAGGCCAATTTGATGTTAGATAGATGGGTTTGTTTTTCAAGTTGCAAAAGAAGCACTCAAGTGTCTTGGCTTCTAAAAACGGTGTAAGAGATACTCCACTCCATCTGATATTCTTACTATTTACACACTTACATCCGACCGAAAATGGTATGTGGGCCGGTGCATCAAAATGAAAGTTAAAGTTAATCGACCGTGTAAAGGAAAGAGCGAAGAAGCTCATTGGAGGTAGTAGAGTAACCAACTTCATTGAGTCCTTTAGCATCATCGCTAAAGGATATATGATGGGATGTTCTCTAATGAAATCAGGGAACTTATTCTCTAAACCCGTTCCTTTATACGCCCAATGGGTTTTTCAACAAGAGCGCATGCAGTTGTGACCGATGTTACCCATTATACAAAGAATTCGTTTTTTGACCAAAAAGTCTGCATGTGGAACAAACTGCAGAAGTCTTCCCCGTCACTTTCAATTTGAAAAGTTTTTAAGCCTAACACACTACTCCCTTTCCGCCCTTTCCAAAACTTATCTCTTCAGTTTTATTATAATACATCACGTATGTAGAGGTCATCTCCTGAATACTGGTGCTATTTAGAAAAAACATTTAAGCCCTGGTATCATCTACAGATGATTGTTGCTGGAGTAGGAATTTATAAGGATGTACGCAAGGTACGTAAAATAGTAGAAATGTCTCTACATAGTCAATAGTTCATTGATTATGATTGATTGATTATATCTTACGCGTATCCGTAAAAATTAATATGAGAGCAGATGTTTAGTAGGAACGGAAATAACTCAGCTCTTGTACAGTAACTAGCGAGGATTATGTTAATTTCTAGCGTAGTTGCATACAAATTAAAATCACGACTTTTACTCCTTCTATATAATAACTTTTGCACACTACTGTACCTGTTGGTGGTAGGTACCTCTTTGTTATATGTATAATACTTTGATTGCTACCATTTTCTTTAAATTGTGTTATTGAAGTAGCAAGAAGAAATGCCAACAAACATCAGCAAGTAGCAAAATGCGCAAAGTACTCGCAAACATTACAAACATATAATAATAATATAGATGCGTACAAAAAAACTTACCAAGACTCTAAAAACTTCCAGATGACCGTTGAGAGTCGTTTGTAGTTCTTCGAATTTATATTTTTCATCATTTCTTCATCTTTTTTTTAAGGAAGGTACGAGCTAACTGGTCTTTTGCTTCTGTTAGAAATTGGAATTAATTAAAAGACTTTAAAAGTCAATTCTTGTTAAAAACTCGTATATTTTTAAGTTATTTTAGCATGTTGTATTTTCCAACTGAGCTGGCGAAAAGCACTTCATGTTGTTGAGCTGACTGTGGAAATATTTTTTGTTATAAATTAAGATGATAAAGGCGTTAGTGTTTAATTAAAAAGCTGGTGTCAAACGATATTCTAAAATCTACCAAAAATTATACACAAGGTATTAAGAGAAGACAGTCTTAAGAAACAATAGCTTAAATTATACGTATATTTATGAGGTGGTTCAACAATCAATACAAATTGTCAACTCCCATTAAAAAGAATTAATGTATTAAAGTTTATAAAAAATAAATTCA
>OY776280.1:47823352-47895852 GCA_963675445.1 Linnaemya vulpina | reverse complement strand
AGAACCGTTTAACTATCTGAACCATATTCATAGTGACACACTAAAGTCACTTTGTTTTAGAAACCTGTTACTATATATTTTGCAATATTTGCATTGTATTTGAGTACGTGACATACATACTAGTTCTTGTACAAATTATTTTCGGATTATTACAAATTTAATCATTCTGATAGGATGTTGTAGTATGTAATAACAATGACGTGGTAAGCTTTTTAGATACATAATAGGAATACAATTGGAACGAACAACGAATTTTGCCAGTACATCGGATTCGTTTTGTACATTCATCGTATCAATAACGTTCTATAATTCACAGTTTTTATAGTTTGTATGATGGCCGCACCATTTCGAAATATAATCATTTGAAGTATTTTTAAAATTTGCGGAAAAAGAATCAGACCTATTGAAACTAAATTGAAAATGTACATATTTAATATAAATTTTTAAGGCCCGAATCATGTAAATCACTTTAAGTGAAAAAACAAAGAGCGGAGCCACCACTAATACTGTCATGTACTAAAAGATAAGTTTGTTCTAATTGATACATTGTTATTTTTCAAACTTTTCTAAGATATTCAAATTATTTTATAAGCCTTTCTAAGTACAAAACGGGCATATTTATCACACTTCGAACACCAAGGTGTTTTATACTGTCCCTTATCGGAATCTCAACTCCGTCAAGGTAAAGGCGAAGCAATTCGCTCTCTGGAACTAAAAATCTGCATTTTTCAGAAGCTTTTGTGATGCAAATTGCTTCACATTTGGACGCATTTATTTTTAAGCCCTAGTTGTCATAAAAAGCCTTGACAACTCGTAAATTGCCCGACACCTTCGCCCGTGTAACTTTGGTTGACTCATCGTGTGGATATAATAAGGAATCGTCAGTCATTTTCATTGCTTTCAAATATAGGACGATTATTTGAAATTAAAATTCACTGTAAAATGAATTTGAACGTAGATACCAGGTACATATATTCCCTGACTGATATATTCCTCACATAATATGTGAATCTTCTGCTTTGCATTATGCTGACGATTCTCTATTATATCCGTTGAATACAACCATTTAACTGCACTGTGCATTTTATGACAGGGCTACTCCTGGTACGCATTACATTAATGTTCATTCCTTAGTTTTGTTTTTGGGTTTAAATTTATGTAACTATGTAGTTATTAAGCTTACTTTAAGATATGTATTTTTAATAATATTTAGGGTTTGTGTAACCACCCTCTAATATGAAAGCTTCGGAAGTAAGAACGTATATTACAACCTATTTGTTTAATCGTTTTATATAGATCTGAGCTTGCTGTTTAATTCCATCTTTTGTTTAAGATATTTCATTATAGTCTTAAGTTTGTTAATATAACATTGTAGTAATTTTAATTGTGTTATAAATAAGAAAATTATAAGAGGCTCAATAAAAATTAAGTATTAAACATTATGTTGAAGGTTAGCAGAAAATCTATTTAATTCTAATAATTAATCTAATTGGTTAAATAATATAAAATTTTCGTGGGATTTGCCCATATGTAGATATATTATAAATAACGAATATTACAAATAGGAATTTTATGATTTTATGACTAATCGTGCAAGAAAGCGATGAGAATTTATAATTAGAGGCGAAAGAAAATAACGCACAGAGAAAAATATTATAAATGAATAAGATACTGTTTATTTTTTCATATACATATATTTTTAAAGAAATTCTAAATAAATATCTTGGGGACTACCGCGTATTTCGATTTGAAAGAAATGACTTTCGAATTTCAAGGTTAACAATATACAAATATATCGTTTTAAGAATTTGGAGAAATCTTATGCCTTAAGTGAGATTTACATGCGAACTTGGAATTTTCCAGCCTTAGTTATGTACTTGACACCTTTAAATGGTTTATACTTTTCGCCGTACATATCCAGGCGATTAACTTTCAAGCCAGATACGGCCATTTGCGATATAGTAAACTGAACGTTAATGGTAGGATTTGAGCCCAAACTTGGGGTACCAGGTGGAATGGAAACCTTGGAAAAATAACGTGAAGAGATAAATACATTATAATTAATATTATTACTTACAGTTCCTCTAATATTTGGCAGATTAGTGACGTCTATACGTCCCACATCCCATGTTAAAGTTTTTGAGACCGAATCAAATGCATATTTGCCTTGATTTGGTGTAAGTATACAATTTAATACACATTTAGGCATGGCTATTTCCAATTTTACTTTATCAACAGAACGTCCCATTAACGTACGAGTACCTACAGTCAAATCTAAGCGTCCTTGCTCGCCTGTTTTAATGGAAAAATTATGTCTTATATATATAGGAATTGTCACAACAGATTGTGAGCTTATGTGATAAGACATTAAACGAAAATTGCCATCCGGTGGTATGAAGCTCAAAAGACGTTCAGCTTCCCATCTTTTGAAACGAACACAAGGATGAAACGATACATCATCAAAGAGACGTGGATTCATAAATGATAATGTTAAATCTGGCATGCCAGAAAGTTTAATGCAGCAGTCAATCTGAGAATAAACCAATCTATGCAGATAGTAGAATTAAATTATTGATATCAGAAACCTTACGTAGCCTTGAATTTCAGCAAAAACCGTGGAGCCAGATTTATCTATTATTGCATCAACTTCTTCAATGACATCGAAATAGGCTTCATTATTGGTGTAGCGTACGCCACTACGACGCCAAGGTATTGCTGACAATTGGCCCTGCGGTAATGTGGTGCTTACACTATATAGATGAAAATTTTTATTTTTAAATATTTTTTGTTTGTTTTATTGCTGTTGTAAGGACTTCCGTCGTTTAAAAAAAATTAACTTCTTTGATTTTAGTGCCATTAACTTACTTGCTTTTACCAGTGACAGTATTGGCAATCGTCCTCAATATAGTTGGTGGTTTAATCAGCTCTTTCAATATGTTACTTTCCGTAGCTAAGGGAAAACCATTATCTAACATTTCATCCAACAACTCATAAACTAGGACATAATTTTCTTTGATAATCGACTCAGAGCAATCGCCAAAATAATCTTCAAAGGTATCGATAACACGATGTAAGAACTCAATAGCAAACAACGGAGGCACTTCTTGTTTGCATGCAGCCACCAATGATATACCCTTTCGTTGCACGGTTATTAAATAATAATGTGGTGTAGAAATAACAGGAGGAACATCCTACGTGAAAAATTGAATAAGTGATGAAATATGGTTCATCTTAAATATATGAACTTACGAATGGCGAGTTTCTTTGGGCATCTAAGAAGTAGTCACATACCGAACGGGAGACAACCGATCGCCAGTGTTTTTCCAGAAAAACATCTCTGTTGGATAATTTTAGAAAAGGATATCTTTTTCTACAAAGTTTATTTTCGCAACTTACCCACTATTATTTACAATAAATAAACTATGGATCATTATTTACAGTGTACTTCTTTGTTAATTTAATTGTAAAAATCTTATTTCGTGGTAAAAATAGTCTATAGTTAAAAACATAAACTAACAACACAACTGCATTTTGCATGCATTTGAGCAGCTGATATTGCACAGTTGTAAATCCCAGTCCTTCTACATTAGTATGACTAATGGAGTCAAGTTAAGTGCCAAATAGACTAAGCAGTGTATATATATATATATATATATATATATGTGTGTGTGTGTGTATATATATGTGTATATATATACATATATGTACATATATATAAATATATATATATATTTATATATATGTTTATATATATATATATATATATATATATATATATTATATATATATATATATATATATATATATATATATACATATATATATATATATATATATATATATATATTTACATATAACTTAGAACATAATCCATAATGTCTGCACTTATATCATAACTTGTGTTATTAAGTTGTTTTTTGCTATTAATTTCATATTAGAAATTTTATATTCTCAGAGACAATATACATACACGCTCTCACAGCGAAAGCTTCTTGAAACAACTTGCTAGGTTATGTTCAACGTTACATCAAGAATTTCTTGTTGCACAGCTATATAACGTATATTTTAGCTCCTGCATATCGTTAGTCCTTATTACGATTGCCTTTGCTTGTTTTTAATATATAACGATCAGCAGAGGCTAAAGCTACCTGTAGCTGACATCGGATATTACATAGGAAACAAACATGGTGCAGAATTCATATTAGGTTTTAGGTAAGATAGTGTGTAATATGTTGTAAATGCTAACGAAATCAAGAGCGATAACGCAATAAAATTCAATAGTACCTTTTTAATTGGTATAATCATTTGACATATGTGCCATAAGCAATATATGTATTCCACAAAACAAAGCTATTAGCAAATATTCATAACACAATCTGTTATTGACATTATGATGCGTTTAAAATATCATTTTATACAACATGATGTTTGATGGGCTTGAGATGTATACGTAATGATATATATGAGTATAGTAGTGCTGCCCAGCCATATATCAACATGCTTCGAAGCACATCTAGGTTTTATTATTAACGAAATCTAGTATATAACGATTGAAATATCCATCAACATCTATACCATTTACTGTTTGTTGAGATGTTATATTGAGATTTCGTTTATATGCTGAAAGAGGTGATAGCAAAATTTTCTCCTTACCCTGCAGCCACACGATCATGTTTTCCTTTCAAGTTGTAACATTAACAAATGTGACTTAAGCTGCACGAAACTTTAAATCAATTTAGTTTCAAGATGGCATCACCAAGAAAATAATACATTCATAGGCCTTCACAAGGCGCATCTATACTAGGTGACCTTAATACGAAAAATGGCGAACAGCTGACACAATTCGCCTGATTCGCCTTGAAGTCGTTTGTCAAAATCTGCTGTCGCCTTGAAGTCGGTTGGCAAAATCAGCTTTTTAGTCTTTGCGCCAAAAAGAAAAATTTGTGAAGAGTTCAAAAGCAAAAATTGTGATAATTCCTAAAAAAACAAAAGTTATTTATATAATATATAATTCATTTGATTATTATTGTTAAAAGCAAAAGTTTTTATTTAAAAACATTTTGTGAACTTATAAAGCAATGCGTGTTTGTGCAGTGTGCAAGCGCAAATTCTTCAAGGGAGAGGGATTGTTGTTCCAGGCGCCGAAAGATGCGGTATGCAGGATGAAATGGGGTGAGATTTGTTGCGTAGCACTTTCTGCAACAGCACTGATCTGCGCTGACCATTTTTATTTTATTTCATTATAAATAACTAATAATAATTAGTTATTTGTTCTAATAAGTTAATTAAAAGTTGTAGTATATAATTGTTGTTAAATATAAAATTGAAAATAGTCAAGTTCAAGTTGTATGATTTATTCGAAATTAAGATATTATTGTTAATAAAAAATGATTATTATTTAAATAAAAAATGATTTCCCAATAATGCAATCGATTTGAATGACACGATAAGCAATTTCAAGGTAACAAAATCATTTAAAGTGCATTTAACAAATGAATTTGAAAATTATTCAAACAAATTATTTAATGCATACTGGTGAGTTGGCATTAACACGTAATGAATTCATATATTTAGAATAACAAGAAACAAATATTTCGTAAACTGCAGTACTTTATATAAAGCAATCATATACCCTCATGTATGGGCTGTGGTAAACCAGCTAAGCTTTCGTGGTCATCAATGAAAGAACAGCCAATAAATTTATTTCGAGATATATCTAAGAATTGAATCGATATCCTTTTGGCGAACTTTTGGAGTCCAGGGCAAACGCGTAGTTATTTGAGGTGCTTGTACAGACGGTTGCGCACTGTAACTGTTATGATTCGCAGTTGTTATGGCTGCGGTTCATGTATTAGATTTTTTCACCATTTTGATTTTTTCCATTACCAGAACCATTGTTCCCACCGTTTGGGGCATTTTCATTGCCGGGACTTAACTCCATGTCCATCTGCTCTTGCTCATCTAAATATCCTGAGCCAAATACAATATACATCTTGCATACGGAGCGAGCGATTCGAGACCTTCTTTGTGCATTTGAGTCTAGTTTTTGCCAGTTGGGTGGCAAATCATACATTTCCTAAACTCCGTATAGCTGTATAATTCAGCAATTTCATTTGGATAAGTATCTACGTCTGCATACACAGTCTAAATCTGGCCCATCACAGTTGGCATTCGTATCCTGTGTATCCTGCTCAAAGGAATTGCTTATCGATGAGAGCATCATTTTGTTACTCTGTGGTTTTGTTTGCACAATATTAAAGTACATATGTATTAAATTAACTTCTTGATATAATGACTCCCTAGTTGGAGTGAATTGTACTCTAATTGGAAATAACCAATTTTTATTTAGACTTTACATCGACTTGCTGTTTATTCACACTAAATACCATGGCATTACATTTATGTAATATATGTATACTCAAAAATGTAGTAATAGAAATATTTTCTTATTTTAATATATTTAGTTCCAGTTTAACAAAAAAAGACAGAATTTAATATGCAAATATAGATGTGCCTTGGGCCTTTACTTTAAATCATTTCGCCTATATGATGAGAGATTCACGTTCCATATGATATCATGACTTCTGTAAAGCTCTATGAACCGCAACACATAATTATATTTAGTATTTTTATTTACAAACATATTTCACTATCTTATTTATTTATAATATTGCACTTAAATGTCTAAAATTGTGGCAAAATATATGCATAAAGGCAATACAAAAACTTATGGCCACAAAATAATACATATGAGAAAAATATAAGATGTGCTTATGGCTTCAAAATTATTATGAAAAATAATTCTAGGGAATTGTAATCAGCTGTTTTCCTGAACGTATTATATATATTGGCTAAAAGCTAACATCTGGCATCTCGCTGGAATTGAGGTCCCAGCTGTTTTTTAAGTTTTATAAAATATCCACAATAAAAGTAATTTACAAAAAATATAGAAGTTACAACAAATATAAAACTTTCAAATATCTAACATCGCAAACTGTAGGCGGATAATATTGACGTCATGGGAAATAAACAGATTAAGCAACATTTGGAAACTGCACAAAAAACGGGAATTCTAAAAATATCCTTGCAAAGACTACAGGAACTACCACCACAACTAAAAAATTACCCAAATGTTTTAAAAACTTTAGACTTATCACAGAACCGTTTCGAAAATATCCCAGAAGAAATAGCAAAATTCACTCTTTTAAAACATTTTAACATGAGCGGTAATCGAATTACTGACGTGCCTGAAATCTTTGGTGAACTTATAAAGCTGGAAGTACTGATATTAAATGATAACATGATATCCCGTTTACCAAAATCACTAGGGAATTGTAACAATCTGAAGACGGTTAATTTGAGTCACAACCAAATTACCGAGTTTCCCGTTATGTTGTGCGGACTTAAACATTTAGATGTTTTAGATATTTCGCGCAACAAGATCACTACTATACCAAATGAAGTCGGTACATTGTATGTTACAGAGCTGAATTTGAACCAAAATCAAATATCGACTTTATCTGAAGAAATAGCGAATTGTCCTAAATTAAAAACTTTACGCTTGGAAGAGAATTGCCTGCAGGCGAGTGCCTTTACAGCACGTATACTAAAAGATTCGAAAATTTGTAATCTTTCTGTGGATGGTAATTTGTTTCAGTCGAAACAATTTGCTGATTTGGAGGGATACGACGTTTACATGGAACGTTATACAGCGGTAAAAAAGAAATTGTTTTAATGTATTATAATTACTAGAGCTGTATTGTAGAATAATATATAATATAATGCTGAATTAATTAAGAAAATAATTTTTGAAACCTAAAATATTTAAATATATAATTTTACACTTTTTAATATAATGAAATACCGTTTATTCTGAGTGTGACTGTTGTATCTTTAATACACTTCATTTTGATATTACTGTTAGTAATAATAATATTTCTTAAATAAATCTTTGGCTTGTTAATTTAATACAAATATACATCACACTTATATATACAGCAGTCTTTTTTATATAAAATTAGACACATATTTATTGAGCGTTTTATTTTAAGTTAATGTTAGGAGTGCTCGAAAATAGATATGAGTTTTGTATATAGTTAACTCGGCTTATCAAATTCTTTATTTTTCGAAAAAAATACAGCAAAAATTAAATTAACATTACATACATATATTCGTAGTTTCTCCTTGATCTGTATGTGGGAATATAATCAAATGAACAAATTCAATTTGGTATCAACTAATGGAAAAATTCATTATTAAAATTTATGAAATAAAATAAAAATAAAGTACTTTTGTTTCAACAGTAGATAAAAGGAATCCAAATTGTTTACTTTTAACAAACTTATCTTGAAAGTGTTCGAAAGCTAAGTGCTGTAGTTAGTAAAATATGGCGAAGACAATTCTTAACCTAAACATTAACGGTTTACTGGTTGGAATCCAGGTAATTATTCCAAAGATCCCAACCCAACTATGGATTACAGATTTAGAGGAGGAAATTTTTGCATTGGCGATCACCACAATGGCTGCAACCTTGTCACCTTTTGTATGCGGCGGCATCGCTAGAGCGTTATATCTCCTGCTGCAATATTTTTAGTCCAACTGTGTAGCAAGAGACGAGACCAAAGGCGTTATAAATGGACATTAAAAGTTTAAAAGTTTCCCTTTGTTCATTCAAAATGCTACGTTGAAGTGCAGAAAAATTGTAGATGAATCGAAAAACGTCTTTAGCAAGATCCCAGTGAACTGTTGTTGAGACGTATTATTTAAGAAGTAAGAAAGCGCCAATGAAATACATATAGACATTGCTTAACCACACAATAATAAATTTCATAAACTTAAAATATCTTTTCTAAAAAAAATTATTTAACTCAAATTAATTACATAAGCCCATTTGATCAATAAACTTAGAAATTTTTATCTTTTTTAAAGGCTTAGTTGTAATATCGGCCAATATTGACTCCGTAGGACAATAAGAATACATAACTTTTATTGACCTACAGAAGTCACGAATAAAATAATATTTAAATTCTCATCTTGAAGCATTTTATACAGCTTTGATTGTATTCATAAATAGTAGTATTTTGCACATCGATTCCAAATTCATTCATTAACTAAATAATCCACAAAATTCTTGATCATCTACAAGTGCCACATATTCAGCTTCGGTAAATGAGAGCGTAATGTTTGCTTGTTTTCTACTAGCATAGCTTATTAAAGCATCACCAAGCTTAAAGATGTATCCACTTGTAGATTTGCGGTCGTTTGTATCACCTGCCCAATCGGTATCAGCGAATCCGCACACCAGTTTCAATTTCAACATGTTACGATTTCAATATGTTCGATTTCAACATGTTATTCAACATGTTACGATGACTGTCAACAAATCCCGTATTGTTTTGGCTGTCATCAAAAGATGGTCTAAGGAATTTAATGATCCTGTAACAAGAAAAAAATTATATACATCACTCGTAAGACCAATTTTGGAATACGGTTGCATAATATGAGGCCCATTCTAACAAGTTCATATTGAACTACTACAGTTGCCGTATGACTCTTCTATCTTGCATAATAAGATTAGCTGAGGTGAATTTACCAACTTTGAGAAATCGGAGAAATATGCTTAAAGTTTCGTTTATGGTTAACCTTGTAAATGGTAACGTAAATTCGGAATTTTTGATGAGCATCATCAAAAATCTTTCAACCCCTTAAATGTTAGAACTTGCCGCTCAAACTTCGCGATCTCCGACCCGCTTAGAAGGCTATGCGTTTGTTTTAATGAATTGTATAACTTTATAGATTTTTCACAAAATGTTGAAATCATTAAAAGAAATGTTATTTTATTTTTAAATCAATAGTAATCATTCATGTTCATAAAAACATTTCATCTTGTATTTGAAACTTTAATTATATGTGTATGTACATACATACATACATTACATATGTAATATGTTTTTATATTTAAATAGTCTGTAAGGACAAAGTCCATAGCCCTTGAAATAAGTAAATAAATTTATAAAACTAGTTTTCAAATATCTGGGAAGCATGGGTACTAAAGAAATCTTGAAGATCCAATTCATTTAGTATTTTATTTATATACTGCTCTTGGGATAAATACAATAATCCATTATTGATTTGAACTTCAATTCCCAAGTAAAGTTGTAAAGCACTCAACTCAGTTATTTCAAAATTCTTGCGACATCTGTTATTTCTTTATCTGATTTTGAAGCCACCACAATGTCGTCAACTTAAATTAAAATATACGTCATTGATTCACCCTCGCCCTTTTCATATAGACAAGGTCCGGCCTCTCCCCTTTTGAGTCCCGAATCTATCAAGATTTGATTGATTCGAAGATACCAACACCGAGGTGACGGCTTCAGAATATATAGACTGTGTTTTAATTTATAGACTAGACCTTCTTTCCCAGGTATAGCAAAACCTTTGGGTTGTTTAATATAAATATCCGTATCCAACTCATCATATAAAAATGCAGTCTTGATGTCGATACGACACATCTTCATTTTTCTATTACCTGCAATGGCCAATAAACTTCTAAATGAAGTCTGCTTTACAACTGGTGCAAAAATCTCGTCATAACTTACACCATTCTTTTGCGAGAAACCCCTTGAAACCAATCTTGCCATGTGCTTTTTCGTGCCATCCATGTTTTGTTTTACTTTGAAGACCCATTTACAGCTAATAAATTTTCCATTCGGTGGCAAGTCCACCAGATTCCATGTACTATTCTCTTGCAGTGCTTTCATCTCTTCCTTCATAGCACCTACAGCTAGTGCTGGTGTAAACCTTATATCCATACTTCTTCGGAGGTGCAGCTTTGTTTGATCTTGAAGAAATTGTAGGATTCGAACCTGGTTCACTCTGAGTCTCAAAATCGGATGATGGCGAAAACTCTTCTGCTAACATAAAACCCTAAAAATCTTCGGTACTTATTGTATCAGTGTCTTTTTCTGGTACTTCGTTTGTTGGCGATTGAATAACTTCAGTGGTTAGATTTGAAAAAGACGCAGTTATTGTTTCGAATTTTCAATTACCTTCATCCTTTACAGCTTGAGATGAACTACCCCCTGATTCCAAGAACTGTATATCACGACTGATAAAGACTTGATCAGTACTGCAATTCAATAAACGAAAACCTTTTGATTCATCAGAGTAACCCATCAAACGACATTTCACAGCAACTTCATATAATTTTCTGGGCTTCTGTTGTTTATGTGTGGATATGCAACAGTACCAAAAATTCGAACATGGCTCAAATTGAGAGACTTGCCAAACCACAATTCGTAAGGTGCGACATCTAGTACAGACAAAAATAAGCGATTTTGTATGTAGTTTGCATTATTAACACCCTCAGCCCAAAACTTGATCTTTACATCTACATCAAACAACATACACCATAACAATATAAACTATGGTTCTTCCTCTCGGCAACACCATTTTGCTCTGCTGTATAGGGGAACGTTAAGATAATTATTCATCTTCCGGTTCACAAATTCACCGCCACGATCGGTTCTAAGAGTTTTTAGACGTTTATAAAACTGATTTTCTGTTTACTGAACGAACTCCCTTATTTTATCGAATACCAAGTCTTTCAATGGAATAAAGTAAATTGTGCAAAATCGGCTATAATCATCAATAAGAGTCAACAAATAATGGTTACCTCCAGGAGTTTGATTCTGCATTGGGCCGCATAAATCTACATGTACAATTTCCAAAATCCCATTGATGCTTTGGGAAAGGGATGTCTGGTCAGCTTAGCCTTTAAACACACTTCACAGCTAAATTCAAAATTGCATTTATTTATGCTGACACCCTCTATCAGCTCCTTTGTTATTGTTGACTTTATCGCACTGACACTTTTGTGCGCAAAAATATGATGATTTGTTTGCCCTGTAACTTTGATTCAATACAAACAAATTATTATTTAATGTTGCCTTCGCATAAATATGGCCATTTTTAGAAATTGAATAACCATCCGGCTTGAAATCCATATTAAAACTACCAAGTGTCAGCTTATGAACTGATAGCAAGCTTCCGTCTAACTCTGGTGCGTAAAGCATATTCTTGACAAGAATTTCATCACCTTCACAAAACAATTGGCAGTCACCAATGTCAGCAGACTTGAGTTCTGTACCAGCAACCAAATATACAGCCTCAACTTGTTGCTTGTTAATATTCATCAAATATTTCTGCTCACACCACTCACCACCATCGCACGGTTTTCATTCTCATTCTGTTTTTTGTGTGCTTTGTTTATTTGGACAATTTCTTTTAAAATGACCTGGCTTATTACAGATAAAGCACAAACTTCTTCTTTTGGACCTTAAATGCAGACTCTGTCTCTTGTTAAAAACTTGACATTCCTTTACATTCTTGAACTTCTCCGTAACTAAATCAAGCGTAAGGTCAGCTTCAGAACGCATCTCCAACGACGAAATTATATTATAAGGTTACAGTTCTTCCGCCTAACAAAAACGATGCAGCAACATCTTACAACTCTCTCTCCAGCAGCAGCAACTCCATCTTAAATTTCCAAACACGGTAATTACTGTTTGCCAACTTTGGGAATTGTGCACAAAACGTGTTCATGTTGAAGTTGTTCTCAATTTCAAGCCATTAAATAAATTTTAATTATTCAATACAAAATAACGGATTTAAAAAAAATCGTGAAACTGGGCACTATTTTTGAGATGAATTTTATTAAGAAGTAAGAAAATATATACATACAAAGAATAAACGTCATTTACATTGTTGCAGTATTTCACTAATCATGTACAGATGTAAAAAGGAGTTACTATATATATATATATATATATATATATATATATATATATATATATACTACCAACATAAGCACCTAAGACCCTCTGTGTTGATCGAAGCTCACTCCATGGCCCCATAAATAACCTAAATCAATTGTCGAGTGTAATGACGAATTAAGAATTGTTAATCCACCCGAGGAGTGTCTTTTTGTTATTTGCTCAGTCATACGTTTTGGCTGTTCTTAGCTGTTGGTAAGGTCATCAACGTCGGTGTGTTCTTTATGGCCTCTACAGCGTGCCATATATGGGACACATTTAAGACTAAATGTTAAGACATCTATTTCGTAAACGGCTGTTCATTTGCATTCCATTTCGGAATGTCACCACATGCGAATTCAGCCAATTTGAAATGCTCAGAGAACATCAGCTAGAGAGATCAGCTTCCCTCAGCAGCAAATCGTTAAGTAGAAACCCGTTTGTCCTTGCAGTTTTCGTTACATACCAATCAGAAGGAGTTAATTTTCTGGCATAGCTCTTGTTTGTAAAATTGCTAAACTCGTTTTGTTCGGCATATATCTGATGAGATCAAAATTGTCATAAAAGAAACAAAAAACATAACGATTTAAAATTCAAGATTTAAACAATAATACTCCTACTTTATTAAATATATCTACCTTGCGAAGGTGATATATGTAAGTTGTATCAAAGATACTATAGTGTACCTATAGTTTCACGAAGTGTAAGTATTGGTATCCAAAGTGTAAGTAAGTTAAAAAAGTATAATATAATATACCAAAGTGATTCAAGAACAGTAGAACCAGGTTTAAATGATTTCGTATTTAAACATTGCCCGCAACTTTGCAACAACAAATAAGTTATAATTAAATAATATTTATTGAACGAGCTCGGGCTCTAGCACCACAGCGACATTACTCGAAGGATTGAAATTGGGGTCTTCTAATCGTAGCTCTGCGAACGCCAGCGGCATAGTTCGTGATCGATACTCTGTTGTGGTAGCTCAGCTCTTCCTACAAAGTGTGGCGTATACGGATTCTGATCGAAGGACAGTCTCGTGCTGATTTTGAGAATAGGGGTGAACTGTCAATGCGATTCGTTAACGATTGGGCTAGTAGCGTAGGTGTGGAGTTGATAATGCTTCTTAAGGGAAGATTATCGCGGAATCGTCAGCTGATTGTACATTCTGGTGGTGTTAGCTTTAGATACGTAACTGAGGTTAAGTATCTAGGGATAATGATGGCTGAGAGGATGAGTTTTATGATTCATATTTCTTGTATTCGTGAGAAGCTAACTGCCGTTGTAGGTAAGGTTAAGCGTATTCTTAGAAGTGTCTGGGGTTTGAGTAGAAGAGCTGTACGAACCATATATGGGGGGCTATCTGTTGCATGTGCAACACCTGGTGCTCCTGTATGGTACGAGACAGTCATGTCCATTAGAGGCCGTGCTAAGATTATATCTTGCCAGCGGGTTGCTTGCCAATTTGCCATACGGTATCGACGGATGCTCTTCAGGTTCTGTTTGGTGTGGCCCCTCTTGACTTGGAGGTGATACAAAATGCTATCATCTTTAAGGTGAAGAGGGGTTTACCTCTTGCAGGGCATGACTGGTTTTCTGACGAGGACCTCGCGGGAGCTATTCTGAGTCAGGTTAGGACTCTTCTAGGTAGTCGGGTTGATAGGGAATGGAGGGATAGGTGGGTGGACAGTGGAGATGGGAGGGTTACATCCCGTTTTATACGGGATGCGACGTTTGTACGTGACCGTCCAGACCTTAACTTTGGGATTTGTTAGGTTTTTTTCTGACGGGACATGGTTCATTCAATAAGTTTTTACACATGCGACTTGTTTTTGTTTTGTCCTTGCTGGTGGCGTGTGTGCCCATTGAGTCGCCCGTGAGGGCGATTGTTCATTGTTTGTGTTGTCGTATGTTTTGTGTTGTGGGTCACCAGTCCGGAACTGTTTGAAGTCCAACTGGAAGCAGTTCTCCGGCTACGTGGTCTGACCGGAGACTTAATTCTGGTACCACGAGTGTCAGGAGCCCGTGGAACTTCGGTTCCAGCCTGGAAATGGTAGGGCCATTCGGGGAGCTTCGTGGTGGCTGTGGTTTAAACCCAAATTGCGGGAAGAGCATTGGCTCGGTGTGGAGTTGCATTGCAACCGGGTGCCATGCTTCAGAGTACGGAAGGAGTTTTAGGTAGGCTCCGCTCCTAACCAAAGGGGAGGCCTATCCAAATACATGGTTTCGAATTGGTACTTATGCGTATCAGTCTGTTGCGTGTGGGGGCGTTGGTAGAAGCATTGATTCTACCCGGTGTTAACAGCACCGTCAGGTTGGGCCGCAAGGCAGGCACTGACGTTAAACAATTAACATATCTGCTCGCAGCCTCGGAAACATTTGACGTTTTCATTTCCATCGCTTCATCATAATTCAAGAGGCCGTCTTAAAACGAGTCGGAGCAAGTATTGTTTGCGTGAGAGCTTATGATTGCTAGGAAAAAGTAGGTTAGTAATTGCAAATAAAAGGAGATTTTAAATTGACCTTGGTAGGAAATAACAAGCTTCGTTATCAGACGAGTGACTGATCCACTTTGCGTTCGAACTTTAAAGCTTTTAACTCCAGCTGCCCAGAGGTAGCCTATATGAGAACCACCTGACTGGATTGAAACGCAACGTCAAATTTTTATAGCCGAAGCTGGAACACATTCCAGCTTGAGCTCATTTGGTGCTTCAAGAAAATTGATACCATTGTCCGAAAACATGGTGTGAGGATAACCTCTTCTAGCGACAAATCTATTGACTGCGGATAAGTCTATGGCAACTACTAAAAGAACGACCATTTTCACCATTTAAATTTTTTACATCAAAGGGCCCGTGAATCAGCTCCTGTGTTTATAAATGGCTTGTCAACTGTAGTGCGTTCTTAGGGAAGCGCAGCCATCATTTGACTACAATTACTTTGTCGATCAATTGTAATGGTGAATCACAGTAAGAATCAAAATTTTCAATCGCGTTACCCAATATTCGCATCTATAGAATGGTATACAAACGTATGAATTCTGCCATAAGTTTTGCATAAAGATAGCCATGTTCGCGGTACGATAATGAGGCAGATTTTACTAACCGACCATTCAATCTCATTACTTTTTGTTCATCTAAAAAAGGATTCAAAGTTAACAAGGAACTCTTTAAAGGCAACGGTTTTTTATCTGAAATACTTTTAGACTCTTCAGTATAAAATGCTTGTTGAGCAACAATTGCCAAACGTAATTTGACCTTATTGAGTTCATCGCTGGAAATAAATTCCGATTTATAATTAAATTTTCCTTTATGCACTTGGTGTGTAGAGTGAACAAAATTAACATAACCCGTAAAGCTCTATCAAATTACGAAAAGCTGTCTGAAATATCTTCAGATTTGGGAAAAAATTAGGCATGAACTTTTATTTTTCGACTTTCTATGTCCGTATCTAAATTTTCTAAATTATGTTAATACCAAAAATTTTTACTTGTCGTCAGCCGCAATGGCCGTGCCATTCACTTTTCAATGAAGTGATTGGATCTACCCCCCAGCCATGTCCGTTAGTTGCTCAAATCAGCAGTATTATCTTCCGAACGAACATAAAACTAAATGTGATTACCATTGTTCTCTTGAATGCGACAAACAAAGGCTTTACTTTTGTTTTGGAGGATAATAAGTGAATATTCATTCCTTCACCTATTAATTAAACTGATAATCGGCACTATTTCCGTTTGTACTTTTATTTTAAAACGAAACTAAAATGATAATTTGGCATCACCATTGGCTTTATCGATATTTGTAGAAAGTATATCGGTATTCTTCATTTTGAAACGAAGATAGTAACGACAAAGACACATTCCTTCTCTGTCGTCACCATTATTAGCAACGAGTTTAGAACGACTTAAGCAAAATAAATTAAAATATTAGAATAACAACATTAAGACAATTTGAAATTTTAGTTTCCGAAATGGAAAAAATCTCACTTATGCAGAGGGTTTTCGGAGGTGTATAAAACCTTTGAATTTCGATAGGTTTTGGAAAGAAGTAGCAAAAAGAATAAATCCTATGAGACGCCCATTCGTGATGGAGATAGTTGGCATCAAATTTAGTAAAACAAAATTAAATTTTTTTGAGATATATGTATGTATTTTAATATAATTTCAGTTAAAGGTGTGGAGGGACTTGAAGTTCAAAGTAAAAAAAAGCTGACGAACAACAAAACTGAAGCGGGAGCAACTGGAGGAGGCGCTTATAAACAAGTTCCATTATCAGTATTAGAAGGGCTACAGCAAATTTATTACAATTTGGAAAACAAATAAATCCAAACGGAATACAAATACATAGTACACTTTCCAAAATCGATGAAAATGTTGCAAATATCTTAGATGACGATACACCCACGATTTCAACAAGTGTCTGGTCGTCAACAAAAACCAAATCCGGTGAAAAGGAAAGGATTATATTACTGAGGAAGCTAACTGAAATGCAGCAAAATATATTTAGTAATTTATAATCCATTGAAGGTTATTTAAGAGACATAGCCCGTTATCAAGGGAAATGATTTGAATTGGAAAAGGAAGGTCTAAAAATAAAAAAATGGAAATTTCGTAGAGAAGAGGAATTAATGGATCTTGATGCAGCAATAAAAAAGGAAAAGCTTGTACTGCTAGAAAGGCAATTAAATTTAAATTATTAGTTTTATTTTACGTAGTACATACATTTGTTTTTTTTTTTTGCTTTTGCATGAATATGTTTTTATTTTATGGTGTTTTCTTTTGTGAAAACATGTGAGATTTCTTCACTTTTTTACTAAAAAGCTGCAGTTTGTACTAGTTTTAAAGCAGAACTTGTTTTTCGTAACAGATGTTAGATTAATTACTAAGCAATTCAGTATTTTCAATATGCATAACATTGCCTTATTCTGTTGAAAAGTGAAAAAAATTTTACATTATTTTGTAGATAAGAAAACAACTTTAGTGTTTTTGGTTTATATACATACATATACAAATGTATGTACATATCATATAAAAGAAATTTATAACAAAATTATGTTTTCAATAGCCATCTATGTTATCATTTTCATTATTTATACTGAATATTATTTAAATAAAAATTTTTATACCAAGAATGCACGAATTACGTTCGCCTGCCTCGCACTTTTCTCTTAAAAACCTTACTGGGATAGAATGCCACATAAGGAATCATGACTAGAACCAGGGTGTCTTGCATCTACATATCCTATGCTCATTTTGTGATCACAAGTCTAAAACCTGTTAATCATGAAAACTTAACATTTAAATTTGGTGCTAGTGTTTATATTGGTTGGTAGTAGCATGTCGTCAGCACCAAGATCGAAATCATAAGACTTATCTCTCCTGACATTCCCAGTACCAACAACACACCACCCCTTCCGTAACGTCTGCTGATTCGCAGCAGCCTATAGAGACTACCATCAGCTGGGCCGAAGTCCCAACATACTTGCAATATGTCAGAACATCAACCCTGATCTGACATCTCTCCCAGCGACTCTTGGTATCAAACCACATCCACCACTTGGACACACTGAAGAGACCTCATAAAACATCTGGCCACAGAATCAACTAGTCATGGGAGAAGAACGAGGTCTGCTAGACGTCATCACTCAGATAAAAGTGCGTTAAACAGAGCTTTGCCTGTGAAGCAGATGGCAACAATTACGCGTTCAGGCAAACATTTTTGTGTAACTCAAAGTGAAAATTTAAAATGTGATGATAAAAACGAAAACGATATACGTCAGCAACATCGATTTTAAAAATTTTTTAATAACGGCGACGAAAGTACAACGGTGCGCCTAAAGACTTAAATGTTATTTGTTTATAATAAAAAAATATTTTTGTATAAAAAATTAACTAAAATAGAGATAAAAATAGTGTATGTAGAACTAAAAAGGAGTGGTAAATACTTCTTCGTGTCTATTACAACTAGCTAAAAACCAGCAATCAGTTATTAACCCTCTCATGCCCAATGTTGCTTATAAGTCGCGTTTGGTTTATTTTTTCAATATAATTTTTTTTTACTTTACCTAGCTTAATGTTTGGCGCAAGCATAAAGTTATTCTTTACATTTGAAACTGTACATTTGTTCATTTTGTAGCCCTTCCTCGTAGAGTGAAATATTAAAATTTAATTTGTGATAAAAGTATGTTTAAAAAAAGTGTTAAAGTAATTAAAATAAATATTTCATTGTAAAACTAACTGAAAAATGTCATTTAAAATCGGTAAGGAAGTGATTTGGAAGAAAAATTTCTTTAAAAAAATTATTACTTTTCTTATAATAATTTTTTAAAATTAATGTTGCCTCTAAGCAACATGGGTCAATTATGGTAATATCAAATGATGTTTATTTCTTCACGAATATTTTATTTCGATGCGCTCAAAAGGCCTAACACAGGCAGACACGGAAAAAAATTGTATGATTTCAACTAGGAGGATTCTGCAGAGGAGGAAAATGAAGAAGAAGAACCCGAAAATTTCGAAAGAGTAATTGAAGAGGCAATCAATATGATATAGATAAGGGAGAAAATGTGGAAGTGGATTTGATTGGAGATATAATTAGCATTATAATTAAATATGATTCACAAAGCTTGAGATAGAGTCCCGGGGTAGAATGCTTTATACGCTCTAAATATAGTAAGCTAATATGTATTTAGACTGCAACTCACAAAAAAGTTGTTTTGTAACATTTCATACATAAATTTTAATAAAAAAGTGCATTAAAAATCATTATGGATTTTTTTCCATTGACCACAATTGACCAATGTTGCCTACAGGCAACATTCTATAACTACCGAACCATGATACCTACGACTTTGAAAATTTTTTAGTTCATACTTGGGTCAAGCCCAAAACATATTCGATCTAAAAGAATTTTTCGCACGGTCCATTTTAATTCGGGCATGAGAGGTTTAACGTCCCGCTAGGGAAATTGAAAATTTTCATTAATCGGGAACCTGGAACCATCTTTTTGATCTTTCTGATTTTCAATATTAATCTCTAATATATAAAATGTGTATAATTAGCAGAAGAGATTAGTATTATTTAGTTCCTTTTGTATTAAAACAGGGAGTTCTCCAGCAGTGGTCTTTTTGGCTTTTCCGATTTCACGTGGAGAAAAATTTTTTCATACTTGCATACTTGTGGCCATTGTACCTAAATTGGCACACAAATATTTCATATGCTGTAGAATAATATAATCTGCTTTTATATCACATAAAAGTCTTGGAAATGTTGTTTTAGATACTAAAATTATTGAAAAATAAATTATTGTGAAGATTTTAATATATCATAAAATATTATAATAATTAATGAAATTTTCGTCTGATGATTTATTTGCTAATCGGTTGCCCGACAACCCAATTTAAGAACTTAAAATGATAAATATATAACTCTCTTTTTATTTACAAAAAAAGGTAAAAACCCCAAATGTGTACTGCTAATAATTTAAACTATGTACATAGATGGAAGTAAGAAATAAGTAAGGGTTCCATATTACCCGAGGTTAATCCATGTACTCGTATGTATTGTGTACGTGGAAAATTTAAAAAAACTGTAAATAAAGAAACTAAAGTCACTTTTATTAGATTATGTAAAAATCAACTACACCCATCGCAAGAAAATGTGTCCCAAAAAGACGATGTCACCGATTAGGGACAAATGCTTTCAACGTATAAATAATTGCTACGCCAAAAGATATGTATTAAAAAACTACAATAGCTCTTATGTCCAATCATACAGATATTTAGCATTGCATATAAGATATGAAGCGTTTTTGTATTTAAAAGGTTTGTGAATCAAATAACGCATTCAATAGTACTCTTTGCATAACGTTTTCAAAGTTTGGAAATTTGTATTGAAAAATATTTATATCTCAGTGATTCTACTGTTATTGACAGTTGGATTAGAGTATGCAACTGCCATTAACAAAAGTTTGGACAATTTTATACGGTGGATGGTAGTTATTTTCAATGTAAAGATAAAATATATCAAGAAATTAATGGCATTCCTATGGGATCTCCAGATTCTGAATTCAAGAATGCTCTTCAGAACACCATCAGTTTGATTCAATTCGGTTTTGTCGTTCAAAGGTTTTTAAGCGGGTTATATACTTACATTCTCACACACACACACACACGATGCATACAGTATCTCCCAATAAAAATTAAGAAAGTTAAATACAAAGAGAGTCCAACCAATTTTAAGGTCTCCTTTAGAGAGTAAGTGTCTTTAGAGCCCTAAATACCTACGATAGCTCTGTTCTTTGCTCTGCTTTCTACGGAATACAAACATCATCCAAAAACAACAGTTGAAAGGCATACCTTGCCAAGATATATGGGGAGCAGAGAATTAACCGACGTAGCAAACCTTCTTCAAAACCAGAAACCAAAATCGACAGGTGGATAAGCAAAGCTTCATTTTGCTCTTTACTTAATTTCTCTGTCAACTCTACAAAAATGCTATGTCCAAAGCTATTTTTTAAACAATAATATACTATAAGGAAATATATTTTTTTGCAAAATGTTCGGTGCTGAGCCAGGATGATAACAGAAGAAACTCTGTTTTAACATTTTTAACCGAAACAACTTATCGCCCAATAAATCAGTGGAGTAGCAAAAACAAGACTTTAATCCAATATATTATTTGTTTAAAGAAATCCTGGAAAATGACGGAGAAATTAGATTTTCTGTACTATGGGATGCTTTCGATATCTCTTACTTCTACAAGAAGTTAAACAATTTCGTCCAAGTCAAAACTAAAAAAATAATCTTTTGAGTCTTAAATATTAAGATAAAATTATTTTTTCAAAAGATTTTTTTAAAAGGCTCCCTTAAACTATTAAAACAACTAATAAACGACTACTACACCGATCGAATTAATTCACAAACTAATCCAACTTCCTGCCAGACTTAGATAGCCTGGTGAAAGTGGAGCTTGTTAGAATAGGAGAAGGACAGCTCATATAAAGTTCTCTGCTTCAGGGTATAACAATGGAACCGAATTAACGGACCCAAGTGTATTGCTTCGACAATGGCCCTAATTACCTAAACCTAATGTTTTAGCTCGAAAAGCTCAATAGCATAGAATAGCACATGGGAAGATAACCTATTAACAAATCTCGGTTAATTAGTCGAGCCATTAAGATAACAGCTCGTTTAAAGGATTGCAATGATATAATTTCATGATACATGTAGCTATTTGTTGATAAGCACAGTGGATTATTAAAAAACTTGCTATAGAACAAGTCGTGGGGTGGGAAAAAATTAAGACGGGGGCAAGAAATATCATGGATCCTCTTCCATTTAATATTTACTCATATATGAGGTATATATATATATACAGGATTGTCAGTGTCTAATATCCTTAACATTGATATGCGTCCTCATAAAGAACATACAGATGTCTGTCTGTCTCTACGTGAAATCGGAGAAGCCAAAAATACAACTGCTAAATAATACTAATCTCTGCTGGTAATCATACACATTTTATATATTAGGGATTAGTATATTGATATTAGTCAGAAAGACCAAAAAGGTGGTTCCAGGTATGCATAGTATAACGGGTGCACGCAAACACACAGACAGGTATAATGACAGACGTTCAGAATTAGTCAGGGAAGCTTCTGAGGACCTCTAAATGTAGAGATCTGATGAAAACCCGATTTCTCTAAAAACGGTATGAAACCAATAACTTCCCTACTAATGGAAGTATTTAACACTCTTTTTACTTCTGTATACACTATTTTTATCACTCTTTTAGTTAGCTTTTTATCCAAAAATATTTTTCTATTATAAGCAAATAACATAAAAGACTTTTGGACTACGGTTGTACTCTCGCCCCCGTCAATAAAAAAATTTTTAAGATTAGTTTTGGTCGCCGACAATGATATAAAAGGCTTTTGTTTTTATCATCACATTTCTAATGTAATGAAATCTTATTTCACAACTTTCGCGTTAACTTACAGATGCGCCTTTTTCTCAATTTTCGAGAAACGATAACATATATTGTTTTCGATATTGCCTAAACCATAATCATAGCTGATGATCTCATAACAAATAATATTAAGCCTACTTCAGTAGCTGGTGGTAATCTATACTTAGGGGCATATACTCGAAATGGCCTTGAATATATTGCATAACATTCATTTAAACAGACTAATAAATGTTTAAAAGAACGATTTATTAATTATTTGAGGATATTGGTTTATATTATATGTATTTATATTTATTGAAAGTCTCGGCCAAGTATATTTTCAAAACTAATATGATAAGTTCTCATAATACCTAAAAAATGTTTCGTTTAATGCTAATCGCATTGTCGATACTTTCAGTCGAATTCGAAAGAGAAGCAATTGGTTAGTATTGATATTTTAGACGTTCTCCATTTACGCCTGAAACGCCAAAGTAATAATATAATTGCTGTTTGTTTTGTGTGTAGCATTCTCTCTTCCTTTTATCAATTTTTAGTGGAACAGGTATACTCGGAAAAACTATTCAATCCACATTTATTCGTATTATATCATAAAGCGTAAAATATAATTTTTAAACTCAACTTGTCTGTTGTGCTATATACTTGTGACATACGTGATTGATTGCTTTTCTATAACTTTTCTTTATATTCCAATACTACTCGTATATAAAGAAAGCTCAAGTGCACGATACGCATTCATGAAAAGAATATTAATATTGTATTGCTATTTACATAACAAAAATTTAAGTTTTTAGCGTACATAAGTTATTCTATTTTCAATTAATTAATATTAATCGATTGAATGGCGCATAAATAAGATTAAAAGCAGTGGTTCACAAATATCACATCTGCGTGAATTTCAAAAACAAGTACATTTCTACGAGCGTTATATATTCATACAAAGTAGATTAATGTGCCCCAATAAGCATTTAATTTTGTATTGCTATTTACATAATATCAATTTAAGTTTATGGCGTACATAAATTAATTTACTTTCAATTAATTAATATTAATCGATTTAATGGCGTATAATAGGGGACTAAAACCATTGGGTCACATAGTACATATATTTTCATCTGTGTGAATTTTAATTGCACGTACAGTGCGTGTAGGGATGTGACCTTGAGCTGAAAAAATTCAATTATAAAACAATCGATGATATAAAATAAGCCGATTTTACAAAAATCGATGTTTGAAAAATAAACGATTTTTGTACATAACAAATTTTACAAATAAATAATTGATTGAAATTGAAATCATTGAATACAACAAGAGTCTGATTCATTATATACATACGAGTACATATACATTTCACGCTTATAACTTTTATTTGAAAATTTTTACACAAAATATGTGCAATAAGCAGTCTATAAACATAATATGCTTATTTTTTATTTAAATCATATAACAGTAAATATATCAATAAATAACATATAACAATAAATATATCTAAGACACAAAGGATTTTTTCTTAAAGTGTCAAACTTTGGCATTGAAACAAACCATTTTATATTAAAATTAAAATTAATGTTAATGTTAAGTTCTTTTCCTATAATACCATTACTTTCAATTGCTCATATATTTTGTATATGTCTTAGATGTATATGTTCAAGAAGAGCTTTAGTTTTATGTGTTTTGTGTACAGCACTATTTGCAAAAATCTATTAAAAATTTGTAATTTATTTAGTTGATTTACCTAAAAATTGATTTTTAACATTAATAAAATCGATTATGAGAAGATAATCGATTAAAAAAAATCGATTATATATTTACATCCCTACGTGTGTGATCTTCATAAGATTAGTCTACACTCCGGAGTATTGGATATTGAGAATTGGCTTTAACTGATTTAAGTTAAAAATACGCAATGCCATACTGTTTACTTGATGCTGTTTAGATAGTATTATATCTTGTTAAAGCTACAAGAAGACAAGCTTCTAGCCTTACTGAGTATTATGTTTATTAAACTTTTAAAACAAAATCGAAAAGAATGAATTTCACGATTAGCGGAACATGAATTTTTTCGACTTGCAGTATTGACTGGTTGTGATAATTGTTATTTGGCATGCTTAATTAACGAAAGTACAGCATATAAAGAACTTTTCTGATCTCCAGTGCCTCGTGGTTTTGTCAACTGTGGTCGGACTGCTGCAATGAAGAAAGTATAGCATTGGTCACAAATCCTATCAGGTACTGAACAGAACATTATAGCACCCTATTTAATCGGTACCATGGTAAAAATTCGCGGAAAAGTAATAAAATAAAATGGCTGCAACAAATTTCCCTCCTTTCTTAATTCGTCATAATATTTTGCATAAACAGTTCGGCAAATGTTAATTAAACCGTTCAACGAATAAATTTAAACTTTTACTTCAACTACTAATTATATATTACAGAATTCGGAGAGCACTTGCGCAAGTATATTCCAATACACTTCTGTATTTATGTTTCGACAATGAAAGC
This sequence comes from Linnaemya vulpina, assembly GCA_963675445.1. Classification (NCBI taxonomy): domain Eukaryota; kingdom Metazoa; phylum Arthropoda; class Insecta; order Diptera; family Tachinidae; genus Linnaemya; species Linnaemya vulpina. The sequence continues at coordinate 47,870,574 of OY776280.1, read as the reverse complement.
TTGATCCCTAACAAAAAAAAAAAAAAAAAAAAAAAAAAAAAAAAACCCCTTAATATGTACATAAATAGCTTGAGGATTTTTATGACTTTTAAAAAACAATTAAAAGCTGTGCCGTATACTGTATTACGCTACAACAAGTTATCAAGTAAATATTGTTAGCAATTTTAATAAGAAAAATTGCGTTTCATGCAGACTTTGGTAGTACTTTCTATAGCTGATTTATTATATATGTATATAATCCTGACAAGAGAAAAATCGTGAAATAAATTAATCTATCAGCTGCAGATATATAAAATTATACAAGCTAAACGGATATGCATAAATGTTTCTGCAGTCAGATATAAAGCGGTGTAACTTATTTTCATTATTCAACTGTTCTATATATAGAATGACTCCTTCATCTACAAAGCCGTTTAAAACACTACATGAATATTGTAGAAGGTATAAACGGAGTGACACATTTAAGTTTGCTTACATATAATATTATCGCTTGTGATGTAGGGCAGACAAAATTCACAAATATAAAAACATTAACAAAAATAAAAAACATAAATTAAACATAAGCTCTAGATTAACAATAAGAGTATTTGAACTTTAATGTGAGAATAATTAAATACTTATTTACATTCGATACGATCGATAAAATATATTGAAATACAATAAAACACTTTGTTAATGGGAAAGCGAGCAACAGTTCTTTAGAAACCTTTACATGTGGTTCTACATATAAAAATAATTCCAAAAAAAAAGAAAAATTGTGTATATTTAATAGTTTTAAGTTTAGTCAAAAGTATCACTCCTAAGCGAAAACTGTAAAAATGTCTGTAGGGGAAGGAGTACAGGAAGCTGCGGCAGAAGTTTCTGGTGTTAATCCTCTGTGGACTGTTTTGCTCGGTGTTGTGGTCATCGGAATATTATTCGAAATTTGGGTTAGAAATACCAGAGAATATAAAATATCACAAAATATACCATCACCACCGAGAGTGCCGGTCTTGGGCAATGCTCATTTAATGACAGGATTGACAAATGCTCGTAAGTTTATCAAATATTAATTCAAATGTCCACTATTTTGTATTAATATTATATTGTAAAATTTCTAAATGTAAAGAAATAATGGCGCGTGGCCGCGAATATTTGAAAATCTATGGTAATACAGTACGGGGTTGGTTGGGTCCTATTTTGGTGGTGTTCTTAGCAGATCCTGCTGATATTGAAGTTATCTTAAGCGGACATCATCATTTGGAAAAATCTGAAGAATATCGATATTTCAAACCCTGGTTCGGGGATGGACTTCTCATTTCCAATGGTCATCACTGGCGTCATCATCGTAAGATGATTGCACCCACGTTCCATCAGAGTATTTTGAAAAGTTTCATACCAACATTTGTTCAACATTCTAAGAAGGTTGTTGAACGTATGTCCAAGGAAGTAGGCAAAGAATTCGATGTGCATGACTACATGTCCCAGACAACAGTAGAAATATTACTTTCTACCGCTATGGGCGTTAAGAATATACCAGATGACAACAAGAGTTTAGAATATGCCAAGGCTGTGGTAGATATGTGTGACATAATCCATAAGAGGCAACTGAAATTCTTTTATCGTCTGGATTCAACCTTCAATTTAACACCCATGGCTAAGAAAGCAGAAAAGATGATGAACATAATATTGGGTATGACACGTAAAGTAGTCAATGATCGTATGAAAGACTTCAATGCTGAAGCAAGTGGCATTGTTGAAGATGCTGATGACTTGGAAAAGCGGAAGCAAAATATTAAGAAAGTGGGATTGCGTGATGATTTGGATGATATTGATGAAAATGATGTGGGTATGTAACAACTAACACTTGAAGGAAGAAATTATTAAGTTTTACTCAAATGCTATCAGGTTCTAAGCGTCGTTTGGCCTTGTTGGATGCCATGATGGAAATGTCTAAGAATCCTGATGTCGAATGGACTGACAAGGATGTTATGGATGAAGTTAATACTATTATGTTTGAGGTAAGCTAAATTTTAATAAGAGAAACAGTAAACACTATGACCTACATAAGAAATAAGCGAGTACGAAGTTGAGCGTACTATTTCTTAATACAATGTGTTTGAAAACATTTCTTGTCCAATTGAGAATACTGGAAAAATTTACGACATCAAATATAATACAAGACGTTGACTTATTCACTGTTTGATGTGTACTTGGATTCTTAAATGTTCTTGCAAGCAATAAAATACTTTTTAACACTAGAAAAAGTTGAATATGGCCATGCAGAAGCAAAGACTCTGCTGATACAATTAGAGTATAGATAATAGTTTAAGTGTAGATTAATCATTTATGAAAAACCTGTAATACATCAGTATATGATTTAATTAAAAGTTAGGGGTGAGACACAATGATAGGAGTATCTAACTTATAATTAACATTCGTACCTTGATACAAGCAATAATGCAGGAACAGCCGCAATGACATTTTTTTAAATATGATCAGCACTTAAGGGATGTAGGGGTCACATACGCAATGCTATGCGCTGGAACTGAGTAGATAGGTTTTGGGAGTTTAGACAGAGGGAGCATTGCCTGTGGCCGTTCGATTTAAGCCCATTTAAATTGAAATTGGCGGGTAGTTTGTTCCACCTATGGACAGTCCGGCCAAAGAACAAAATCTCTATAATCATTGGCATATCGACCTGATGCGAAACGCGTCGTAAAATTGGTTTCGGTAACAATTTCCTTGATTTCATTAGAGCATTGTAATAACAATACAAGAACGAAATGCGACAATATTAAGAAAGTGAATAGAGTTGGTTACGCTGCTGTCTCCGATGATCTTCTTCGCCTTTGTGTATGCAGTCGAGTAACTTCATAACAGACACACATGCGAGTTTTACTCTCTTATGATGAGTATCTCTTACACTATCTTAAGAAGTCGAGCTACTTGAGCATCAAGACTTCTTGATTCCTTAATATATACACCAACCATTACAAATGGATGAAATAGTGTAATTGTACGTACGTGCATGCTTACGAGCGTTAAAGTAGACCCCATGTATTATGTAATACATCATTCATATTTCACCTCATCGCTTCGATCTCATACGCTGACGGCCATAAGCTGCTATCATCTACGAAATAGTAGATGGGGCATGAAGTTTGAGATAAAAGACTATTGAGGAAAATAAGATGTAGCATCTATAACAAATCATAGATGAAAAATCTCGATATCAAGCGAGAGGAGTTATATCCGACATCGAGTACAAAAGTTTAGACAGATGCCTTTGAGAAAGCAAAAGACATTGCGATTGGATGGTAATTGTTAGAGAATTAGCCTTTCCCTTCTTGTGATTTTCTTGGATTAGCACTGCAGTACATTGTGCACTTTTTCGCTTCATGCACTGTCAAAAATGGTGCTGTATTCTGCTCTTCAATACAAGTGCTATGCCTTCGTCACTGAGACAAGCCGGCAAAAATTAACACAATATTGCACCAATGCAGATCAGAAAAAATTGACACGATATTCACGACACCGTGCGAAACTCCAGCTTATTATAAATTTACCGATAAATAGTAAAGAACGCGCTAGCATTGCAGAGCACAGGTATTCCATTCGGTGCTGGAATAAAAGACAAAGAGCTCTTACTACCCCGAGGGACAGTAAACTTTTTATTGTAAATACGCTGCTTGTATAAAGCTTTTTTGCGTCACGATGATCTTGCTCCTTTGTGTAGCAAATCAGTATCAACATTCTTTCTCTTACGCTAAATACTGAATGCTTCCTCTCTGGATTTCACTGCAATTTTACAAGGCTTTGATTCGCAACAGAAATTTAATATCAATTATTTTCGCTGTGGAATCGATATTAATGTGAAGAAAACATTGTTTCGAAATAAAATAAAATTTTGTACGCTTAGTAGCTGTTCACAAAACGTTTCGAAGCACAGAAAACGTAAAGGTTGCGGAAATGGTGCAATGATCCGAGTTACCGAGAGGTGCATTAACGGTAACTTGTACTTTTCAGGGAGTGAAGTTAGCAAGAGATCAAACGTATTTTGGTAGTACGCTTCAGTACACGGGATATGTGTTGGCTCATTATGCTTATCTGAGGTTGTATGACTCGAATGGCGTAGCCAGGATGTGTTGTGAAGAATTGCAATGCACGGGCAACTGTCATGTCGTTATCGGAGAGATCATCTAAGCTATATTTTAACTTTGAACTTATATGAAGAATCCCAAACTGTGAATAGTGTATAATGATTTTGAGTTTATTCCACCGAAAGCTGAATTATGATTCAGACATAACAAGAAGAGAGATATGAATCAAAGTCCAAACTCTGAGTTACCCATTGGTCCGCAATAATAGCAACCGGTATGAAAGTTTGCTAGCCCGTGTTATATCTTCACTAGTTCAGTTGCAATTACTGCAGAGAATTAGCCACATAATATTAAAGAAACATATTTTAAAATATTTAATTTAATTGGTTAAAATTCTGTCAAAGTTATTGCAATGATTATGTTTTTACGCTGTAAAATAAAAAAATTAACGATTTTTTAGGTATATCTATATATGCAGTATAACTAATCGTATATTATGTTTCAATTGTACGTGCTTCGCTCTCCATTCATGCTTCATGCTCTGATCATGTGTGAAGCAACTTACTTTGCCATACAAAAACGAATCAGGTAGATTCATATGAACCTTCTTGTGAAGCACGAACCGTTCCTCTCTTCCCTAATCTTTATCGTAAGTTTATCAGAACTAGCTGTCATAAAGAAATGCTAAACAAAGCAAAACAAAAGACTCAAAAATGTGCTTTAATGTATCAATGGAGCTAAAACTGCTTAGCTGCGACTGCTTAATGTTGGTAAATATTCGCTAATTTCAGAAAGATTAGCTTGGAAATAGTGGTTGAACAGTAACTGCATGTGTCTGTAAGTATGTTCTGTCAAATCGAAGCATGTGGATGAGTCGTGAAAACAGCATGATTCAAAAACATGATTGTGAAAGCGAAGCAGGTGTTTCTACTCAGAATGGAAAAGAAGTTTCAGTCAGTTGTACAAATTAAGATAGTCTTAATATCACCAGTTGACCATGGAATTCAGAGGAGTTAAAAACAAACTACGAAATCTATTTTCATCAGTTGTTTCTACCTATATCTATGTATGTTCTGGCTCTCTTACATATCAGTTTTGAAATTATTCGTATTTATAAAAGTCTCTGAATAATATCTTAAGAAATTTATTATATGACAAAAAATTATATTGTAAAATATAAAAAAATATAATATTGTAAACTTTTTTGCTCACAGGGCCACGACACAACATCTGCAGGATCTAGTTTTGTTCTTTGCTTATTGGGCATTCACAAGGACATTCAAGAAAAAGTATGGGCTGAACAAAAGGCCATCTTTGGTAACAATTTGTCACGGGACTGTACTTTTAACGATACCATGGAAATGAAATATTTAGAACGTGTTATTATGGAAACATTAAGATTGTATCCACCAGTACCACTAATTGCGCGTCGTGTGGAACATGATGTTAAATTGGCGTCTGGTCCTTACACGATACCCAAAGGAGCTTCTGTAGTAGTACTGCAATTTGCTGTACATCGTAATCCAACTATCTACCCAAAACCAGATACTTTCGATCCGGACAACTTTTTACCCGACCGCATGGCTAAGAGACATTTTTACAGTTTTATACCTTTTAGTGCTGGTCCAAGAAGTTGCGTAGGCCGTAAATATGCCATGTTGAAATTAAAGGTGTTACTTTCAACTATAATACGTAACTTTAAGATAGACTCCAAAAGGAAGGAGGAAGATTTTAAATTACAGGGTGATATTATTTTGAAATTGGAAAACGGCTTTAAGATCATGTTGGAGCCCAGAAATCAGGCAGCGGCGAAAGCTTAACGGATACAAATAAATTAATTTAAGTTAACACTTATGCCCTGTGCTCAACCCAGGAATAAAGGGAAATATACACTTATATGTTACACCTAATTGGTCGGTAAGATGCTCACGAGCATTTCGCAAGAAACGGGCTACATCACATTACTAACACTTTACAATTAAGCAAATTTAACTCATAATCGAACTAAGAAAACTTGTTCGCAAGTAAAAAATAAAAAAATAAATCAAACGACTCATTTATGTAAAAAACTATTTTCGTAACTGCATTCACAGTAAATAAAACTGTAAAAATTATATTGTTTACTGCGTTTCTTTTCTTAGCAAACGTTTTTTCGTGTTTATTAAGATAAAATCCTGATTTCACGTAAAAGTTTCCATAGTAAATGCAAAATTCCAAGAATTTTTGAATTTTTTTGTTATGTTGCTGAAAAGCTAATGGTTTGCAAATTACATCTGAGCCCCGTTCAAAAGTGACGGTTGCACAATTTTTATGCTATCTACCTTGTTTATGTTGTCACACGTAATTCGCAGGTAAATCGTTATTACTCGAATGCGCGAGCTTTATATAATATACACATATATATACAATATAATATGATTCTTGTGTCATTTACTCTTTTTGTCTTCTTCTGTATTAATATTTAATTTTCGATATTTCGCTAACCAACGGTTAGCATCTTCAGGACACATTAGCTTCTTTAACAACATAAATCATATATATTATATATTTAAAAATGCCAACTCTAAAATGTATAAATAGTATGAATTACTATAATTTTAAATATTTTATTGGTCTTACCCTGTTTTGAAAAAAATCGAGTTTCATCTCTAATTCCGAAAGCTTCCCTACGGAAATCGAGACTTCTTACACGCGTATAAAGAGTACAAGGGACAAGGACTAGTCCAAAAGTAATCCAAATATATGAGAAAAATATACTCTATTTTACATTAAAATGTCCTAGGAGAGGACCATGTAATCCAGAAAAACATTACGTCTGAGTAATCAAAAAACTAGTCCAAGTAACTACTCCGCACTTATTAACGCAGGATTAGTCTTGAAATTACTTCATGTCGCTACTCCATTGATTACCACGGAAAACTAGTTTGGAAACAATTTTAAACCATTACCCCGCGGAATATAAACAAATATATCACTAAATGGCAAATTGTGAAATATACTGAAGGGTTAATGCTGCACTTCTTAAAAATCAAGTTAAAACTCTTGCAATTTTCAAGATACATCTATGAAATTTATAAAAAAGGGCTACTGAAGTTGGTGGAAATCGGTCCTCTATTTACGGTACCTGCCATAGACCGGTCATCCCGTAATTGAGTCTTAGGTTAATAAATTTTGAACAAAAGAGCATGAATGATTCTGAAATTTAACACAGATAAATCATGTGTAAAATTTAAATTTCGGGAGGACTGGTCAATGGAAGGTATCGAAAATAATGGACTGATTTCAACTATTTTAGTAGCAATATGATATTTTATAGAAATATCTTGAAATTGCAAGAACTATAACTCAAATTACTAAAATGTGCTAAATGAACCCTTCAGAAAAATTTTAAATTTTGCCTTTTTGTGACGTTGAAGCTGTATTTTTAACTTTGATGTATTCGGTGACCTATAGTAATATAACATGACAAATAATTTTGTAGAGCATTTTGTTCCCCTAGATTACTGTTTCATTGGCAATTTTTTATGTCTTGTAAAAAAGTGACGCAAATGACCCATAAAGTGAGCAGCTAGAGTGTAAAGTATTCAACAAAAATTTTTCTGGTGGTGTATTACATAAATTTGCTAAACAAATTATTTCTAAGTTTACTATGCCGACATGTCATAAGAACCATCAAAAAGGAGAAACTAAAAGCCCCATAAAATGAAATTTAGATTTAAACTTGAAAAACGCTGATACACGTATAATCTCTATCACATTCCGTGGGCAGAACCTTGTTATTTTTTTTTAGTGGTTCCCAGTGTAATCAGTAAGATAGTTTACTATAAAATGTGTACGTGTTTTACTGGACGTCGTTCATTCACCCAAAAGTATAATACGAACTAATTGCATCGGAAAACAACTTTACTACAACTATACCGTGTTATTTTACACAATAAATAAATAGAAGTTTTTATAATCGCGTAAGCTTTTTTCCCACATGTTCCGTCAGTATTATACATAACGCAGAATTCTCGGGATAATATACGTTCGAGATTTTTGATAGTACTTGCACATAATATGTCTTCTATTGCTGATATCTACAAATTATTTTTAAAAACTCAATATTTTGTAATAATTACAAATGTTTCTTCATTAGCTTAGCTTATATCTGCTTCTATCTTTTGGAGATCTTTTTCAGTTTTTATTGGAAATTTTTGGATTAGGGTGTTCATACTTTGACACACTTTTTGTAGACCTTGTAGCTGTAGTGTTTGCTCAGTCAGCATTTCGACTGTTTTGGTCAATCGTTGTTGCTGCAAATATTAAAGCAAACTTATTAAGATAAAAATAGTGTTTGTAAACTAATAAAAGCTTTTAATTTTGACACCTGTTCTCTTAAATTTTTGTGATCGACTCTCATTTTCACAATGATTTTGTTTTGTTAGTCTATCATTTCTCAAACATAAATTAACAATGTTGTTGCACTGATTGGAGTGAGAATTCATGAAACCGGATTTTACTGAGTTAAAGACTGAAATATTTTTTTTCTTTCGTTTTTTTATTACATCAAAAGGTGTGAATTTGGAGTTATGCCATTGATATATTAGACTGCAAAACATGTTAGAAACGTACCTTTCAATTGTATACACTTATAACATGGGTTTAGTGACACGATCTAAAAAGGAAACAATAAGGAATATTCTTTATTTAATAAATACGATAGTGGAGATATTTTATACTTACAAATTAAGAGTTCGCTGCAGGCAGGTTTGAGTATTTTCTCTCCATTTTGACGGTATGATTTATTATTTTTAATTTATAATAAATATTAATTTATTAAGTGCGGCTATGTAAGATTGGTATTAAAATAATTTTATTTTCAAAGGGCAATGGCAGAAGTTTGCAGTGAATAATATTTATACTAAAAATAATTTCTTCTTCTTCTACCAAGTTATCAGCAGAAAAAAAGAATGATAGAAAATAGATTATGACATCACGCACATAAAATTTTATTCTTCTTTTACCTCTACACTTGCTTTTATATTCTTTGTTTCCACACAGTGCTTTTCTAAATATTCGCTTGTAGCAAGTAATTTATGCCCATTTAGTTTTACAAAAACTTTATCACACGATTTCAACGTTTCCATTAAAGTTTTTGATGGAATACTTAACCCACCTTCATTAAGGTGTCTAACAACGCATGAGTGTGTCGAGTTCTAGCAAGACTGGGGCCTTCGTTTTTTGATTTATGACCAATATAGCCGGCCAAACTCTCCAAACCATCATAACTCAGGTTTTCCAGCTCTTCCTCATAATTTTCTTTCGGCAAAACGTTTTGCTCTATTTTGGGGTTAATACTCTTAAGTATTTTAGCTCAAGAAATCAAACGAAACTGTATGATTTCAAATTATTAGTTTTAATATACCTGTTAAAGAATAATGTACATCCTCCAAATCAGGAGTATTGTCTACGTCTGTGTTAGTGCCTAAGACGCCTTGGTTGTACCCAAAATATATGACCGAAGCCTATACAGTGCACTCGGGAAAACGTCAACTAATTAAAACCGCGGTTGTTGACGTTTAACAAATTGTTGACGTTTATGAACGTAAAAATTTATATGAAAAACATATTGATAGTGTGCTTTAAAATGTTTTCATTGACCAAAAACTAAAACCAAACATAAACAAATCCAAAAAAGAAACAAAAAAGGCTTTCAGCCAAACTAAAAGAACACAGTTTAAATGGGGTCATATTTTTAATTTCACATACATTCATAATATATATATATATATATATATATATATATATACATATATATATATATATATATATATATATATATATATATATATATATATGCAAAAAGCGGTGTATTTTAACTGTTGTTAAATTTAAAATTTTGTTTTATTTAAGGTTGAAGTTTTAGAGCTTTGTGGTTTGGTTGACGTGTTACAAAATAAGGGTTGACGTTTTGGAATGCTGACGTAAACGAGTGTTGACGTTTTCCCGAGCGCACTGTATTTGAAATTTTGATGGTCATCAAGCCCTTCACTAGGTCTTATTATGCCAAAAAATTCTCAAAAACATCCTGATTTAAGCGATGGGTTAGGATATATTTTATATTATAACGATTCTTTATTTCGGCGTGGAACATCTTCAATGCGTTATTTGATTGAATAATACCTGTGAAATCTATATTTTACATTGAAAACATACATTTTTCTAAGTTTAAATTAAATTACTTTTTTGAAATGGTAAGAGTGTATTTCTGTCAATCGTACGCATATCTAACATCATTTGCGACATATTATATAACGTCTCATATTGTATTTTAAGTGACTAAGCGTATGTGTGTAATCCCTCCCTTGCATCCTGTTTTGGTACCCTTGAATTCATTATATCAAACCAGTCATTCATTTAGTTATAATGCTGTCTCTGTACCTGTAAATGATGTACTATTTACGTTTGTCTATTTATCTTTCGCTATGAATGGTTTTATGCTGAAATGGTGATCGTACGACCAGCCAGGTTACCAGACTACTGGCCGCGCTGGTATTATAGCGTTCGCTGCGGCTGAAGCTCGCTGTCTTGGTGGGGTTCTTGCTAATCAGCCTAGATGCCAGCAGGTACAGTTATAAATAAACCTAAAATACCAGCTGTTCGACACAAATCAACTTTTTCTTGAATTCGAGCCCGAAATCAAACGCCTTTTTACCCGCTGCGACACACATACTTACACAGGACAAACAAAACCCTCTGGCGGCTGGTCTGCTAGGACTTAACCATCCCCTTAGGAGTCTTGCTGCTTCTCCTTGATATCCTTGTCCTAAATTGAGAGCCCCAAAGACGATCCCTTGATTCGATTTTCTTCCCCTTATTTACCGCATTTTAAATTCTCTACTACAAATTAATAAATGCTGAAATTTTCAAATAGCATTAAACTACATATTCGTTCAGAATAAAAAATTGGTAAATTTAAACTTTGAAAAGTAAACTATTATGTTTAGTTACTTCTCGACCAACAAAATACATATTCGAAAAGTTAAATAATATATGTATGTATATGTCCAATACTCGCAAAATTAAAATGTATCAAATATGACAACGTTTAAATACACCTTTGTTAAGAAAACTACATTGCGCCAAATAAAAAAAGAAACGGAACGTATAGTTGCATTGAAAAAACCTAAATAGACGTTCAGGTCGCGGCCTATCGTCCGTGGCGTGTCCTATTGCCTACTTTCAATCGTCTCTGGTGACAAAAAACTCCATGATATATATATATATATATATATATATATATATATATGTATATGTATATATATATATATATATATATATATATATATATATAAATATTTGTATATATATATATATATATATATATATATACATACATACACATATATACATATATATACATACATATATATATATGTACGTATATATATATATATATATATATATATATATATAAGTACATATATATATATATATATATATATATATAATAAAACTGTTCGTTGCAGGTAACGTCTCGTTTGTCCGAGTTAAACAATGACGCGAGACCTGACCAAATCATTTGCTTCAAGGTGAGCTGCAGGAACTCATCAGATAAAACTGCTCTCCAATTCTTGCTCAGCGGTTTTTTCCTGCCTGGGCTTTCCTTGTATTTTATTTGTTTTCTCTTTGCATTGAACCAAAAATTGTTCTTTTTGTTACGTTTGGTTCGCTGGTTCATTTTTTTTCTTTTATGAAAAGTTAACGATTATAATATAAATAAATTTTGAAAGTTTTATCATGCCTGTAAAAATGTATTTACGAAAATTATTACTCTTCACATAGAAGAAAAATTTAGAGTGACAACCGCGGTTTTAATAGCGAATGTTTATATTTTGCTTTTCACTTATGTATGTAGTTGTTCGTTTTTTGTCCTTTAAACGTTTTGAATAGGTTTAGTTTTCAGTGTATTTATTTATTGTTATTTTTCTGTTTACGGACTTAAGTTTAAAAAAAAATTTCTTAAATTATGTTTTCTTCTATTAATATTTGATTTTTATGTCACTAGCTTATTTTTATTTCATTTCACCAGTTCTTTTTTCATTAATTTCTAAAAACAAAAAACGATATCCTTTTATACTCTAACAAAGGATTCATTCGATGAAATTTATGACGTCTATTTTTCTTCATTCCCTTTTGAATTTTCTACTAAAAATTCTTTGCGTTCATACGATGATTATTTTTACATGTCTAATTTTTTTATTGATTTTGATTGTTCAATAGGTATATTTGTTTTAGTTTACTTTTCTCTTTAATAATAATATAAAACAAGTAAAAGTGATATATTCGGCTGTACCCAATCTTATGTACCCTTCACCAGCGTACGTCTGGCAATATATATATATATATATATATATATATATATATATATATATATTTAAGTACTAATTTTGTGCTCTCTAATTTATAAAATAGTTTCAGTAAGCGAAAAAAAAACAACTTGAGTTGCATTTTTTTGTTACTTTTCTACATAAAATATATTCAAAATTTCGTACTCCTGGAAACAAAATTTTTTACCAATACAAATCTTAATATATGTAAAGCGGCTTTATTTAAGCAAAACTGCAAATTTGTAACCATTTTGGTAACTTTCATGTGATACAAGACATTGCAAATATCCAAACCTGGAATCGCAATTTTAATATATCTTAAATATTTGATACGAATTTTGTTTTTCCTGAATTAAAAAATGTTTTATTTAGTTGCCTTTTTGGTTACTTTTATGTATAAAACAATTTAAATTTTCCACAACTGTAAACGAAAATTTATTTATTTTTTTCGTTTTTTACCAACGTAACTCTTAATGAGGCATAAAATAGTTTTGTTTAAGTTCTATTTAGGTTCAAGAATGAAGTCTCTCGCTTTTCTGGGGACTTGGTAAAACTGATTTCACGTACAGACAGACGGACATCGCTCAATCGTCATCGCTATTCATAAGGATCCAGAATAATATACTTTATGGGGTCGCATATTGATATCGAAGAAATTGCACACGGAATGGCAAACCTAAATATACCCTTTCACTTTTTTGTGAAGGATATAGAAAAAACATAGAAAACAGAAATCGAGTAATATTTTCTACCCCTCTTTCTTCTCTACCCCGTTCGCTATCAAACAAAAACTTACGTCGAAGAATAGACTTCACAAAGGTCATCGTGTGAATTATATGTAAAATTTTTACTAAAAATATTTTGTTTTTTTTCCAATAAAAAAACTCTTAGTAAAATTCTTCTTAACCGCTTCCTTCTAGATCTAAACTGTAAGTAACTACAAAACAACTCTAATTCTCCCTCCAAACCAATTTCATATTTTTTTGTTTTTCCTACTTATTCCTAACATATTTGTTTACAATTTTCTTACCTGCTAGCATTCTTGAATGTATTAAACACAATAACGACAGCAGGCTACACGAATACCGACTACAAAAGCCGTTGGCTACAATCGCCGCCTCGTAGTCAGCTACTTAATTATTGATAGAACGACACAACCAAAGCAATAACATGTCTTGTTGTTTCTATTACAATTCTATTCCAACGCCAGTGTATCCGCTTTCATATAATCAATACTTCTTAAATCTTAATAGTCTTATTCCAATTAAATGTATTTAAAGTCCACAGTATATGACAAGAAATCATTTCATTAGCTTGGAAATGTAATTTGTTGTTTCTTTTTATATAATTAAACAGCATATTTTCAAGTTTATAATAATTGAATTTATTTGTAATATACTGGCAACATTTACTCATTGTCGCTCACCATAATAGAAATTAGTTTAATTTGGCTACAACCACAAAAACAGCATGCTGCAGTAGTAAAAATAATTCGTATATACGCACATGAATTCTATTTTTGACAAGTTTTAGTCTGTAGTCTGCTGTCGTTATTGTGTTTAATGCTTAAAAAACAAAACCCAATACATCAGCTGAGCGAACAAGACCCACCCAGCTGATAGAGTACTGTCTTACCCACACACAGGGTGCACACGACATAGTAAAATATATATAATGATTTTATAATTTTTTTAAATAAATCATCTTATTACCAGTTAGGAGAACTGACTACATTCGTGTAATTGTCTGAGCAACTGTATATGAGAAAAGCTTTGTAGCCAGTTTAACTTTCTGTCTTTCAGCTCCAGCAACGCTTAAATTATGTGCTGATATTTTGTGTGTGATTTTTAAGTCACTAGATTGAAGAGATAAAAGATTTAAAATAATATCCTTCTTAACTTCCTTCCGTTAATGATGAATCCATCGTCAATAAAATGGTTTCTTAACAGTTTGATCATATGTGGCACATCACTAAACACGAACATATTTGTGTCTACTCTAATTACCACACCACGTATATTATACATATACCACTCACCAGGGATTATTAAAATCAACTTCAAGCTCGTTGAAAACTTTTCGGTTCCCATTGTTACAATTGCAACAATTACAATATTTTTGTCATTTAGCTCTTGAAATTAATTTAGATAAATCACCTCTCAACATAGGCACCTGAATATAATTCGCCGTTTCTAACAAAGCGTCTGTTGGCTTGTCGTAACAATACTTATTTTTTGCCTACATCTCATGAAATCTTAATACACACATATTTTTTGTTTTGGACATTTGATTAGCCGCAGACAATATTTTTACAACACGATCCAAAAGTCCTGTCGACACATCTAGTTTTTGTGACTACCGCTGTAATGTTCTTACGGAGGGTAGTGAAACATTTTTTCACTTCAGCTACCTGTAAGCCCTGGCACTTGTGGAATATAGCCTAATTGACTGTGCAAAATCTGCTTCAGTAAAGTTTTGTCTTCTATCACCGATTTTAAGTTTTTTTATTTGGCCTTCAGTGAAAAGACGTCTCAGTGCCTTCTGCAGATTTGCATTTGTAAAATTTAACTTCTGAACTTCTCGAGACAAATTTGAAATAGTGATTTCAGCTTGGTTTTCTTTCATCTTTACCATATTATTTTCCTGACGCACAGCATCCCTAGAAACGATTATATATATATATATATATATATATATATATATATATGTATGAACTATTTAAAAATGTATGTAAGTGTGTGTGTACATATCTCTTGACTTAAAATTTTTTACATATGTTAACTTTCTTGATTAGTGCTAGTCTTCACTGTTGTTGGTTCCTCTGGTAATTTTTTTGCTTTCTTTACGAATGTGGTTGTCTGTTTTACTCGCCTCTATAGTCGGTACTGCTCCCTCTTTCAACTTAGGAGTTGCTCCATTGTTGCATCCTAGTCGTAATTATTAACTACAGAGCTGCAAAAACCAAAATAATTGTAACTGTCCTGTTTTAAATGTAGAAAACATTTATTTGTTTATTATTCCTTTATACAAAACTTTTTTGCCCTTTATCGTTCTTTAGAAAGCTATAAAAAGATACGGCTAAATTGAAATTAATTAAAAACATGCTCAAACTTAATTTTTCACACAATTGTTCACATGACTTTTTACTAACATGTTGTCTGCATTTGCCCACTGCACACTTCATACATAACTTTTGCTTCGATTTTTTTACGAAGATTTTGTGCACTTCTTCTTATTACAAACACTTTATACACGGTTTTTATAATAAAAATTATTTTTTTTTATTGTTTGAAACTAGATTTAATTCAAAATTCTCGATTTTTATCGAAATATAACATAGATTTTTTCGACCAATCAGAGTTAATTTTTATTATGTGGTTGCTAAGTCTCACATAAGACTTACAAAGGTTCGGGGATATACATACATACATATATTTATTTGTGTATACATACTAAGATTTACATTTTTGTTTACTTTTTCAGATCAAGGTTTTGTTTTCTTTATTAAACTTTTTTCAGTT
Organism: Linnaemya vulpina; assembly: GCA_963675445.1. Classification (NCBI taxonomy): domain Eukaryota; kingdom Metazoa; phylum Arthropoda; class Insecta; order Diptera; family Tachinidae; genus Linnaemya; species Linnaemya vulpina. The sequence goes on along the minus strand of OY776280.1, from coordinate 47,854,599 downwards.
AAAATTCACCAATACACTTTGAAAGACATAATACAACTGATATTAAATAAAAAATTATTTTCATAACAAGCCATAAAAACAGACTATTTACCTTAAAAAACGGTTTCAACTTTTTACAATTTCTTCAAATACAAATTTCTGAAATTCCTTCAAATTATTTTTTCCAAGAAATAACTGGGGAAATCCAAAAATGTTTTATTGAGGGTATTTTCAGAAATAGATTTCCTACATTGAATTTTATTACAAACAATTACTAAAACGTCCTACATTGCATTTTATAGAAAATACTTATTAAAGGCTTTTTTCCTGACAAAACGAAAAAAATTAACATTTGAAGATTACAATATTATTTTCTACATTTTTAAGGCTTTCAGGTCAACTCGAGAAGTAATTGTTACAATTTATTAGGTCACACAAATCAACTTGTGAAACATAATAGATGTAAAAAGAGGAAAAAAGGTTATTAAGTCATTCTGATATAATTCATAATAGAAATTCACATATTCATTTATTAAAAAATATTACAAACTCCTAAATATATTGTAAATACCTTTCACAAACGATTTTTTAAGACATTTCGTTTACAAAGATAAGAAAACCTTCAAAAACATTTACTTATACAATTTAACGCAAACACAAAATAAACAAACTATTGGCAAAATATTTCAAGCAGTTTTTTGGCGTGCAAAAAAATTCTTTTGCTACTATAATTATTAAAAAAAAACTACCAAAACGCTTTTTTGCCCACCAAAAATTAAAATTTAAAAACTAATTTCGTTATTTACAAGAACACTGATCCAATTACACTAAGAAGCACGGTTGCCACTCTAAATTTTTCTTCGGGACCAAAATCCATAAAAAAAGAACCAAAATAAAAAAAGAGTACCAATTTTATTTGCATACCAGCATAATACAATACTTTTTACACTGAAGTCAAATTGTCAATTTCTGACTTGTAAACAAAAGTAACAATCGATCAGTGTTGCCAATATAGCTTTTTGATTTACTACTGTGGGTAGGTACTAATCGATTACTATCAAGTGTTGTAAATGAATCAAATCTTTTACTCTATGTGAAGAGTAATAATTTTCGTAAATAAATTTTTACAGGCATGATAAAACTTTCAAAATTTGTTTATATTATAATCGTTAACTTTTCAAAAATTTTTAACAACAATTTTTGGTTCAATTGTACCACAGTGGCAACTGTGCTAGGAAGTAAACATTAATCATGCAAGATAGAAACACAGTCCTAAGAATTATTGCGGAACGTATTGATTGGCAATCCTTTCATAGGGGAATATACGACATCAAACGGGAAATCATGCGCATGTCGTAATCTGTTTTTCTATCATTCTTGAGCAGAACATATGTATGTATGCCTAATGCCGACATTGAATCGGTTCCTCGAAATATGACTGAATATATTTAAAACGTTTCATTGTTTTGTCCGAATTGGAACCAAGAGATCTTAAAAGGCGCATAGGACGTACAAGGCTTACACTGTTTGCAGCTTTTATACTTAAGTCATATTCCTCGGATGAATAGCTTTAAATAATACAATTTTTCTGTTTTAATACAGAATATAAAAATCTCGCTTGGGGCGGTTAACACTTCATTCATCTTCCTAAGCTCATAAAAGCATATTTCGCATTGCATTTTTGGAATAATTTTAAATGCAACATACCCAACGAAGAACCTAATGGAACCCAGTTCAAAATTTATGTTCTCAAAATTATTAAAAATGTCTTCTTACAAGTAGTCTGCATGTACATCCTCGTCAAAATCAACATCAACCATTTCATTAGAGCCTATTTCAGTATGTTCACTTGAAGAATATATACCATAATCATTACTTTTTGGTAAACATATACATATCATAAGTACCAATTTGGTAAGTCTCGCCTTGTAGAAATTCGCAGTTACTGGGAATACTTCGTTGAACAATTTTAGCAATCATAACTTTTGCAAAAAAATTTATTAACTCGGCTACGGAAGAGATTTTGTCACGACATATTATAAATCACCACCTTCTTTTAAAATGTCATTAACCAGTAAATGGACTGAATTACGAGTGAGTTTCATGCCACTTAAAAAAAACACGCTTCTTCTGGTCAACGAATTGCCCGTCATCCAGATATTCCATTAAGTTTTGTATAAATTTGTAAGGTCCATTGTTTAGTTGAACTGCAGATCTGTAGCAGTTATCGCCATAAAGGGAAGCACTATTAAGACTACCGAAGATCTCATCAATTTTTTTTTTTCAAAAACTGAGCTGTTGAAAAGGCCTCTTCTGCGGAACAGGTCTGAAATTGTGAAGTTTTGCATTTTGTTTTAATAGCAGCTGCAACAGTTCTGCTAAGAATTTGGGTTCTTGAATTCACGCGCATTTTTTCAAATGTGTGTGTCAAATATGTTGTTGTGTCAATTTTGGGCACATTTTGATTTTGCAGTTGCTTCCATTTCGTATAGCTCTTTAATTACTTGCATGCTTACTGCTCTATCAGGTGTTTTAAAGACACATTTCAAGCACCCATTTCTCAAAGATTTTATTAAGTGCAGGAAATTATATACACAAGAAACTTTTTGGCCATTTATGAAAAAAATGGAGTTTGCACAGATACCTTCAGGTTGGAAAAATATTTTCTGTTAGTTGAGCCTTGTTTATACTAATGCTTTTCAAAATGGTTATATTTTCTTTTACAATATAAGTTAAAGTATCCGAAGATACACCGTCTTGGAAAATAAAATAGTTTAAGATTATATTTCAATTAGAAAACAATGCTTTTACCATAAAAACTCAAGAATGGGTACCATTACATTTAGTTCTTACAAAACCTGTTGTTTCGAATCCATCTATTAAATCTTAACTCTGATTATACCTTAACGCTTTTCTTATGCTCATATCGTCCATAACAAAACCATACACTTAGAATCTCTATCATCCAACTGTGCGCATTTTTGCTTTACGATCTCAAATAGAAATATGAATTGTATGAGGATTCAGAATTGTTATGTATATTTTGAGCTAAATTCTTTACGTATTCAGAATATTCCCTTGGTCGAGAAGTAACCAAAAGCTTACAAAATATTTCGCTTTCCCTGCAAATATTTTGGAGAGCATCATTAGATTCTTTAATAGAGTTTCCTAAACTTTTTCTGGCAGCTCTAATTTTGTATTTTCATAAAAGATCATTATATTTCTTATCATATAGATTTGACAGTTTTGCTTGTCGACGACATTTCCACACTGCGTGTTTTTTGGCGAATTCTGGAATGCAGTATCTTCCCTTCCTCAATTTCATCTTCATCTATAGTGATGAATGAGCTTTCAAAATTACGGTCGCATATATAAAGATTTTTTGTGTAATCTTTTTCAGGAATTTGACATTTTCCCAGCCAAATTTGCCCTAAAACTTTGTCTGAAGACGGAAACTTAAAGAATCGTAAACCTTTAAAATTTCTTTTAGATCTTTCACACATCTTTACGCAGCATTTCCTGCCCGATATTACACACGCACATAAAATATAAATTTTTCTCTGTTAAAAGCTGATAATAATTAAAAATATTGCAGCTCAACTATTAACAATGTTTTAAAATGAATGTAGAATTTTCTGTAGAGAACCTTCCCTTCAGTACCTTAAGTTAAATTTGATGAAAGCAACTTTAAAGAAGTTCGATGACCATGGATCCAACACGTTAGTTTCTGCTTGTTTCTTCGTTTTTTCCCTTACCCCCGGCACCAATAAAGATTTTAAAATTGCAATTCATGCTTTGTTCGACATGCGTCTTCTTATAGGGTATATTCTTTGATTTTACCAAAATAAAGGTATCATTAAAAAAAATCATTCTATAACAGCTCTGCCACCTATACAGAATTTTCTACAGAAAACAATTTCAAATGCCGCCGCACACTGGACCATTTTAAGAGAAGGCGATCAAAACCAATTTGTTTTACGATCACCAATTGTAAGATATAAAAGTTCATACGAAAGTAGACACCCAAAAATTGAAACCACAAAATTGAAACTTTATTTTAACTATATCACAGTGAAGAGGACATTATTTTGCTAAAATAAGAAATTTCTTAATAAGGTTATAGTTTTTAAACATCGATAGTTTTTTTGTTTTAAGATATTTCTAAATGAAATAGATTTTGTATAATTGCCCAATTTGTAGGAAATAAATGTTTATAACTTTTAGAAATTAATATTTTTTAAATTCTTTTTTAAAGGTCCAAATTTTTCTAAATCCTCCCGCTTAATAGAGCATAACTTCTAAAGTTCGTAAAGAGACTAGTACTATCTTATAGTCCAAGCTCTCCTCTAGCACCAGAGCAATTTTTCTGATACAAGGTCAAAAATTATTGTGTAAAATATGTGTTTTCTGCTCATTTTTTAAGTATATTTTTATCAAATGAAAGACGGATTTCAGATGGAAAAGTATTTGATGAAGGTGTGAAACAGTTTTTTTCTGTATTGCTTGGGCATAATGTAAATGTTTATATATTTACAACTGCGGCTAATAACAACAAATAATTGTTGTAAAAAACACTGATATGTAACGAGGGCTGTTACAGGTAGAAGTAAAAAATGAAAATCCGTATATGAATGGTAATTTTATTTGAATAATTGCTCCAAGATGCAAGTGGGCTTTCGAACGTCTGCTTTAATCATCTGCAAGTGATTTTCAAAGTCGTATGCCGCGGAATTGTATAGCAAACCATGTTGGTTAACGCAATCGCATATATGGAGTATACTGTGTACATCGTTTGTTACACCTTGGGGGCCAAAAACCACACTAAAATTTTCAACGAATAGTCTTAATAAATTTTCTACAGATTCCATGTTATTTGTAAAATATTTTGGGCACGACAATAGCTTTACAGCACAATGTAACTGGAGAAATAAGTATGTAATAAAAATAAGCACTAACTTTATTTTTAAAACTAAAATGCCGGTTATTATAGGAAGTGACGAAACTCGGTTCATATAATAAGCTCTTCCTTATTTGAACTACGTCCAATTAAGATCAGTTTTTTTCAGCATTTTTCTAGTAACATCTAAATCAATAACATGCATAAGATCTAGAGGAAGTTGGCTGACCATATTTAAACCTGTCTTCTACAAAGGCGTTTTGGTATTAAGGAACTTTAATTGGTGGTGATTTTTACACCTTCTGTTAGCAAAGTCCTCATCACTAATAACTTCCGCAATTTTTGTGCTATAAGATATAATGTTTTGTGCTATAAGGTATAATGTCCCAGTTTGGGTAAACTTTGAGCATCCATTAGAACCCGAGTGATGAGCTTTGCGGGTGTATCACAAATTACAGCCCGTATTTTAAAAACTATTATTTTAGCGCCAATTTTTATATCATTTACTTTTATATCAGATATTTCTTTTATAAATTTTTTTAATAAATGGTTTACATCCTACGGCTTTTGTTTTCCAAAATATATGCCAGCTGTAGAGACTTTTATATTTTTGATATTAATTACTTTAATTAGTATTGGCCAAAGTTTTGCATTTGAAATGTTTCACACTGGCAAGCCGTCTACGTTAATATCACAAATTATTTCGTTTTATATTTCAAATAGACGTGCTACTTTACAAAATGCACGTGGTGCCCAGGATGCACTGGCACCATATATATATCTTTTCGAGTCCATTCGTTTGAATAGCGAAGCTGGAGAAATCGGAATTGATGAAAATGGAATTGATTCCAGTTTTTCAATATGCAGAACGGATGTGTCGTGTGTTTAAGGGAAGTTCTACTGTTCATTTGCCGTTGCCCTAAATCTCTAATTAAATGATTTTGGTAGTTTAATTTATTTAATTCTACATGTGAACCCTCTTATACCAAAGAATCATCTTCACCTGTAGGTTATATTTTATTTCAATCTAATTCTTTTTTGCACTCATTGAACGCTTTTGCGTTATTTAATTTAGTTAAATCATATTCTAAACCTATTTAATTTTAATTATGTGCTGATTCCCTTTTCCCAAAATCTCACTAAAAAATACAAAGTGATCAATTGAGGGGTTTTAGCTAGTCACTGGGGCTAATGCAATTGATCACTTTGAATTTTATAGTAAGATTTTGGGAGAAATGAATCAGCGCATAATTAAGATTGAAGAGGTTTCACAACGCCAATTTGAAAAATAATATTTTTTTAAGAATTCTTCTTCTATAACGCGTACGGAACTTCATTTTATTGCTTTATTATTGAACTTTTTAGTAATTATTTAATTTTTATTTACAGAAGAAACTTTTTCTCTTTTAATCATTCGGCTTCTCAGAAAACACCCCTACAAGAAATGAAAGACTGAAACTAATACACACACTTCGTGCTATTTAGTCATAGTCATAAAATCATAAAATTTTAGACCAGTTTAAAAAAGTTGTGGCTGTGCTGCATATTAAAAAGTCATGAAATAATAGCACTCTTTTAGGTATGTGCTTCTGTTGTCATAAAATGCTCTAGAGATCTGAGTCGAACGGCTGAAAATCTTTAGGCAAAACGGCGATAGTATATTTTTGCCACCGTTAATTATGTATGATTTACGACTAAAGAACGGTTAAAAAATTGTTCATAGCTTGTATATGTCTGTACATTAAATCATGAAATATATTACAAGAGCACTAAATCGCAAAAAGTAAATATATGCGGAGAAAAATTTTTCCCGTTTAACTTATGTATCTGGCAGCCACTGAACGTTTTTCCGCATGCCACCAAAAAAAAAATTTATTCAGCTCATAACAAGGCAGCAGCTGTTAGAGTTTATATATAAAAATTTATTTTGCAGACCAAGTTATGACAGGTTGTTCACACTAGTCATATTTTTCGGGCTATTATTTTATGACTTATGACTTTATGACTGTAGTGTGAATTCCCCAAATATATTTACCTACACATTTACACAAATATTTTTTTAACCAAACTTATGGTTATCACTGTAGATGGAGTGCTACATCAACGGCGACAAATTTAAGTTTCATAGTTTTATGTTTGACATTTTTATATCAATTCGTATTCATCGTTGTGCAACACATCGATGCAATACATCGTTGTGGTGCAATACAAAAGACAATTTAATAGTTTTTAAATTTATACCCTAATATTCTCGATTTAGAATTACAGGTTAATGAAAACTACTACATTATAATTGTGAAATCCGAGAACCATACAAAACACCGTTGTACTTTACTTCCATTACCTGCTCACCTAACTTAATGCATATGTAAGCTTGGTTGCATTACAATGTTGGGTACCTGCGGTAAATTGAAAATAGATCTAAATTTTTTGACCGATTTTTATGATTTACAGCTTTTTTTGTTTGTACGATCTGTAGCTATTAGACAAAAGTGCAAAGTGTTCAATAGTTTTTTTTCAATTCCATTTTTAAACTGAAAAAGTTACGAATTTTGCACGAAAACAATTTTTTTTTCTTGATTAATTTCTGAATAATTCCAGAACGACGAGAGATACAGAAAAATCTTATGTGACTAAAATAAAAAAAATTTTGTTACACATCTTCTGGATTTTTACTTTTTAAAATCGGATGACTCGTTCTCGAGTTAAGGTGAAGTATGTCTACGTACCTGGCTAATATAGGGGGCAAAAATTGCCACGACCATAAAAGAATCTCGATGGAAAAAAACCGGAAACGGATTCGAGTTTAGCGCATCAAAATCCATATAGTGCACTTAGTTTTATATAAAGGAGAGACAAAAAATTATTTTTTGCAGAGTAGTGTAATTATTAATAATAATAGAACATTAACGGTGGCAAAAGTAATTAGAAATGGGTTTTAAACACCACTAAACAAGAAGGATCTTTCGATCCACTCCGAGACAATTGTAAGTATGAAAAAGTCGGATATTTGCATCTTACTTGTATTCAAATTTCTGATTATATATATATATATATATATATATATATATATATATATATAACACCAAAATACCGATAATGATGGACTAAAAGTGGAGGTGTAGGTTAAAAGTTTGATGCATATATGTATGAAAATATAATAGCTGAATTGAAATTAAATGCGTTTTATTTCATCGAAATTGGTTAGGTTAGGATTGTTACCAATATCGGTGATACCATGAAGTGTGACCAGTCATCGGTAACAAAATACCCAAGACGATCAGATAATGTCTCAGTAATAATACAATTTTTAAAGAATATTAAGTAATACAATGTTAAGTGAAATTATAAATGACGTTAAAAGAGAAGTAAAAGAATTATATGATAAAATAAATAAATTTGAGTTGAATATGATGAAAATTGAAAATCTTATATCTGAGGTTGAAAAACGAAATGCCTAAACCATGTGGAGACGTTTGCTTGGATTTGGGGGGGTTTGGGGTAGGATGGGCGATCGTCGCCCCGGGATGGGTTGAGGCACTGGACATATTAGTGAACAGGATTTTAGCACATCCGGGATGTTGATCGCTCGTAGTACCCCGGATCTAAGGGATTATCGTAATCCCTCGCGGATCAACCAAAACCAAGCTAGGGTGGTACCCGAAATTAACTAATCATGGAGCAAAACCTAAAAGAAAATAAAGTTACGGTGCAGAACCTACATAGCTCAGTACAGGCGGCTATTGGTGGTGAGCAAACAGGCCCTAAGTCGTCGTCAAAAACCGGCTCTAAGGAAACAACTTCAGGGGTGTCCAACTTGGCCTCCGCTATTGCTAAAGCTACAAGAAGCCTAGGAGAGGAAGAATCTGTACCAAGGGTGATGACAAACCATCCCGAGCCACAAAAGACGAGCGAGGTCTCCGATTCTTCCCACCCAAAAAATATTAAAGAATCCTCTGAAGTAGATAAGATGGTCGAGGAAGTAAGTGTTAGCAGAGCCAAACTCACCAAAAAAGGAGGAATATTTCAGGCGCACAAAGGCGGAAAGCAGCGAAATTGAAACGGAGGAATCAACAGGAAGCATCAAAGGAAGGTGAAGAGTTTACAACCGTCTCCATGCCAATGGAGAAGGGCAAGAAAATTCGATCGCCGGAGGAGCAGCTGGCCACGTTAAGAAATTCAAATTAAAAGGCTCCCCTTTGGGAGGGGGTGTAGCGAGCGGCCGGTCCAAACATCCCAAAGGGAACTCTACGGAGGGCTAAAAGGATGTAGGGACCACTCCTTGCGCTAGTACCTCCAAACAAGCGATGGCGTCAGGAAAATCTTCAGTGGCTTGAGGAGCTCCGAAAGCTTCTAAGTCACTGAAGAGAAAACCCGACGAAAGGAGGGCTAAGGAGCGGCCCACGTATGCCAAAATTGCGCGTTGGAAACTGGCAGAAGAGCTGAGCTATGCTGTCATTGATTCCAGCAACCCATCAGGCAAAATTTCAGCGCACTACCACAAGTAGGTGAAAAGTGCCATTAACGAATGTATTGTGGAGTACATATTATCAGCGGATGAGAATGCTCCACAAATCCATATCGAAAATAGCAGGTTTGTTCGGGACGTAATGGTTCTGAAACTGAAGTCTGACTCCTGTGAGGAGATATTACGAGACCGAATAAACAGGTGGAAGTCTGAAAACAGAGGCCATAATAAATATTATCAGCAAACAAAATAAAGGCCTCGATTCGAGCAAGTGGGAAATCTTCCACCGCGAGGAGGCAGAGGAGGGCACCTTGATCGTGGTGGGTCTGGAGAAAGCGTCCATGGCCTACCTCGAGGAATGACGAGGGAAGGCCATCTTTGCCACCTCGACTATATACTTCAAGGTCGGGAAGACTCCCATTAGCTGATCAGTAGGCCCGACTGAGAAGGCCGAAACAGATAAAGCGGAGCCTAAAGATAAAGGGAAATCTAAAGAGACTCCTTCAAAAGTCGTTGGATAGAGATGCTGTTGCTACTGCAGATAAACTTCCATCGGAGTAGAACGGCGACTCAAGCCCTGATGGATCAAGTAAGAAAAGGTAAGATACACGTTGTGTTCATACAGGAACCATGGACAATTGAAGACAAGGTTTCTGGGTTGAACGAATGTAATTATCAACTTTTTTATGCAAAGACCGGGCTAGACCCAGGGCGTGCATACTATGTCATAATGGATTAAACTTTCTTTTCTCCCCAGAATTATCAACATCACACGCCACAACTCTGATATATGGCAGTCGGAATATGCTGCTGGCTCACTGTATCTGCTCTCGGCTACCCCGACACTTCCACTTAACGTCGGAATTGAGGCGAGTTATATCTTCTGCCAGGAGTAAAGGTAGGAATATCTTAATAGGCTGTGATTCCAATTCACATCATCTCTCTTGGGGCAGCACTAATTGCAATAATAGAGGTGATGCATTATTTGAATATTTAATAGCAAATAACCTCTTCACAATAAACATTGGGAATGAACCAATATTCATTAACAGAATTAAGGAAGAGGTTATTGGCATTACTATATGTTCAGAAAACTTGATTGATGAAATAAGCGATTGGCACGTGTCGGGATTGCATTCCTTCTCGGATCATCGTTATATTTTCATGACATTAGACCCTCCTAATCCTAACCCCATGACATTTAAGAATAGGGCCAATACGGACTTCGTTGGAACGAATTGTGGACACAATGTTGAAAGAAAGAATACCGCACAGCATACTGGAATTTAAGCAACACGCTTACATTAAAGGCAGATCTGTCGAGACAGCCCTACAGGAAGTTGTGTATCATATAGAGAGAACCTTTGAACTGGTTATGTACACTATGGCTGTATTTATCGATATAGAAGGTGCTTTCAAAAATATTTCGACCACGAGTGTTATTGACTCGCTAGGTAACTTCGACTTGGACCAGAGATTGACTGCATGGATCAGTCATATGGTTAGGAACAAGGAGATAACTTGTGAGGTTAGTGATACAAGAATAGGAGGGAACGTATGTTGCAGAACGCCACAGGGGGGAGTACTATCTCCCTTACTGTGGGTGGTGACCATAAATACCCTACTTAAAACATTATCCCAGGAAGGATTTGCTCCCGTCTACGATGCAGATGATGTAGCGATATTGATAATGGGAAACAACACTAGGGTTCTTTCGGAAAAGACAATAGAGGCCCTAAATTTAGCTCTTAACTGGGGTACAGAAAGGGGTCTCAATGTCAGCCCGAACAAGACAGAAATTTGTATGTTTACAAGAAAACGGAAGATTTCACAGCTGAAACCACCGGTTTTTCGGAATAGTATAATACCAATTAGCAAGAAGCTCAAATATATAGTTGTAATATTCGACTGGAGATTATCCTGGAAGGACCATATAGAAAGTAGGGTAATCAGGAGCCAAATAGTCTGGATCTATTGTAGAAGGGCAATCGGGTCCAAATAGGGAATGAGTGTGGTAAGACCAATTGTGACGTACGTCTCGTTAGTATGGTGGACGTCATTAGAAAAAAAGGTGAATATCAAACATCTTCAAAAAATATAGAGACAGTGCTGTATCGGCATCTGTGGCGCAATAAGAACCACATCAACTAAGGCGATGGAAAATATTCTATCAATACTCCCTATTGATATATAGGTTAAATATGAAGCAGCTCTGCCTGCTACAAGATTGATGGTGATGGGTGAGTGGCTGACGAGAGAACACATAATCAAACATCAGAGTAAAATACACGTCTTACCCAGGAACAAGGCTCGCATAGTTTTGTGCAACAGCTATCCTATAAGATATGTACAATCACACTGCATCATCATAATATAAGAAGGTATGGAATGGGAGAATGCAAATACAACGAACTCCATGACCAACCTATACACGGACGGGTCGAAAATTGGCGACCGATCGGGTGGAGGTTTCTATGACATGAGTCGTAACTTTCGCAAAAACTTCCGACTACCTGATCATAACACAGTATTTCAAAGTGAGATCGCGGCTATTGCGGAAGGGATAAAATGGCTAAAGGAGATTGATAACAGACTACCGGTTCGTATATTCACGGATAGTAGGAGAGTTATCGAAGCCCTAAGGAATCATGTGGTACAATCTCGGTGTGTACTGCAATGCAAGGATGAGATTAACTCATACACGCGATGTGGGAGCATAGAGATAATATGGATTCCAGGACATCAGGGAATACCTGGAAATATTGAGACAGATAGGCTAGCAAAGATGGGAGCATTAATGGCAACCATATCACTAGATAAGCCAAAGCCATTTCAGATTTTTAAAAACGAACTTAAACAATGGACCATAGAATTGCACAGAAGGGATTGGCAGCACTCTACCATAGGTAGGGTGACTAGAATTCTATAGGGGAACCCAAATGGTAATAGGACAAAAAAGATCCTAACATTGAGTAGGCCAGTACTACGGAGACTGGTTCATTTAATAACGGGACATACAGAGTTGAGGACTCCCCTGGCACGAATGAGTATCGTTGACGATATAACATGCAGAGCGTCTCAGGAGGAGGACGAAACACTGGAGCACTACTTCTGCTACTGTCCAGCTTTTAGCCAGGTCAGAAGACAGGCATTTAATTAGGGGTTTATACAGGAGATGGATTTTCTTAGGGGCTCTAACTGGAGGGACTTAAGAAGATATATTGAAGAGACTAGGTTCTTAATGTATGCAAATTCTAAGGTTCTTAACGGTACGATGGAGGTCCCATAGAATGGTGATTTCTTCTTTAGAGCGCACAACAGGCCTATTGCGGCCTAGGTGTAATCCTTGAGAGGATTGAGATGACGCATGCCCTCTTTTCAACCTAACCTAACCTAAACCAAGAAAATTCTATCGTAGCATCAGATGTGCGCATCACTGGTATTCAATTTGAAAATATATGCAACACCTTCAAAATTTTGCCGCCAACCCATAAATCAATTTTCCGTGTTAAAAACTACAAAAACAAGCGTAACGTTAACGATCCACCCATTATAATAAAATTCAATTCACCATATGAAAAGAGTTATTTCCTAAAAATTATTGCAGCCCATCGTCTAAAACTTAAATCTCCGTTACGTTTGTCTGATGCGGGATTTCAGAGCAGTATTCCTTTTTATGGTAATGAAAACATTACCCCACACAATTATGGCATTTCAAAAACTGCTCTTGGATTAAAAAAGAACATTGTTTTGAGAATGTTGTATATTCTACGAGGCCTAATCTATGTCAAACAAAATGATAACGATGAACCTATTAATATTATTCGTCCAGTTTTTTCGATCTGCTGAATAAATCTTATACAACTATGACTTTCTTAGCTTTTTGTTATCTGTTAAAATTTTTTTATTTTAATTTTTTTTATTCTTATACATTTTAATAATTATATAATTACAAGATTTTATTCGACAATGATATTTGGTGCATTTTTAAAAATATGTTATCATCTTGATTACTTTTTACATTTAATATTATTTCATTATTTCACCCTTATTATAACTCATGATTCTATTAGCATTGCATACCTTATTATCTGTTTTTATTATTACTTCTAACGGTGATGAACGTGAAGAATGGTCAGAATAGTCCATATAATGGTCAGAATAGTCGATATAAATGCCCAAAGTCTAAATAATAAACTTGATGAATTTAAATTGGTGTTTGAAAACTCGGATGTTGATGTTATTTGTGTTTCGGAAACCTGGCTAATGACATCAACACCCGAGAATATTATATGTCCTTATGACTATAATGTTTTCAGATCACATAGGCAAAGTCATGGTGGAGGTGTTGCCATATTTGCAAAAAGTAATATGTCCTCCAGGATACGCTGCAAGTCGGCTCTAACATATAGCTTAAGTTGACAAGAAATTGAATTCATTTTTATTGAGATGTCTTCATTTTGCAAAAAGTTATTGGTAGGTTGTGTTTACAGGCCAAATAATAGATTACCTCTGACAACTTTATACGCTACACTAGAGAGTCTTGCTTTTGAATGTAATGATCTAGTTATTACCGGTGACTTCAATTCCAATTTCTTGAACGATGTCACCCTTCCAAATAACTTGTTATCGTTCGGACTCTTTCCTGTTAACTTGACAAACCCAACGCACAAACACTGCAAGCCCGGTGACTGATCTCATTTTCGTTTCTAACACTGATGGCATCCTTTTGTATAATCAAATATCAGCTCCGTGTTTTTCCAAATATGACCTGATATTTTTAACTTACAACTTTCTTGGTAAGAAAGTTAATATATGTTTCACTTATCCAGATTTTAATAAAATAAATATTAATAACTTCCTTGAACACTCAACACATATTCCTTGGAGCAACATTTATTTTATGTCCTCTGTTGACGAGCAATCATTGTTTTTGGACCATAGTATTCAGGATATTTTTGAAAAAATGGTACCTCTAACAGTAATGATACTTCAAACATAACGTTAAGAATGCCATACATCAAAGGGACTTCGCATATGCCAGATTTACAAGACACCTCAGCTTAAATTGCAATTTTCGATAGCCAGAAATAATGTCAACAAACAAATAAAACTTATGAAAACTGAATACTATTCCAATCGCTTTAGTAATGCTATTAATTCCAATCAAACATGGAATACTATTCGTGAAATAGGAATTTTCAATACGAGCAGAAGTGTTGACAGCCAAGTGGATGCAAATACGCTTAACAAAAGTTTTACCAACATCTCTGTAGTCCAGACAAACCCGAGTTACTTCCATTTTCCATCTCATTCACCAAATACGAATGATGAGTTAATAGGCGATGACTTTAAATTTTCATATGTTACTCAATAAGACATTATATCAACGTGCTCCAAAATTTGTACATTTAATTTTACCCTTGCCTCTTCCCTATGTAACTCATTTGTTGAATTCTATTACAATGTCAGGCGTATACCCATCTAAATGGAAACATTCAAAAATAGTCCCCTTACCAAAAGCGTATGGCGCATATAAACCCATTGCTATCTTATGCTTTTTATCAAAAATTTTGGAAAAGTTACTATACAAACAAATTTTCACTTATATCAATAACCACAATTTCCTTACATACTACCATAGTTGTTTTACAGCACTTGTGGAAGTCAGCGAAAACATACGACAGGGACTCGAAGACAGGTACATTAACTTTTTAGTGCTCTTAAACCACTCCAAGGCATTTGAAATGGCAGACAATGAAATCCTTAACAAAAAAAACTGAAACATATTTTAAATTTTGCGTATACGTCCATTAAACTTATTTTATCTTACCTTTACAATCGTACTCAATCTGTGTTTGTAAATGATATTTGGTCGTATGTTATATCTGTAAACAGGGGAGTACCACAGGGTTCTCTTTTAGGACCACTTATTTTCACTATACGTAAATGATTTGCCACAACAGTTAGAAAAATTCAAAATCACTTTATATGCAGATAACGTCCAAATTACATTAAATAGCCCGATCGTAAATATTGACTTAGGTATAACCTATTTAAATTATGATATAAAGAAAATTTACCTTTGGTCTCTGTTTGAATCCGAGCCAGCCTAAATGAATTGTAATTCATAAAAGAAGAACGATTCCATTTTTTAACTATGATATTGTTTTATATGATGAAAAAATTTAAATTGTAAATTCAGCAAAAAATCTTGGTATTATTTTTGAGTGGGACCATGACCATACACCGAAAAACACAAAAGTACCGCTATCTAAAAAACGGTACATAGGAAAAAAAATTACAGCGTTTTTCGTGTTAGGGAGGTCCCAATTAACTTATCTAGGCATGTGGCGTTCTTGGCATTTTTCAAATTAAACATTTGTACGGCTGTGTTATATATATCATATATACCAGCAAAAGAAAACTCAACGTATTATATAACAACATTATCAGATATGTATGTGGATTGAGAAGGTTTGATCATGTGTCTTCTGTTTCTAATAACCTTTACGGAGTATCTTTCGACAGTCTATTAAAAATCCGTACTCTAATATTTTTGCATAAAATCATTCATTCTTAAACACCCAGATATATATTTGATAAAATAAGTTTGTGTCATTAACAACGCAACCGATACATTATAATACCTCGATATCAATGCCTTGTTTCCGAATGGCAGTTTTATATTCATTCCGCTCGCCTTTGGAATAATCTTCCAACAACTTAACAGCAATGCTAGTAGTTTCAAAAGATATTTATTTAAATCCTTTACATAATTGTGTTTGTTTTTTATATTTTTCATGAACATTGTTATATCTCACATTTTAAACACTATTATTGTTTTTATTTTTTCTTAAACAAAATAATTTTGTAACGTTAAGCGTTCCTGCACTCTAAATGTAAGACTCAGTCTTGTCGTGCAGGAAATGAAAATAAAATAAATGTATATATATATATATATATATATATATATATGTATATATATAAATATATATATATATATATATATATATATATATATAATTTGGTATTGTTCCGATAAATTATATATTTTGGTTGCAGCACTCAAACTAATCATATGTATTGCACAGGCTGACTGTTTGCTAGTTCGGCTGCTTTTAGTTGAAATGTTTTTTTTCTATAATACATACATATATGTATGTATTGTCCAAACTCTTGGCTACATGTATTAATTTCAAACTAAAACAAAAAATATTAATCAGTTTTATATAAATAATGTTAAAGATCATATAAAAATAATGTATAGTGCAAAAAGAGAAATTGCTGTACTTTGATTTTATACTCACTTTTGAATATATACTTACCGTTGTTGTCTTATAATTACAGTGCACTCATGATAATATGATCATCCTAATATATGAGCACCGTAAAATTTAAGTTTTTCCCTTTCATTGACTTTTCTAAAATAGAAATTTATTGCAAAAGCTTTAAAATAGAAACAGTTTACTTGTGTACTTTGTTAACGAATTGTATAAACCTACTGTTGAAGAATAAGAATGAATGACCCTAATATTTACTTGTTTAATTGTTTTATAAGTCATATGTTGCTTTTAAATGTTAATCAATATTTTTCTTTATAATGAAAATTAATATTGTTCATTCCTTTATAGTCAATAAAAGTAATATCACTTTTTAAAGGTTATGGGCCCTTCCGCGGTGAAAAAATATTTAATTATTTTATGTAACTGTAGTTTGTGCTAGTCAATTCAAGGATGCCACACAACAATCAAATCGAGAAACTTCGTGGAAGCGAAAATTATGAAGATTGAAAATTGGCCGTTGAAGCCTATTTTCAAATGAAAGGTATTTGGAATTCTATCATAGGTACTGAGACAGCAGAAGAAAAGAAGACTCAAGCAAAAGCAGAATTTATTCTTTTGGTGGATAAAACTGTTTATCCTTATATTCGGAGCTGTAAAAGCTCTCAAGAGATCTGGAGTACTCTAAAAACAATATTTCAATATAGTGGACTTGTTAGAAGAGTAGGATTAATAAAAAATTTTGTTCAACAAAATTACAAGGGTGTGCAAATATAGAACAGTATCAAAAATTAAAAAAAAATTAAAATTCGATTCCAGGCTTCGGTACTACAATATTTTGTAGTATATGAAAGTAACGAAAGTGGTAACAAATTTGTAGTTTTTCTTAAATAAAACCGCTTTATACATCATGAAGACTAGCATTGGTAAAAAATAATTTTAAAAAGTTTTAATTTTCGCCTCCAACGATGGGAAATTGAAATATTTTTTGGGCACATTCGGTATTTTGGTGTACATATAATAACTACAATGTATAAATATGTTAAGTTTTTCTTAAATAAACCAGTTTTTGGTAACATGAAGATTTGCATAGATGAAAAAAAAATTTTAATTTAAAGTTCCCATCCGGTGTTAGGAAATTTCAATTTTTTAATACAATAACATAACCAAAAATCAACTAACATCGTTTTATACCCTTCACAAAAATGTGAAAGGGTATATTCAGGTTTGTCATTCCGTGTGTAATTTCTTCGATATCAATATGATGCGACCCCATAAAGTATATATATTTCGGATCCTTATGAATAGCGATGACGATTGAGCCGAAATCGGTTTTCCCAAGCCCCCAGAAGACCTAGAGACTTCATTCTTGGACTGATCGATTGGAAGTGAGCTAACTTAGAGTGCTATTGAAAAATCGGAAGGACGGTTCCAGAGCTGGGAAGCTTACACCTATTTCTCGACGCAAAATTAACACCAAAAATCGATTATTTTTTTGCTTATTTGAAAATTGAACCTATTTTATGCTTTGGGACTCTTCAATTGTCCATTTAAAACCAAAATTTTTTTTCCAGGGATGGGAAATTAAATTTTTTTTGCACATATAATAACTAAAATGCGGTACATATAACAACTAAAATGTTTAAAAATTTTAAGTTTTTCTTAAATAAAACCCTTTTTGGTGTAATGAAGATTTGCATTGATGAAAAAAAATTAAAAAATTTAAAGTTCCCATCCACGGTTAGGAAATCTAAATTTTTTTATACAATAAACTAACCAAAAATCAACTGACGTCGTTTTTTCCTGGTTAAAATTACTTTTTATTTTGCCAAAACAAAATTGGTATCAAAAATTAAAAAAATCAAAATTTCGATTTCAGGGTTCGGTACTGCAATATTTTGTAGTACATGAAAGTAACGAAAGTGGTAACAAATTTGTAGTTTTTTTTTATTTAAAACCGCTTTATACATCATGAAGACTTGCATTGGTAAGACATTATTTTAAAAAATTTAGTTTTCGTCTCCAGGGGTGGGAAATTTTTTTTTTTAATATTCGGTATTTTGTGGTACATACAGTAACTTAAATATTTAAAAATTTTAAGTTTTTCTTAAATAAAACCATTTTTTGTATCATGAAGATCGATGAAAAATAAATTTGAAAATTTAAAGTTTCCATCCAGGGTTCCGAAATTTAAAATTTTTTAATACAATACATAACCAAAAATTAATTAACGTTGTTTTTTCGTGGTAAAAA
This sequence comes from Linnaemya vulpina, assembly GCA_963675445.1. NCBI lineage: Eukaryota > Metazoa > Arthropoda > Insecta > Diptera > Tachinidae > Linnaemya > Linnaemya vulpina. Next base: position 47,835,719 of record OY776280.1, on the reverse strand, counting down.
TTATTTTTTATTTCGGAAAAACAAAATTGTTAACAAAAATTTTAAAAAATCAAAATTTCGGTTCCAGGGTTCGATACTCCAATATTTCGTAGTACATGAAAGTGACAAAAGTGGTTACAAATTTGTAGTTTCCTCTTTACACATTATGAAGACTTGTATTGGTAAAAAAAATTTGAAAAATAACATTTCGTTTCCAGGGGTAGAAAATTTTGGATATTTCTTATTCATAAAAGTAACCAGAAAATGCAACTGAAGTTGCTATTTTTTGCGTTTACTGAAGCTATTTTATAAATTAGAAAGCATGAAATTGTTACTTAAAAATATATGTAATGCCAGGCGTACGTTGGTGAAGGGTATATAAGATTCGGCACAGCCGAATACAGCACTTTTACTTGTTTTAATTTTAATCTGTCATTTCACATACAAAATGCTATAGCGTGATGGTTTTATAATGAAATAGAACCAATCACTAATAATTTAAGGTTGCCGTATACCTTTTTATACCCTTCACAAAAATGTGAAAGGGTATATTTAAGTTTGTCATTCCGTGTGTAATTTCTTCGATATCAATATGCGACCCCATAAAGTATATATATTTCGGATCCTTATGAATAGCGATGACGATTGAGCCGAAATCGGTTTTCCCAAGCCCCCAGAAGACCTAGAGACTTCGTTCTTGGACTGATCGATTGGAAGTGAGCTAACTTAGAGTGGTATTGAAATTCAGAAAAATCGGAAGCACGGTTTCAGAGCTGGGAAGCTTACACCTATTTCTCGACGCAAAATTAACACCAAAAACCGATTATTTTTATGCGTATTTGAAAATTGAACCTATTTCATTGCTTGGGACTCCTCAATTTTCCATTTAAAACTTTAAAAAAAAAAAATTCCAGGGATGGGAAATTAAAATTTTTTTTTTTTGGTACATTCGGTATTTTGTGGTACATATCATAACTAAAATGTTTAAACATTTTAAGTTTTTCTTAAATAAAACCATTTTTGGTGTAATGAAGATTTGCATCGATGAAAAAAAATTTAAAAATTTTGAGTTCCCATCCAGGGTTAGGAAATTTAAATTTTTTTATACAATAAACTAACAAAAAATCAACTAAAGTCGTTTTTCCTGGTTAAAATTACTTTTTATTTCCGTAAAACAAAATTGGTATCAAAAATTAAAAAAAAAAATCAAAATTTCGATTCCAGGTTTCGGTACTGCAATATTTTGTAGTACATGAAGGTAACGAAAGTGGTAACAAATTTGTAATTTTTCTTAAATAAAACCGCTTTATACATTATGAAGACTTCCATTGGTAACAAATAATTTAAAAAAAATTAAATTTTCGATCCCAGGGATCAAATTTCAATTCTAGGGCTCGAAAACTGATATATATTGTAGCACATGAATGTGACAGAAATGGTTACAAATTTGTAGTTTTTTTAAATAAAACCAGTTTATACATCATGAAGACTTGCATTGGTAAAAAATAATTTTAAAAAGTTTTAATTTTCTCCTCCAGGGATCGGAAATTGAAATATTATTCGGTATTTTGTGGTACATATAATAACTAAAATATATAAATATGTTAAGTTTTTCTAACATAAAACCGTTTTTGGTAACAGGTTTCCAGGGTTAGGAAATTTGAATTTTAATACAATAACATAACCAAAAATCAATTAACGTCGTTTTTTTTTGGTTAAAATTATTTTTTATTCTGGCAAAACAAATTTGGTATCAAATATTTTAAAAAAATCAAAGTTTCGTTTTCAGTGTTGGATAATGCAATGTTTTGTAGTACATGAAAGTGACAAAAATTGTTACAAATTTTAGTTCTTCTTATATAAAACCGCTTTATACATCATAAAGACTTGCATTGGTAAAACATTATTTGAAAAAATTTAGTTTTCGTCTCCAGGGATGGAAATTTTTTTTTTTTTGCACATTTGGTATTTTGTGGTACGTATAATAACTAAAATGTTTAAAAATTTTAAGGTTTTCCTAAATAAAACCATTTTTGGTATCATGAAGACTTGCATCGATTAAAAATAAATTTTAAAATATAAAGTTCCCATCCAGGGTTCCGAAATTTAAAATTTTTTTATACAATACATAACCAAAAATCAATTAATGTCGTTGTTTTCAAGTTAAAACTATTTTTTATTTCGGCAAAACTAAATTGTTATTAAAAATTAAAAAGAAAATTAAAATTTAGATTCCAGGGTTGGATACTGCAATATTTTGTATAACATGAAAAACGCAACTGAAGTTGTTTTTATTTTTTGCTAACTGAAACTGTTTTATAAGTTAGAAAGTAGACGTATGTTAGTGAAGGGTATATAAGATTCGGCACAGCCGAATATAGCACTTTTACTTGTTTAATATAACATATTATAGCTTTTTAGTATTTTTTTTGTTTACAGTTTTGAAAATAACCATTGGTATTCAAATAAGATTATATGAATAGGGTTACCAAATTGACAACACTAAATATTTCAAAATTAAATTACTATTTAAGATAAAAAACATATTTATATAAAGATAAATAATAAAGTAACAAACAAATCCAAATAGCACAACAATTGGAAACAATTTCTTAATCACTAAAATAAGTTTCTGAGTCTGAATCAGTGTTCAAAAATTCATCTACCATTATGTAATTACTAATTTCTTGATTATTGTAGGAAGAGCTGCTTGTATATATTGTATTTCTATTAGATGAAATTAATGGATCAGAAGAAATTAGGAGTTTATTCATTAAATCTTGATTACAATTTTCTCTGCTATTTTTTCGAGGGTGCTCAAGTCTGTTCTTTCTACTTGTTTTGTGAAGACATTCTAAAGCATCTTCAGACAGCATCTCTAAAATAAACCAAGAAAATATTTCAAACAAAATGTTTATTTCATACAGGTATTTAAATATTACCAATAGGTAAATTAAAATATTTTATAATTTCACAACCATGACTGAGAAGTTTACGCAACGTTGATGGCATATAATACCAATCATAGTTATTTAAATATATTACTCGAGTTTCCTCCGTTAGTTGTTTAAAGTTAGATATTTTATAGGTTTTCCAGAGGATACTGTCCTTAAGATTGAATTCAAATTAAGTATCAATTTTTCATTCACTCCTGTAATCTCGGACGATTTTTTGAATTCGTTAAAAAATTTTTGAGCTGTATTGCCATCATTACTAGTGCCAAAATTAGACTTCACTTTATTAACTGTTAATCACGCCTCAGATCGAAATTTATCTTAAATTCGTTTTTGCTTTTATAATACAGTATTTTCTTATCATGCCTAACTTGCCAAGTCTTAAAAGGCAATCGACGCGCAATGTGTAACATGCTCTCAAAGCATCTTAGCAAACAATGTAAAGGTGGAATTCCATATCTATAATGGTCTTCGTTGGGAGAATAAGTAATACTAAGTTTCTTCATATCCCTAGGTTTAGCTTGTCATATAAAGCACTTCGACCCCGACTTTTTGACGGTTCTCGCTTAAGTACGGATTTGTATCAATAAAGGGTTGGTTTCACATCGTGTCCAAATATGTGAGAATAAATTTTATATGTGTTAGAGTCATCCTACTTGGTATTCTTTGGTTTAAGGCATCGTACCTTATCAAACATTAAAAACATCAAGTGATAATTTTAACAAAAATATAAAATATGAATGATTTTTAAAATCATTATATATCAAAAGTTGGCATAGAAAACACCTAAACCTTCTTATACATATTTTAGTATATACATCAGAAAATAAAAGTTGTTTTGTGATGTGCCTAGTTTTTCGGGTCCAATGAAGCTGACTATTTTTTTAAGTACATATTTTGGCTAATTTCATCACATTTTTCTTAGAGTGTTGCTATAAATATTTGAATTTTAGGATTTTTCCATTATTTCTGCTACATTCCTGAATAAAACAAATATTATTGCAAGCATTTTTATTGAAAAATGAATCTATTATATGCATTTTTCCAACCCCATTTTTTGTTACTTAAAAGTTATGAAAAAATTATGAAAATAGTTCGACTTTAAGGCTGTATAACTTTTTAAATGTGTAACGCACACGAAAAACCAAACCACCTCTGGAATCGTGGGAGTGTCAGCTTTCATCCCATATATATTTTTTTGATAAATTCGAAAATAACCTATGTTGCAATATACGTAGATTATATTCTAACTTTTACAAATAATAACAAAAATAAGAATGATATAAAGAAAAATCTTGAAAAGAATTTTAAAATGAAAGACATATGTAAAGCTAATCATATCTTTGGTATGAGGATTACTAGAGTTCGAATAAATGGAAAGCTATGGGTTGATCAATATCAATATTTCAGCGATATTTTGAAGAAATTTAACATAGATGATTGCAAGCCTGTATCCACTCCACAAGATGTCAATCGAAAACTTTCCAAGGAATTTTGTCCCCAAAGCAAAGAAGAGATGAAATGAAAAATATACCTTACCAAGAAGCAATTGGAAGTATTATGAAAGCTGCACAGGTGAGTCGTCCGGACATATAATTTGCAGTGGGGGTATTAGCGAGATTTAATAATAATCCTGGTAAAATACACTGGCAAGCAGTAAAGCGTGTCATGAGATATTTTAAAGGTACTTGGACTGCAAGTTACAATTTTCAAAGGATGACAAAGAATATATTGAAGGATTTTCAGACGCCGACTGGGGTGGCGATTTAGATGACAGAAAATCAGCTTCTGGATACGTATTTGTTTCAAGGAGGATGTAATTCATGGAATTCTAAGAAACAACAAACCTCTGCATTATCAACATCAGAAGCAGAATATATGGCTTTAGCAACAGCAGGTCAAGAAGCATTGTGGGTACAATCTTTACTTAATGAACTTGGAAAATTAAATGTGGTAACAAAAGTGCCATAAATTTACCCCATAATAATATCTATCACTCCCGATCTAAGCACATTGATATAAGACATCAATTTTTAAGAGGACTAGTTAATGATAATAGGATTCATATCGATTATTTAAATACCGAAGATATGGCAGCAGATGTTTTAACAAAAGCCCTAACCTATATAAAGCATTTTCATTGCTGTAAAATATTGAATATTGGAAATCATTCTAGTGGGGGTGTTGAAGAATAAGAATGAATTACTCTAATATTCACTTTTTAAATTGTTTTATAAGTCAGTATACATATCTTGCTTTTAAATGTTAACCAAAAATTTTCTTAGTAAACAGTAAACAAAAATGCGGCGAATTTAAGAAATTTTGACAATCAGTTCACTATCACCTGTGCCGATGCATATACCTGTTTATTGTACCATGTTCATTCCTTTATAGTTAATAATAGTGATATCACCTTTTAACACCTACACGGTCTAGTTATTTATATCAACAGTCCTTACATTCCGCTGTAGTTCTGTACTAAATAAACAATAAATCAATTTTTTATTATAAAGGAAAAATTTGAAGTTTTTGATATAAGATACAATATCATCACTGTTAGCGGACTTATGTATGTACCTTTAAAGAAAAACCAAAACAACTTCGGTAAGAAATTATAGAAAATTATTTGGAGTTGAATACCAGCGATGGATGAAGTCTTCAAATATCGCAGAAAAACTTTATTCACAGTATCAGTAGCTGGGTTCTTTTTCACAGCTGAAGTAGAAAATTAAAAAGCTTGCAACGCTTAATTTGCTTATGAAATTGTTGTCTCAAAGGGAAAAAATTGTACGTCTTCATTGGAAAAATCGGCTCGGGATGAAAAAACTAAAAAGTGGTGAATAACTATTTTCTGCTCAGCAGTGCATCGAGCAGGAAGGTAACAGTTTTTATTGCCGGTCTATCAACGAGATTGAACAAAAAAAGAGTCAAAATTTTTTTCTAGAATAAGTTTAAATTATTTTTTTTAAATACATATACAAAGAAAATGCTGTTTATGTATATTTGAAAAGGAATTTAAAAGGAAACTACATGCCATTTCTATTTATGTGCAATCTTATATATCTGGTTTGAATTTAATTAGTTCATATTATCATGAGTGCGCTGTACTTTTTATATATTTCTCAATAGAATATTAAAGATAGATACATACATATATGAAGATGTAGAATACAAATATGATGACATCAAAATAAATTTTATTGGGCTTACTAAAGCTGCTGTTTTAAATATATGTATATGTACTCGTATATTGCTTTGCTACAGATTAACAGTGTTATTCACAAATCATTATTATATTTAAAGTTGCTTCAAAGTATGGATTTTGTATGGCTAAAATACAGCCAATGAAGAAAATATATGGTACAAATATATTTTACATGTTTTGATTAAGTAGTAGTAAAAACTACTTTTTAATGCTACTTATTTGAACGCTGTATCAATTCTCTTCCAAACAATAATAACTCTTCTGATAGAGACGTCATGAATTTACCGTTATTTTTTATGTTCTGTTTTGATATCGTTGTTTTCATATGAAATAATTATATGGTATGAGTAAAATTTTTAACAGATTTATGTAATAAATTTCAACTGACACAAAATTTTATGTGCAAAATATATTATTTGGTGCAAGTATAAAAGAATATTACTAAAAACAGTTAAATAATTTTTCTTTGTGTGAAAATTATTAAATTTTAGGTAGAAATGCCCGTGTAACACAACTTACCTACACAGATTGAATTATTGAGGGAAAATGGGCACTCAGTTAGGTCTAAAGCAAACTAAGCTGAGAGATCTAAGACGACCGTACAAAATTATTTGGCGGATCCAAAATCATACGGCACTAAAACAAGATCTGGTAGAAAACCAATACGGGCTGACCGCGATAAACGACCAATAAAGCGCTTAGCTATCACAAATAATTTTAGTTCTACCCAAATAAAGTCGGAGCTGGAACTAAACGTAACCAAGAGACGGATTAATCAACAAAAAATGATACCCAAACCACGATTGGCCCCTAGACACAAGGCAGCCAGATTGGCTTTCGCTGAAAAATACAAATTTTGGGAAGAGGAGTGGCGTAATATTATATAAAGTGATGAAAAAAATTCAACCTTGATGGACCTGATGGATTCCAATATTATTGGAGGGAAAAAGGAGCTGATACGCGGACCAGAATAGCACCTAATTCTCATGGAGGGTCATTAAAGACTTGGGTTGTTTATGGATATAGAGCACGTTCTCCAATCTGTTTTATTTCTCATAATAATTTTACTTTTTAGCACGACAACGCCCCTATATAGCTGAAAGGACCAAAGCATTTTTTCAAGAAAAGAATGCAGCTGTTTTGGACTGGCCACCACTTATTCCCGATCTAAATCCTGTTGAAAATCTCTGGGGAATTTTAAGTACCGAAATATACAAAAATGGAATAACTTATAACTTGTTAAAAGAGCTGAAAGAAACTTTAATAAAAAATGGAACGAAATTTCCCAAGATGGGTTACAAAAATTTAGTAAACTCTATGCCACTTCGGTTAAATGAAGTAATTAAAAGATAAAAAATGATAGCTATAAAAATTATTTAATAAAAATAAACAAACTCTGATAATTTTTTACAGTAATTGCTTGTTTCTCTTTACTAAAAATAAAAAATATATAAACTTATAAATTAACTTTAAAATCGAAAAGATTTTTTTCCTTTAAAGCATTCATTATATTTAACAAACGCTTTGAAATTTTCAAAAAACCTAAATATGTATACTTAAAGCATAAAATATATGTATATATTTCATAATATATAATTATATACCATGATTATTTTGAAATAAACTCGTCAGCATATTTTCTGATCTTGTAAAATTAGTTTAAAAACTAAAATCAGCTTATATCTCATGAATTCTAATGTTATTTACCAATTGCTTTTACAGGACATAATTAAAAGTACTGAAGCCTATAAATTACCGTTATAGACAGCAATTTCAATAAATCCTAAATACAAATTCTTTTGAATATCGATTGCCGTAATTTGTCCCCTGACTTGGTGCATCTGGGAAAAGTTATATTTATTAAAACTTCCTTTAATGCAAAATAGGATTAATTTCATACCTTCCAGTATTATATCAGATCATATTTCTTCTTCGAATCACCGAATTACTTATAGAATATAAAAAGTTTTATTCGAATAACCTTGAGAAACACGTAAAAACTTAATTTTAGTGTAATTTTTTTATAAACAGTAAGAGAACGATCCATCACAATATAAAAACGAATATATTACAAATAAAATAAGAATGTTATTAATAAGAGATCATATCGATTAACATAGATACATAAATACACATAGATGTATATACATTCATTGCGAAATATTCCATTTTCCATAAAAGAATAAGGGGAAAATTTTTTCTCACAAATTGTCGTTGGTTATACCATTAAATAGCATTGAAAAACAGATCATGTTGTTGATGTTTCTTATAGTTCAGTATTTCTTACATAATTGATATACCTTTTCAAATCAGGTAGTAACATAATGAATAATTTTTAAAACAAAGCATTATCAAACTCTTTTGTGTGGAACTTAGGGGCACATATAAAAATATTACTATTAAATGTAAAATTAATACTATGATAAGACGTTCATCAATTAGAATTTTATAAAAAAGAAATCATTATTCATAACTTTGAAATAGGAACTCTTATTGATATGTTCAAAGTGTTATTCAAATCAGATAGTCGATTTTGCCTTAGATTTGAGAAGTTTGTAATTATTTGGTTTAAAATATTAATGATTTAAGATGGAACTCTGGCTCTATACGAGTTTGGTAGGCCTCGTTAGTATGGTGGTGGAAGGTTAATATGAAACATCTTCAAAGAATACAAAGACAGTGCTGTATCGGCATCGGTATCGCAATAAGAACCACATTAACTAAGGCGATGGAAAATATTCTATCAATACTACCTATTGATATACAGGATAAATACGAAGCAGCTCTGGCTGCTACAAGATTGATGGTGATGGGTGAGTGGCTGACAAGAGAACACATAACCAAACACCAGAGTATAATACACGTCTTACCCGGGAACAACGCTCCCACGGTTACGTGCGATTGAATCCCTTTTAGATATGTATAATCACACTCCACTACCATAATGTCGGAAAGTGTGGAATGGGAGGATGCAAGTACAATGAACCCCATAACTAATCTGTACACGGACTGGTCGAAGATTGCTGATCGATCGGGTGGAGGATTCTATGAAATGTTTCGTAACTTTCGCAAATACTTCCGCACAGTATTTCAAAGTGAGATCGTGGCTATTGCGGAAGGGATAAAATGAGGCCTTGAGGAATCATGGGATTTAATCTCGGTGTGTACTACAATGCAAGGATGAGATTAACTCATACACGCGATGTGGAAGCATAGATATAAAATGGATTCCAGGACATCAGGGAATACCTGGGAATATTGAGGCAGATAGGCTAGCAAAGATGGGAGCATTAATGGCAAACATCACACTAGATAATCCAAAGCCATTTCAGGTTTTTTAAAACGAACTTAAACAATGGGCCATAGAACTTCACACAAGGGATTGACAGCACTCTACCATAGGTAGGGTGACTAGAATTCTATGGGGGGACCCAGATGGTAATAGGATAAAGGAGCTCCTATTAACCTATTGAGTAGGCTAGCACTACGGAGATTGGCTTATTTAATAACAGGACTTATAGAGTTAGGGAATCACCTGGCACGAATGGGTATTGTGGCGATATAACATGCAGGGCCTGCCAGCAAGAGGACGAAACATTACTTGTGCTACTGTCCAACCTTTAGCCAAGTCAAAAGACAAACATTTAATCAAGAGATAATACAGGAGATGGAAATTCTTAGGGGTTCTAATTAGAAGGACTTAAGAAGATACATTGAAGAAACTAGGTTCTTAACGTAATCAAATTCAAAGGTTTCCATGGTATCAGTGGAGGCTTTCTATAGTAGAATGGGAACTCCTTATAATAGAGCGCACAACAGGCCTATGAGGCCTAAGTGTAATCCTGAACGGATTGGGATAGCTTATGCCTCTCTCTTCAACCTAACCTAAAACATTAATTTAAAAAAAAACTGTTAATATTTTATTTGGAATATTCAAATAGACGTCAAAAACCACTCGAGTTATCTCTATTCTAAATTTAAAAATTTTGTTCCATCGAACATAATTGCAAATAAACTCTTCGAATGAAAAAACTTGTAGCCAGCCATATTTTAACGTTTGGATGTGCTTGTATTTAGAGCGTAAGCACGACGGGTTAGCAGATCGAAGACCAATTTCTATGTACGTATTTGCCATGCTGACTACACATGTCTGCATTCGTGCATTATCTTTGATTCGAATGACAACACTAAAACCTTATAATATGATATATGTATATGTATGAATGTGTGACCGTTCTGATTTCTAATAATGCACAGGAAGTATTTTGTTTATTCAATAGAGCATAAAATAGTGGTGTTCAATTTCATAACAAAAAATACAACACTTGCATCGATGAAAACGATCAAATTAATATATAAAACTGCTCTTATTTCTTCCTTTGGGTTTCATTTAATTCCAAACGTATTGCTTTCACTTTCAGTTGAACTAAAAGTAAAACACGAATCTTTAAATTTGAAGACACGATTGTCAAGTAAATTGATGTTTTTGTTGTCAAAAGGAAGTACATTTGAAGCGTTTTACATTCACGCGTGCCACGTCATAGAAAAAAACATTAGTAATAAAATAATTGCTGTTTATTTTGTGTGCGGTATTCGCTCCTCTATTTCATATATAAACTTTTTCAGACAAAATCAAGTGAAACACTTATGCTTGCATTCGTCTCACAGTACGCAGCGTGGAGTGTTACGAATCGTACCACTTGTACATCTGAAACTCAACCTGGCTGTTGTGCTACTTGCAGCATAACTGATTGTTGATTTTATACAACTTTAATACTGCGGGTAAATAAAGAAAGTTTAAAGCTCAAGTGCACGATACACATTCATGCAAAACAACAATAATATTGTATTGCTATTTACATTATTTAAATTTAAAGTTCAATTTTAATTTTAAGGTGTATTAACTTATTATTTATGAAGTAATTAATATTAATCAGTGGAGTGGCACATGAAATTAGATCAAAAATAGTGGTTCACATATATTCACATATGCATGAATTTCAAACATGCATTCAAAAAGACATTACAGCACCTTCCCTTCTTTCGCGCTGTTATAGCAAATTTTCACGAAGTAAAAATATTTACAACGCAAAAATTCTCCCTTCTTGCCCTCAGTGCAGTTGTACTAGGATAGTGTTGGGTGGTGTTTTATTAACACTACTGATGAAGGAGGGTACAGCAATGTCCTCCTTATCATGATTAGCGTCTACCGCGACGGCAGTCTTATGTCTTCGTCAAAGAATTACGATTCCGTCTGTTATTAGCTGAAGAGTTAGCTCGAAGTCGAATATCGCGGATTGTACTCCACACTTAGTTATGAGTATGAAAGAAAATTCTTCTGATCTACTCTAGTTCATACTTGTGTTTATTATGGTCGGACTGTTCAATGACGAAGGTATAGCGCTGAACCTATCACAGCGCCCTGCCCTGTCGGTACGTAATTGAGAACTCGCATCGAAGTACTAATATCAAATTGATGCAACAAATTTTCCCTTTCCTCTTATCAGTTATCTTAACGCTATCAGCTCCTTTCCATAGTTATTGCACAATGTGTGTTCTAGTTCTAAATTACTCATTCATTTTCATTTATATATTTCAATTCAATGTCTCAAGGACAACATAAAATATGATAAATATATAAAATGCGTATATATAACCAACGAAACAAAATTTATACAATCTTTAAACAATCCAACGGCTCCAACAGAACAGTATAGTGTATGTACAACAAAAAACCACATTTAATCAAAGGTAAACAGCAACATTAATGAAATTATTTAAGAAAGTTAAAAAATCTTAAAGTTCGGCGTTTCTTTGCGTGATTGCATACATGGGCGCGTAGTTTCAAAACAAAAATATATATGACAATTTTATTTATTTGCTGCACCCAGATTAAACTATAAAACAGTAGTTTATTTGTGACATAAGCAAAGCAAGGGCAACATGGAGTGCTGTAGTTTGGGATGATATGGTCGACGCAAAGTAAAGCAAAATTTAAAATGTTAATTTCAACCCGAAAATCATTGAAAATTCACTAATTCCTATAATACCTTTCGAACGACGGACAATGTTAGAGATATGAACTAGTTTATATCATTGGTGAATTAAGGTTAATTATTCCATGTTAGGCGCCACACTGTGGCTCGGAATCAATTTTCATCGGCCACAACTTAGAAGTGACAACATAGTTAAACACGGAAAATTCCTCAAAAGAATCGTAAATCTCTAT